>NW_004624836.1:610081-628689 GCF_000247695.1 Heterocephalus glaber | reverse complement strand
CAATTCAAAAATGGGCATCTGAAATGAACAGACATTTCTCAGAACAAGAAGTAAAAGCAGCAAATAAATATATGAAAAAAATGTTCAACATCACTGGTCATTCAAGAGATGTGGACAAAAACAACAGTGGGATTCCACCTCACCCCACAAAGAATGGCTGATATCAAGAAATCAACTAATAACAAATGCTGGCAGGGGTGTGGGGAGAAAGGAACCCTTCTCCATTGTTGGTGGGAGTGCAGGCTGGTGCAACCACTATGGAAATCAGTATGGAGATACCTCGAATTACTAGGACTAGAGGTCCCATTTGACCCAGCTATTCCCCTGCTGGGTATCTTCCCAAAATAATTAAAAGAATCATACCACAACAATATTTGTGCACCCATGTTTATAGTGGCACAGTTTATCATAGCTAATGCTTGGAAACAGGCCAAGTGCCCATCAACTGGAGACTGGATACAGAAGATGTGTTTTTTTAAATAAAATGTAGTACTACTCAGCAATAAAGAATGATAAACTAGAGTCATTTATAGCTAAATGGATGCATATCGAGGCCATACTCTTAAGTGATATAAATAGCACACACATGTGTAAATGCCGAATAGTTTCTCTAGTGTGAGAAACTGAGGGTTAAAATAATTAAAATTAATAACTGATAATTTGAAATAGGAAGAAAGGTCCAAAGTGGTAGGGGTGATGGGAGGGGAAGGGGAAAGGAAAGAAGGGAAAGGAAAAACTATGAGAAAAGAAAAAAATGGAAATGAAGTCTATGTACATAGGGAAGGGTGGAGGGGGTGAAGGGCTCACAGGTAATGGGGAAAAAATAGGAACCAAGATATATCATGTACAGGTACAAGCATCCAATGATAAATGTAAACATATTGTATACCTAAAATGTACCAATAAAAGAACCTAAGAATAAAAAGAAGAGCACATATTCTTCATCCGATCACCACATGATGGGCATTTGGGCTGTTTTCAAGAGTTAGGTATTAAATGGAACCTCTAGTTTTAGTTTTTTCAGGAATCACCACACTGATTTTCACAGTGATTACACCAGTCTACACTCCCACCAACAGTGCAGAAGAGTTCCTTGATCCCCCCCCTCCCCCCGCACTGGGCCAGCATTTGTTATTGGTTGACTTCTTGATAGCAGCCATTCTTTCTGCAATGAGGTGGAATCTCAGCCTTGTTTTCATTTGCATCTCATGAATTACCAATGATGTTGAAATTTTTTTCATATGTTTATTTGCTGTTTCTACTTCTTCATCTGAGAAATGTCTATTCATTTTTACTGCCCGTTTTTGGATTGTGCCTTTAAATTTCCGAAGTCTGATTTTTTGGAGCTCATTATATATTCTAGATTGTAGTCCTTTGTCTGAGAAACAGCTGGTAAAAATTTTTTCCCACATTGTGGATTATCTCTTCACTCTGTTGGTGATTTCTCTTGCTGTGCAGAAGCTTTTTAATAAGATTAGATCCCAGTTCTTGATTCTTTGTACTAGTTCCCACTTGTCTGAGATTTTTTCGTAAAGTCTTTTACTATGCCAATATCTTCAAGAGTTCTACCTAACCTATCTTCTAGCAAGTTTAGTGTTTCTGTTTTAATATTTAGATCTTTGATCCATTTCAATTTTAGTTTAGTGCCTGGTAAATGATATGGGTGTAGTTTGAATCTTTGGCAAGTTGAAACCCAGATTTTCCAGCACCATTTATTAAAGCGGTTATCTTCCCTCCAGTGAGGGTTTTGGCTCCTTTGTCAAAGATAACATGGCTGAGGATATTTGGAGTTGTTTCTGCATCTTCTAATCTGTTCCACTGATCTTTGGGTCCATTTCTTTGCCAATCCCAGGCTATTTTTATCACAGTAGCTTTGTAGTATATTTTAAGTTAGGGATTGTGATACCTCCAGCCTTGCCTTTGTTGCCTAAAATTGCCTTTGCTATTCTAGGTCTCTTCTTGTTCCAAATGAATTTTTGGATTGTTTTCTCTTATTCTGTGAGATATGCTGTTGGAATTTCAATTGAGATTGCATTAAATCTATATAACAATTTTGGAAGTATGACCATTTTCACCATATTAGTTCTTCCTACCCCAGAACAAGGCATGTAACTCCATTTTCTCATATCCTCTTCAATGTCTATTTTCAGAGTGCTGTAGTTTTCAATGTTGAGGTCTTTTATTTCCTTCATTAAATTTATTCCTAGGTATATCATCGGTTTGTTTGCTATTTTGAAAGGAGTTGTTTCCCCAGTTCCTCTCTCAGTAAGTCTGTTATTCATGAACTAGAAGGTTATTGATTTTTAAGATTTGACCTTGTATCCAGCTCCTCTACTGAATGTGGTTAAGTCTATAAGTCCTTTGGTGGAGTTTTTGGGATCTTCTATGTACAATATCGTGTCACCCACAAATAATGACAATTTAACTTCATTTCCTATTAATAATCTTTTTATTTCTTTCTCTTGTCTAATTGCTGTGGCTAATGTTTCCAAAACTATATTGAACAGGAGTGGTGATAGTGGACATCCTTGTCTCATTCCTGATTTTAACATGAAACATTTCATTGTTAGGCCTTTTAGTATGATGTTGGGTATTGGTTTTTCATAGATGGATTTTATCAGGTTGAGATAAAGACTACGTATTGCAATTTTTCTTCAGGGTTTTTATGAATGAGTGATGGACTTTGTGAATGCTTTTTCTGCATCTGTTGAGATGATCATATGGTATCTGTTCTTGATTCTGTTAATATAGTGTAATATATTTATTGATTTACATATGGATTACCATCCCTACATCCCTGGAATGAATCCCACTTGGTCAGGGTGTATGATCTTCTTGATGATCTTCAGCATTCTGCTTGCCAGTATCTTACTGAGGATTTTTGTGTCTATATTCATTAGGGAGATTGACCCGTAGTTCTCTTTTTTGGTTGGGTCCTTCTCTGGTTTTGGAATCGAGGTAATACTTGCTTCCAGGAATGAATTTTGGAGTATTGCTTCTCTTTCGATTTCATTAAAGAGTTTGAGATTAGTGGCATTGACTCTTCTCTAAGTGTCTTGTAGAATTCAGCAGTGAAGGGATCAGGACCAAGGCTTTTCTTTGTTGGTAAGTTTTTAATTTCATTTTTAATTTCATTAATTGATATTGGATTGTGTAGAATTTTTATATCTTCTTGGTTCAACTTTGGTAATTCATATGTATCTAGGATTCTGTTTCTTCTGTTTTTCATCTTATTAGAATACATGTTCTGAAAGTAGGTATTGATGATCCTCTTGATTTCTACAGAATCTCTTGTAATTTCACCTTTTTCATTACCACTTGCGTGAATGTAAGCCTTTTCTTTCCTTTTTTGATAGGTTGGCTAAAGATTTGTCAATTTTATTTATTCTTTCAAAGAACCAACTTTTTGATTCATTGATTGTTTTGTATCATTCCTTTAGTCCCCATTGCACTGATTTCTGCTCTGATCTTTATAATTTCCTTTCTTGTATGAGGTTTGGGTTTTTCTTGCTCTTTTTTACAGAAGTTTGAGGTTCAGCATTAGGTTGTTTACTTGAGCTTGCTCTCTTCCTAATGTGGGCATTTACCGCTATGAATTTCCCATGTTGGGCTATTTTCATTGTTTCCCATAAATTCTGGTATCTTGTATTGGCATTGGGATTTAATTGCAAAAACTGTGTAATTTTTCTTTAATTTCCTCTGTGACATGTGGGTTGTTCAGGAGGATTATTCCATTTCCATGTGTTTATGAAGTTCTTGTGGTTTCTTTTGGTATTGATCTCCAATTTCATTGTGCTATGGTCTGATAATATACAGGGAATGACTTCAACTCCTTTTCATTTACTTAAGCATGTTCTATGAGCTAAAATGTGATCTCTTTTGGAGAATGACCTATGTACAGCTGAGAAGAGTGTGTATTCTGATTTTCTGGGGTGGAACACTCCATAGCCATCTATTAAGTCCTTTTGCTCAAATTTTGATTCAGTTCTAGTATTTCATTCTTGATTTTTTGTCTAGTGGATCCATCTGTTTGTGAAAATGGGGTATTATGGTCCCCCACTACAATTGTACTAGTGTTTATTTGGTTTTTAATGTCTGTTAGTATTTGTTTTATATAGTTGTGTGCATATATATGATTGTTATCACTTCCTCTTGGAGTGCTCCCTTTACAACAATGAAATGACATTCTTTGTCTGTCTTAATTAGTCTTGGCTTGAAATACACTTTGTCTGCAATTAAAATAGCTACCCCTGCTTTTTTCCAGATTCCTGTCACATGGAATATTTTTTTTCCATCCTTTTGCATTCGGTCTATGAATTTCTTTTTGAATCAAGTGTATTTCTTGTATGCAGCATGTTGTTGGATCTTGCTTCTTTATCCATACCGCCAGTCTACTTCTTTTGATTGGTGAATTGAGAACATTAACATTGATGGTTATAACTGATATGTATTGACTTATCCTTGTCATGATATTTTCCTGTTGTTGGCTCTTGCCCTTTCCCCCATACAATTTCTTACCTTGTGTGATGGATTCATTCTGTTGAGCTTCATGGAGTTGTGATCCTAATTTCCTTTTTCTAGGATATCCTTTAGAATATTTTGGAATGCTACTTTGCTATTCATGAAGTTCCTCAGGTGTTCTTTGTCATTAAAGTATCTAATTTCTCTATCGATTTTGAAATATAGTTTTGCAGGATACATTAATCTGGGCTGGAGGTTGTTTTCTTTTAGGGCTTCAAATACTTAACTCCAGGCTCTTCTTCTCCTTCTCCTTCTCCTTCTTCTTCTTTTTTTGGTACCAGGGATCGAACTCAGGACCTCGCGCTTGGGAGGCAGGTGGTGGAACAACTGAGCTAGATCCCTGGCCATCCAGGCTCTTCTTGACTTGAGGGTTTGTGTTGAGAATGCTGTAATTTTGATGGGCTTTCCTTTGTATGTGATTTGTTTCTTTTCTCTAACTGCTTTTAATATTTTGTTCTTGTGTTGGATTTCTGGAATTTTTGACTATTATATTATTATATGCCTAGGCATAGATTTTTTTTCACAGCTAATTAGAGTTCATATGTCTCACTTATCCTACTTCAAATTCTTTTCCCCTGTTTGGGAAGTTTTCTGAGATTACTTCTGTGAGTAGTTTATTTATGTTTTTGCAGTATCTCCTACTCCATTGACTCCAATCAATTTTAAATTTTTCTTTTTTGCATTATCTAGGAGCTATTCAATTGATTTCTCATGGTCTCTTCATATTTTTAAGAAATCTTACTTTTCGTTTTCACTAACCACAATCTTGTCTTCCATATCTGAAAGTCTGTCCTCACATTCACTTATTCTGCTGTGGAAACTTTCAATGGAATTTTCAGTCTCTTGGATATCTGTTTGGATGTGTTTAGTGTATTATTCCATTTCTTTCCTCTGCTGGGTATTTATGGTTTCCATCAGTTTCTTCAGTTCCTTTATTTTTTTTTATCTGCATCAGCTCTAGAGTTACTAATAATATCTTTCATCATGGTCACCACATCTTGTTATCTGAGAAATTATTTCTGATTTTTTTTCCAGAGTCTCTTTCATCTGTTCTGTTATTTCCATTGTTACCATTTCAGGGAGTCCAGGTAGTTGACTTTCATATTGTTCCACCTTATTGTCCCCTGGTTTTGGCTTTGGTGATCCAGAAGCTCCTTTTAAAGTATCCCAAGGGACATGGGTGGCTGGAGGCTCCCGCTGGGCTGAAAGCAGCAGTGCAAAGCCCAGCCATGAGTGGGAAAAGTGGCATGATTTCCTGCATCAGGCATCCTGGACAGTGGGTGGGAGGTGCCCAGGGCACCTTCCAGGAGTGAGAGGAGGCAACTTTGAAGTTGGGGCCCCACACGCCCTTAGCAGGGATGGAGAGTGACAGCAGCCATTCCGTCCTGCTCTCAGGTCCCCCGAATGTCCTCCTCATCCCCTGCTGTGGAGGAAGAGGGAACTCCTGCCCAGTCTGCATCAGAGAAGGAGTCTGAAATGATCCACTCCCACAAGGAGAGTGAAGAGAAGGAGGAGGATGACTACAATTAGGTGGATGAAGAGGAAGAAAAAGAAAAGAATCATATCGTGGAAGGCAAGAGGGAAAAGAAGAAAGTAGAAAAGTTGACAGTGCAAGTGCCCTCTTTACAAAGAGAATAATTTACAATTGCACAAGGAAAGGGACAGAAACTTTGTGAAATTAAAAGGATACATTTCTTTCTGAGTAAGAAAAAAACAGATGAACTAAGAAATTTACACAAACTGCTTTACGGCAGACCAGGCACAGTGTCCTCGTTAAAGAATGTGGGCCAGTTCAGTGGCTTTCCATTTGAAAAAGAGAGTCTTCAATGTAAAAAGAGGGAAGAAATGTTTAAAAAGTTCAGAAATGCCGTGTTAAAGAACATATGTGAAGTTCTTGATTTGGAGCCTCCAGTGTAAATAGTGAACTAGTGAAGAGGAGCTTGAATTTTTTAATTCATGCAAAACCTTCAGGCAAACCATTGCCAAAATCTAAAAAAACTTCTAGCAAAGGCATTAAAAAGGAACAAAACAGTTCTGGAATGGCAAGAAAGGAAAAGAAACCAAATGTCCTGAAATTCTGTCGGATGAATCTAGTAGTGATGAAAATGAAAAGAAAAACAAGAAAGAATCTTCAGATGATGAAGATAAAGAAAGTGAAGAGGAGCAGCCACCAAAAAAGACATCTGAAAAAGAAAAAACTAAACAAAAAGCTACTTCTAAAAGTAAAAAGTCTGTAAAAAGTGCTAATGGTAAGAAGGCAGAGAGCAGCACCATGAAGAAGAATCAGGACAGTTCCAAAAATGAAAGTGAATCTGAGGATAGTTCAGATGATGAATCTTTAAATAAAAAATTGAAGAAACCACCTACAGATGAAGAATTAAAGGAAACAGTAAAGAAATTACTGGCCAATGCTAATTTGGAAAAAGTCACAATGAAACAGTTTTGCAAAGAGGTATATGAAAATTATCCTGCTTATGATTTAACTGAGAGAAAATATTTCATAAAACAACTGTAAAAGAGCTGATTTCTTGAGATAGAAGACAAAGATGACTTGTTCCCATAGTTTGGAAGATTTGACTTATACATTATACCAGCAAACAATGTATTTCATTTTCTAAATCCTTGTGTTGGTGAACTTACTCCTGACTTTTTTTATCTTGGGTGATAATTTAAATTTGAGTTTGTCATTTTAAATTTCATTTTTGTGCTGTTTTTAGTTTAAAATCTTGCATGGCAGTAATTGATACTTCCTTTATAGTAGTATTTTGTACATTTTGAATTTCTTTATATAAGATTATAGATTCCTGAATTGTGGGTTTTATTGCACTTAATATTAGCTTGCTTAAGACATACTTTTAATTAAGTAGGTTAAAAACTATTATAAGTGGTGTTTATACATGCACAGACTATTGTAGTATTTAGTATATGAAATATTTTGAATACACATCTCTTCTGTCTGTGAACTCAGTGGCAGTGTGTCCATCATCTCAAATTACACAAGCTGTCTGGATGACTAAATCAGAACTTTCTTTTGCATTTGTATATACACCAAATTGTGACATGACAAAAGTGACAGATGTGACAGTTATTATTTTTGTATTTTAAAAAACAATTTGTTGTATATAAAGTCTTTTTATTTCTTTTGTGCAGATCAATTTTTAAACTCATAAACTATGAAGTGTCAGTGTTAGCCAGACAGTGTGATGGAGCAGTGCAAATCAGAATTCAGTGATGAGAACACTGCAGGAACTGTCTAGTTCTGCTTTGTACTGAAAGCATCATCAATTTATAGTTTTAGTGTTAGCTCTGCAAAAGCATAATGTTTTGTATTAAGTACCAACCAAAATCAACATATTAAAGGTTCAAAAAATTTGGGACAGGCTTATGATTAAGTACAAATACATTTGGCCTACATTAAATTACTGATTTTTTTGTTTTGTTTTGGTACCAGGGATTGAACTCTGGACCTTGCGTTTGTGAGGCAGGTGTTGGAACCACTGAGCTAAATCCCTGGCCCTAAATGACTGATTTTTTATTGACTGCTTTTGACCATATAAAATACTGATATTTATGGGAAACCTGGCCACTTTCATAATTATGATAAAAGTACTAGGTATAATACTAGAAGAGAATGTGTAGGCAGTAACAGATATCTCTGACAAAGTATTTCTCAAAAGTGGTAATATACTGTACTTATTTTTAGCTTTAAAGAAATTTAATGTATTTGAGATTTACATTTTGGCCAATCAGGATTCCAGGTGATCAATATGTGGATCACTTCTGAATTTAAAAGACTGACCTGTGTCTATTAAATTGACTGACTTAGTTTACTAAATAGACTTTCTTTGAATTCTAAAATGAAACCTGCTGCTTATGACAAAATTGGGTATTTGTAGTACCAATTAAGTGTTAAAATCTTTGCATCATAGAGCAGAAATAGATAAGAATGATAGATGTTGAATGTTAACAGGTTTGACTTGTTTCTTCACAAAGTTAGGACATTGGAGAAAGGTACACTTAATACAAATGAATGGGACAAGTAACTGAGATCTGAAATCTGGCCTTTGATTTTAAATATTTAATTTGTTCCTATAAACTTTTTCAATAAAAAATCATTGGTGTTTTAAAAAAGTAATAAAGCATCCCAAGGGTTAGATCAATTGAAATATTTCTATTATTACCTAATGTCTTGCATTGTGGTTTTTTCAGCAAGCAACTTAACAACTTTAATATACTATGATCTACTGGTCTCTAGAGGAATGCAACATGGTGATGATTTCAATCATTCTTCCTTTTATTGCCTTTTGGGCTGAGGGAAGGGGGAGGATCTTTTGTTGTTGTTGTTTTTCCATATTTTTTCTCATTCTTTTTCCTTTTGATGACTTACACTTCACTTAATGCTGTGACTAACTCATCTCCCAAGCCCAAGTGTCTTGTGGTTCATTTTAGGCTCATGTTTCAGATCTGCATGCATTGCTTGCATTTTTCTGGTATCTGAATTGTGGTTCCTTGATATAGGAATTCAACATTAATTTCCAAAATTATTGTGGGACTTGTGACAACACAAGACATGAATCAGTGTATAAATTTTTTTGGCCTTTCTCATTTACTTGCTCTAGTATTGTATTGTGTGTGTGTGTGTGTGTGCATGCGTGCGTGCGTGTGTGTGTGATGTCAGGCTGCCATGTAGAACTTTCAGAAAAGAACCTTAAAAGCAGACTGTCCTTTTTTTGCATGCTCTATTTTAAGTACAATGTTCGATGCAACTAACTAAAATTGCATGTTAAAGATATTTATATTTTTTATTTTCTTTTTCATACTTATTTGTTTTCCATTTCCTATATATTTGTTTACTGTGCTGTTCGAGTGGTTGTAGGATAAAAATGCACTGGTGAAGCAAATGCCATGCCAACAGAAGGTGATTTTCCCATTTTATATGTCATACAGCATTTGAAGGACTGTGTATTCTTAAAAAAATCAGTTACTTCTAAATCAGATTTCTTTTCTTTTTTTTTTTTTTGATTTTGTTTTTTGGTACCAGGGATCAAACTTGGGTCCTTGCGCTTGTGCAGCAGGCGGCAAAACCACTGAGTTAAATCCCCAGCCCCATAAACCAGAATTCATTTCTATTCTTCATTTATGTGCAAAATCCCAAAGTGCATTGGGCTTGAATCTCTGAACACTGTAGACCCATTAGAAGACTTTTTTGATTATCACAAATTATAGTGCCTGAAAACACTCTTAAGCTGATTGTCTTAAAAAATGAAAATTCTCAAAAGATAAAACAGGAACAATTATTATAACAAATTGATAATAGTTGAAATATCTGTAGCTTCTTGGAAATGCTTCATCCTTTGTATTTTCCATCATTAGTGAAGTTTGGATGAATGTGTATAATTCAGAGGTCTTCATGGTCACAGTTTAAGACTAGGTAAATGACTTCATCTTTTGAGCTTGAATTCACTATTAATTTTAATTTTATTTAATACAATGTGTAGACAGTTTTCTGTTCTTTAAATTTAGAAGTATGCACAATATATATCTGTTAATTCTGTAAGTAATTTTAATAATTATAATGTATCTCTATCTTATCCTTAAAATATTTAAAACCCTTTATGTGCAGAAAACAAAGTTTCTTAGTTGGTTTCCTTTGATGCTTACTTTCAAAGTTTTCTGATGTTTTAACATGCAAAAACTCAGACTCAAGGACAGGCCATGGAGAGACTTCTGGAGCCATAGACACAGACGAGGTTAGGTGTGGCAACTCAGCATGACCACCTCCAAGTTCTGACTGAGCTAAGGGCCCCTCCAAAAATGAGGCCTCTCTTTCAAGAACTAGACTCTCTTCTTTGGTTGAAATCAAAGAATTCTCATCCGTCTGCTTGTTCTGACTACTAGACTGACATCTGGACAGAAGGCTTCCCCTTTCACAGTGGGAACTTACCTTGTGTGCTTATTCCTGTACTTTTCTTTGCTTTTTCTAAGGTGCAACTATTTGATCATATTCTTCTGTATATTCCAGGAAACACTTGCTTGGTTTCCTAAGGTGTTTCTTCTCTGACTCCACAGCTGGCATATGGAGCTGAGCCTATGGTGTCAAATTGGGAATTCCTGGCTCTTTTTCCATGTCCTCCATGCTGGTACTGGATTTATCACAAATATTCAACTATGGCCCAACTGAATCTAAGTGGCTGACATGATTTGAAGCTGTCAGTGAATCCTCTTGTACACTTGGAGGAGGAGTTCTATGCTCTGGGAATCATCTCACCCCTTCTCTTTACAGTCACCAGAAAACAAGACGACAAAGGCACCCTTAGAGTTTTCCTTTTCCCTAAATCTGTTAGTGCACTTTCCATATTTTGTGCACCTTTGGTTTACATGCTGTCACTGATTTTTAGGCACTACTTGACTTACATTAGTAATGGGTTCATCCTTCTCATCATTCGTTTCAGAATCCAGTTACAGGATTTTACTCTTCTCTAAAATGGGTCCTTTTTCAGAAATTTTTTTGGGGTCAGACTGTTTAATTTTGTTATCAAAATGTACATCAAAAAATGGGCATCTTCACTTGCTAAATGACCCATTAATTGAAGAAGTTCTTCCTAGGAGGATCTGTTGCCCTATTCCTTGATGGCCTAGTCACTGAGCCTCCATTCCCTTTGCCTCCCTGTGGTGTAGCCTGATGAGTCACAGCTGGAAGTCTGTTCAGTTTTCTTCTGTGCTCTGTCTTTAAGGTTTTCCAGTTCACTGTGTTCTTTCCCATCTCACATTTTGGGTGATGATTTTGATCTGCCACAGTTGTGCCTAGTAACATAGTTTGACTGTTTCCAGAAGGAGGGAAGTCTCTTCTGTGGGACACTGAGTTAGGTAAGGAGGCAGACAATTCTACAGACAATGGAGAGTCACTCCCATTAGAGGAACAGTAGGCTGAGTCCTGAGTGCCATCTCCATTTTTTCCTGAACTGTGTAGGGAGCCTTCTGACACTAAAACTTTAGATGCCCCTACAGGCTTACTGGTAGAACAGTCTCCACAGGGAGGAGTCTGGTAAGAGACCAGGTTTTGAGCTGTCATCAACCTTTGATCCTTGGTCTTACTATCATGATATCTTTTAACATCATTAGCAGTGTACTGAATTTGTAGTCTGGTTCAATAGGTATATGATTCTGACTAGAAGTGGAAGAAGAAAGTAATGGTTTTGATGTTCCAGAGTCACAGACATCATCACTTAAGGATCTGTAAGAAAGTTCTTTCAATTCTGACAGATGTTTCACCACTGCTGTTTCTATGTCACTTGAATCCCTGGTTTTCTCATGCAAGTTGTTCAGTAGTGTAAGCCCATCCATATTCCTACTTTTAGAAATACTGGCCAAAGGAGAACCTTTAGGATCATAACAGCAGCATTTCAAACTACACTCCTCATTTGTAACTGATGAGTCTACTATAAATGGATTTTCTTCGTGTTTGCACTTTATATTTTGGAATTTGGGCTGTTTTCTTTTTGAATGTAATAGAGCTTGATGTGTAGCTCCACTTTTTATTAGTGACTTCTCACTGGAAATTGATGGTGTGTTAAATTTTGGAGACAGACTATCATTTCTAAAATCTGACCGGGATTTTTGAACAAAAGTAGACACCTTAAGAACAGAGAGATTAACATAAGATGTCAGTTCTGGACTCTTGTGTTTTACAAACCAGTAAGTGGTCTGTATGTGACTTAACAATAAAGGACTCATTTTGCTTTTACCCTAGTGGTTGTGTCTTTTACCCTAGTGTTTTACCCTCATGTTTGTGTTCATCTTTTCATTTTTCTGCATGGATAACATGTTCTCTTTTCTACCAAAAGTATCTGTAATTTCAAGGATATTGTTATCAGATTCTGAGCTGTGTTGCATGGAATCCAGATCACTGCTTCCCTCATCAAAAGTGGTACAGATACTAATAGAATCACTTCACTTTTCTTCAACACCAGCTCCAATATAGAAGAGCTGCACTTTTTAATTACACAGCAGACCTTACTTTTTCTCCCCAGA
The DNA here is from genome assembly GCF_000247695.1 of Heterocephalus glaber. The sequence goes on along the minus strand of NW_004624836.1, from coordinate 616,137 downwards.
GTGTTTAGAGAACAAGGCACCCTCAGATAATCCTAATAAAGTATTTGAAGTCTCAAATTCTTTAAACAAACTGAAGTCCCAAATTCTTTCATTACAGTGTTTTTTCCACATCTTCATGTGGAAAGAAAAAACTACATGGGGCAGGTGCTGGACTCACTGAGCCTGTTTGCTATCATGGAAAGTTTATTAAAGGCCTGATTATCAGATACATCCCCAAAGATAAAGTTTAGGCTAAGGTTCTTAGGTGTCTTTCCCCTCTGTTCCTCTTCATGTGTTTCAAATTGTATAAGGCCCTTTTTCACATTAGTCCTTTTTAGATTATCAGAGCTTTTTCTAGCTTGAGATTTAGCACAGGGTTTTTCCTTCTTATATGCAGAAAGTTCAGAATCAAAAGACATCTTTCAAGCAGCAATGGGTCATGTTCTGATTCAAGATCATTTGTACAGTCCTCAAATGGCATATCCTCTTCACTGTCCAACTTTATTGAACTGGTGACACATTTTCTGTTCTTTGATCCTTTGAGAACATCATATTGTTCAACAAGATCAACATGTCTTTCCATTTACTGAAAATTTTCTAAGGCACCTTATGTCTAGATTCTTTTTATTTCTGCTTTCCTCTTTTCCTAAGGACAGGTAATTCTTTAAATTGATACCTGCCTTCAAACATGAGGATTGCTTTCCTACCCACCAAGACTCTTTCAGAAGGGTTTCCAAAAGCCTTCACATTGTCCTGCAATAGGACCTCTGGTTGGCAACTTTCATTTTTGAATGCATGTTAATCAACAAATCAAAGGAAATCCTGCAGGGCCACCATAGATATCTCTTTAATTTTGCCCAAATGAGATCTCCAACTTCATACTTCAGTGGTGCATACTTTTTCTTGTGTTGACAAAATGTTAATTCCTGTGAAGTAAATGATGATGAAGTTTCAAGTAATTCTAGCATGTTTTGTTATGTACTGGTACTGTAATGTGGATCATCCAAAATGGCTGTCCTTGTCTTCAGGGGCATCTAAATTCACCTGACTGGAAAAGGGCAGCAGACAATTTCTCCCAGATAGTTCACAGGTCTGATCCATCCCGGGGCAGCATCAACCTCAGAGTGCAACATTTGTTCCTGGAGCTGCACAGGGCTACAGCACACTACTCAACTTGAACCCCAGTCCCAATAGAACCTGACCTGGCTGGGGCCTTTACAACTGTCCCACTAGGGCTGCATCAATCCCCACCTTCACCTAAGGTTACAGCCCAGGCTCCCCATCCACTGAGAACCTGCCCTCAGCCCACTCCTTTTGGTCCAGGCCAAGGCAAACCTCCTCCTTACTGTAGGGCTCACTTGGGGTCTAGAGCTAGAGTCTTCCAGGGCTCAGGCCCTGATCAGGTGGAGCTGCAGGTGAATCTCCTGCCAGGTTGCACCCCAAACACCACTGCTACCACAGACCAAGTTGAGCAGGATACAAAATGGAAGCAGCAGATCAGGTCTGCCTGCCTGAGCCAAGCCTGTGCAGCCCCAGAGCTCCCTCCCACCACAGGTTTGATGCTGGATCCCCAGCCCCAGCAAGCTACCCTAGAACAAGACAGACTGGTCAGACACCCTGCCCAGGGCTCCCCACAGCCCGACACCCACCACCTCTCTCCTGGCCAAGGCCTCTGTGACCTCAGTGCTGATCCTATCCTGCACACCTGAGGCGAGGTGCAGCCTGATAGAGCACCTGCATCTAGGCCTGCAGCCCTGCTCCCCCACTTGGTGAGGCCCAGTCTCCAGCTGGGGCACCCTTATCAGTAATATCTCTCAATGTGAATGGTGTCAATTCTCCAGTCAAAAGATATAGATTGGCTGAATGTATCAAGAAACAATACTCAGTGATATACAACATCCAAGAAACACATTTACTTCTTTTTTTTAAAACACATTTACTTCCAAAAGAAATTCTCAGATTAGAAATCAAAGAATATAAAACAATATTCAATGCAATAGGAACCAGGAAAAGAGAAGAGTAGCTATCCTAATTTCAGACCAAGTGGATTTCAAGCCATAACTGATTCAAAGGGACAAAGAAAATCACTACATATTGGGTGAGGGAACAACTGAACAGGAAGAGATAGTGACTATAAAAATAGGCACCAAACACTAGTGTGCCAAAATTCACAAAACACACAATATTACATGTGAAAAAGTCAATTAAATACAAACTCAATTATAATGGGAAAACTTGATAACCACCCATCATGTATAGACCCATTAACTAGACAAAAAAATGAACAAAGAAATACCACCATTGAACTAAACTTTTAAACCAGTTAACTTAATATGTATTTATGAATTGTTCCACCAAACAATAGAATACATATTCTTTTCAGCAATACATGGGATTTTTCTCCAAAATAGACCACATGTGGGCCAGGGATTTAGCTCAGTGGCTTTGCACCTGTCTCCCAAGTGCCAAGGTCCTGAGTTCGATCCTCAGTACCAAAAAAAAAAAAATAGACCACGTGTTATGCACTAAAAAATGCTTAAGTAAGTGCAAAAGATTTGAAATTTTCTCATTCTTATTATCAGATCATAGTTGACTTAATTACTTGCTTGTTGCTGGGGCAAAATACTTGAAACCTATAAGTTAAAGGAAAAAAGGTTTATTTTACCTCACAGTTTATAGAAGTTTCAGTCCATAGTTGTCTGACTGCAAAGCAGGGTGGCACGGCAGAGGGACATCAAACAGGGGAAAGTGTCAATGGCAGAGCAGGCATGAGGAAGCAAGCAACAAGCAAACCTCCCTTTTCCTTTTATGCCATCCAGGCTACAAGTATTTTAAGTGGTGCTACCCACAACTAGAGTAAGCCTTCCCATTATCCATAGCCAGAACTACGTTAAACCAAAATATGGAATAATTTAGTACCATGCCCCTTTAACCCAGTATCACACACCCCAAATCTAGGCAACTTCAAAAAGCCCCACCTATGAGCACATGAGGCTTTGCAGGACATCTATATATAAATCATAACAATAGTGCGATGACATTTTAAAAAAATCAATGACAAAAATAACAGAAATTATACAAATGCATGGACATTAAATAATACTGTCTTAAAGAATGAATGGGTCATAGAAGAAATCAAGGAAGAAATTAGGCAGTTACTAGAATCAAGTAATAAAGTTAGTACAACACACCAGAACCTATGTGACACAATGAAATCAGTCCTAAGAATGAAGTTTATATCTATGAATGCACACATCAGAAAACCAGTGCAAGCTAAAATAAATACTATAGTGATGCATGTCAAGGTCCTAGATAAGCAAGAAAAAATCAAAATCCAAAGCCACTATAAGAAAAGCAATTACAGACATCAGAGCAGTAATTAATAAAATTGAGACAAAAAATGAAGGAATCAAAGACCTGTTTCTTTAAAAGAATAAACAAAATTGACAAAGCCCTAGCCACTCTTACCAAACTAGGAAAGAAAAGATCCAAGTTCATGCAATTAGAAATGAAAAAGGCAAAAGTACAATGAATCCTGCCAAAATCCAAAAGACTATTGGATACTGCTTTGAGAATCTGTACTCTAAGAATTTGGAGAATTGAGAAGAAATGAAGAAATTGCTAGATGCATATGAACTACCAAAGCTGAATCAAAATGATATAAAGATCTTGAATAAACCATTAGCAGGTAACAAAATTGAAGATGTGATAAGAAACATTCAACTAAGAAAAGCCCAGGATTAAATTTATTCACCACCCTATTTTGGAAAAACTTTACAAAAAAGAGAACTACAGGCCAATTTCTTTAATGAACATAAAAAGAAAAATCTTCAATAAGATACTAGGAAAAAGAATCCAACAAATCATCAAAAAGATCAAAAATCAGGACCAAGTAGGATTCATTCTAGGGATTTATGTAAAGTTCAATATAGAAAAATCAATAATGTAATAATATACCACATAAACAGAAGCAAGGACAAAAATCACATGAACATCTCAAAAGATACAGAAAATTCCCTTGGAAAAATTCAACATCCATTCATGATTTCAAAAAACTTTGAAGAAAGCAAGCATTAAAGAGCCTTATCTCAATCTGATAAAGTCATTTGTGACAAAACAATGGCCGACATCATATTAAATGGGGAGAAGCTGAAAACTTTCCCTCCAAAATAAAAAAAAAACCAAGAAAATGATATCTGCTATCAACATTCTTTGTTCAATATAGTTCTTAAAATGTGAGCCAGACCAATCAAGCAAGAGAGTGAAATAAATGGGATATGTATAGGAAATGAAGAAGTTAAAATATTATTATTTGTCAATGACATGATTCTCTACAGACAAAACAATTCCCATTTGTAACCAAATTCAGTCACATAGCAAGAAAAAAATCAACACACAAAAACAACTAGCATTCCTAGACATCAATAATAAACTCACCTAGAAGTTAGGAAAACAATAACTTTCTGACAGCATTAAAAATTACAGAGAAAGTGAAAGAAATCTGAAACAAAAACTAAAGTATTCTGAAAGGAAATCTAAGAGGACATCAGAAAATAGAAAGATATCCCCTACTCCTGGATATGTAGAACAAATATATTCAAAATGATTGTATTTCCAAAACTGATATACAGATTTAACACAACCCCAATCAAAATACCAATGCCTCATACAAATAAGAAACCAATTCTGAAATTCAAGTGGAACCAAAAGAGACCTAGATAACAAAAAGCAGTCTAGGGCAACAAGAACAAGGCAGGAGGAATCACAATCCTAGACTTCAAGTTATACTAAAAAGCTACTGTGACCAAAAACAAAACAAAACAAAAACAAACTTGTGGATCAATGGAATAGGATCAGATACACCTTCAGGCACACTCAGCTAACTGATCTTTTACAAGGGGGCCAAAAACTTTTGCTGGAGGAAAAATAGGCCCTTTGCCAAATGATGCTGGGAAAACTGGTTATCCACATGCAGAACATTGAACCTAGCCACATGTCTCTCACCATACACTAAACAAAAATCAAAATGGATAAAATATCTAAATATTAGTACAGAAACACTTAACCTACTGGAAAACAAAATAGGTAAAACTGTTGATGGCATAGGAATAGGGATGGACTTTCTAAGCAGAAACTTGGTTGCACAAGAAATACAACCAACAATCAACAAATGGGACAATATCAAATTAAAAACCTTCTGTACAGCAAAGGAAATGATCAACAGAGTGAAGAGGCAACATACAGAATTGGAAAACTTTTTCCAACTACTCCTTAGACAAAGAACTAATACAAAGAATTGAAAAAATTAGACCCCTGCCCCAAACTAAAAAAGATTCAATCAATAAATGGGCAACTAAAATGAATACACACTTTGCAGAAGAAGTAAAAGTGGCAAATAAATAGATGAACAATGTTTAACAATGCTGTCCATTCAAGAAATGGTAATAAAAACAACACCAAGATCCCATCTCACTCCAGAAAGAATGGTTGCCATCAAAAAATCAAATAATACCAAATGCTGGTGAGATTGGGGAAAAAAGAACACTTCCTCAATTTAGCAGGTATATAGGCAATCACTATGGAAATTAGTAAGGAGATTCTAAAACTAGAAATTCCATTAAATCTAGATATTCCTTTTCTAGGAATCTTCCCAAAAAAGTTAAAGTCATCAAATTATAGTGATGTTTTAATATCCATGTTTATAGCAGCATAATTTGCAGTAGGTAAATTTTATTTATTTATCATTTAATTCTTTTATTGGTACATTTTAGGTATACAATATGTTTACATTTGTCATTGCGTGCTTCTCCCTGTATATGACTTATCTTGGTTCTCATTTTTTCCCCATTACCTGTGCACCCTTCACCCCCTCCAACCTTCCCTATGTACATAGACTTCATTTCCATTTTTTTCTTTTCTCATAATTTTTCCGTCCATTCTTTCCTTTTCCCTTCCCCTCCCATCACCCCTACCCCTTTGGACCTTTCTTCCTATTTCAAATTATCAGTTATTCATTTTAATCATTTTAACCCTTATTTACACTTTCAGTTTCTCATAATAGAGAAACTATTCGGTAT
>NW_004624836.1:580924-593123 GCF_000247695.1 Heterocephalus glaber | reverse complement strand
CTTCCCCTTCCCCTTTGAACCTTTGCTTCCTATTTCATATTATCTATTATACATTTTGGTCCTCATTTATACTTTCAGTTTGCAGATCCATTTTCAATTTCTTCTCTATGGGCAGGCAGTGTAGTGAATTTTCTGATATACAAGACAACCTCTAGAGTCCCCCATACGAGAGTAACACCAACAATTGAGAAAACACCATATTTTTCTTTTCCTGAACTGTGTATACATTTTTGACAAAATAATATATATATATATATGGATGATGGTATGTATATATATATATTTTTATGATATCTGTAAATGTGAAAATAAGAACTAACCACTCCTTTAATATAAATAGTATATTTCATAGCCATGATAGGGTAATGTGCACCAAAAATTGTGTATAGAATAGTCAAACACAAGCTTACTATCAGCATATTATCAGAATGCTGGGGTCCATGTCTCACAGTAACAAAGAATGAAACTATAGACAGATGAGGCAGAATGTAAGAAAATTTACTTAAAATATATAGAGGCATCTAGCTGACTTCCCTACCTAGTTTACTGGCTGGCTTTAAGTGGCACAGGATTCTTGCTTCCCCATAATTTGGCTGTGCTGTATTAGGAGTCTGACTGAAGCCTATGTGACTCATGTGGGCATGACAGATGGTGCTTGGGCGAGCATAGCCCCCCACACCAATAGCTGAAGTAGAGGTCTAAGTCCTGGTCTGTGAAGCTGCACGGCCCTGATTGAGATAACATCGTGGCCAAGGAGAGTGTGGCTCCAACTAAATTCCTTTCCCTGAATTATCACCTCCCCCACTGACCTGAGAGGTTACTGGTTAATTACAACCCTGTCTTGGTCTTCCTTTGTTCCTTCTGCAGGAAATCCTTGTCCCCCTTTTTACAAGCCTTGCCTGCATTAACTGCTATCACCAGATGCCTCACACACTTATCACTAGATGTCTTACATACACCCTGCCCTATTTCCTCCCACACTTGTTTAATCCATAAATACTGAAGGTTTTGGGTGTCTGGCAGCTCAGTATGAACCATCTCAAATCCCCATTTTCTGTTTAAGTCTTATATCAGTGCCTTTCTTTCATCTTGTGTCATATCACCTAAGCAGGAGACTGGAGCTCAAGGCCAGGGTATCCGATAGAGGCAAGGAAGTAGAGCTCCGACTATCCAGAAGGGGGTCATGAGCAAGATACACTTGAAGGCTCTTTGTCTAGGGGTTTCTAAGGAGTTGAGAAGGGAGCTCAGACCACTGCGCAAGTAAAGTGATCTATCCTATAAGAGACTGCATACTTTTTAGGGTCCAATCTATATAGTATTCATGCAGTGCTCATGGAGGGCCCATGCACCTTTTAGTCAGTGGTCTGCCTGGTTGTGCTCTAGTCATGCTCTGGGAAGGTCTCTGACTGCAGGACACCTGGCAGATGTTTTTTTTAAAAAAAAATAGATGTAGGGTAAGGACTCAGCAGACTCCATTTAGAGCTTTATGAGTTCATTTTGTGGCTGCTTTCCTTATTGCCTAATAGAATCCTAAAGGCTTTCTCATTATCTGCTCTGAAGAGGTGATCCTAACTTCTGTTAGGAAAAAGGGACAATGACCACTCTAGCTGCTTTGTGCTGTACAGGGATGGCAAGATGTAGGTGGTCATCTGGGACACACTCCAAAGGAATTGACTAATGGCCTGTGATAGAATTCAGGTGGGATTTTTATGGCAGGCTCTATCTATAAAACATCTAAAATTTGACAGACTCAAGGTAAGAGAAAACAAAGGTTACCAAAAGATTAAGTATATTGGTCCAAATAGTAAGGCTATAAGAAGCATTAGCCAAGGCCCCCTCAAGGGAAGCAACCAGGATGCCCAGCTCTAGATTTTAGACCAGTATCCTCATGAATCCAACATTTCCTGGTAGATTTTAGAAGCATGATCAGATAGATTTGATGCTGCATGTCTTACAGTTCTAAACTGACCTAAATGCAACATTTGTCCTCTAGGAATAAACATAATTTACCCTTTTTAGCAGTCAGGATATACAGTCATTTCTTTTTGGTTTTGTGGAGTTACTGCTGGTAGTTGAGTCTATTTGATTTGTGAGGATCATGATGTTCTATGTGATTACCTCCTGACTGTCTTCCAGATCTTTAGACAAATTTTGGTAATAGAAGAGGGAGGTGGTTAGTCTCCCTATTTCACTGTCCACTCTGGTTGACCTGAAGAGGAAAGAGTTTTATAGCTCATTTAGTTCTTCCCCCACTGGCTAGAGAAATTGGTAGGGCCTGGTTACTAGAGACTATGATAATCTCTGGAGTTAAATAAATGAGTGTCCATGTTCCTGTCCAGTGTGCCAGAAGACACAAAAAAGATTTAGTGTTTAATAGAAAGAAAAGTCCTTGAGTATCAAGATAGAAATGATTTTCAATAGTAAATATATGAATGAGCTTATTGTATTTTTTTCTTTCCAATATGGATAAAAGTCCCAGCCAATACATCTTAATCTGTCAAGGGCTGAAAGTGCCCATTAAAGTTGTCAGGAATAGCTCTATGTATAAAAATTTTGCTATGTACTAACATTTATTTGGTTGAGTTTTTGTATCCAGGCACTAGAAAACAATCACTTGTTGTGGGGTTGAAGCAATCCTCCCATTGGTACAACAGACACAAAGCAAGGGTCTCTTCTAGAAATACCTTGAAGGAATGCTTTGTAACCCTTGTTTTTCTATAGAAGGCCTCCCTGAAACTTGTACCTGTTGTTTGAAGGCCATGGCTTGGGTTACCCAAAAGGTGGCATAATTTCATAAGGGCTTTATTTTAGAGTTTGTTTGCAGAGTCTCCCAGTGTACACAATTCTGTCTCCAGCCCAAATCCTGAGTTCTCATTATGTAGAGGGGAACCTGGAATTTAAGTGATATGTGAATGGATATTGAGCCCCAAATGAGTGGTCTTGTAGAAGAATCTTGAGTAAGGTTACGTCAAGAGAAGAGGAAGTTAATTGCCCTTCTCATAGAAGTTACTTTTTTCATTTTGTAGACCTGAAAATATAGAGACCATCTAAAGATATTAGTGGAAAAGGGCAAAACTTCTGCTATTTAAGATAAAATATTTTTCCAGTGGCTGAAAGTTGAGCTAGGATGGGCACAGAAGTATACTGGGAGGAAGGTGGGGGGAAAATGTAGCCAACATTCTTTAGGCAGATTGGGATTATCTGAGTTCAATAAAAGATGGATCATGTTTAAACCAGGAATGGTGGTACATGCCTGTAATCCCAGCACTTGGCAGATTGAGGCAGGAGCATTACCACAAGTTTGAAACCTGCCTGGGCTACATAGTGAGTTCAACATCAGCCTGGCCTACACAGTGAAACTCTGTCTCAAAAACCTAAAAATAAACAAATAAATGAGATGGGTCAGTTTTAAGGTTTTGGATAAGTAATTGTCAACTGTCTTGTCTTTTATGGGTACCTCTTGTACTATTGAGGACAGAGTGAGGCTCAGAAAGATCAAGAGCATGTTGGAGAAAGTTATTTTGAGATCCATGGCTCCACAGCACTATGGCAGTAAGTATAGCATAGAGGGGCATGCTGTGATAGAACTAGTCATATAGACCTACAGTACAGGGTCTTTTAGCATCTGAAATAATTTTACCCCTCATGAAGTAGGCACATCAAGTTGAGTCAGTGGAAAATTAAGGTAAAGATTCCTGTGAGCACATTGAGGCCATACTCTTAAGTGAAATAAATAGGACAAATGTGTAAATACCAAATAGTTTCTCTGGTGTGAAAAGCTAAAAGTGTAAATAAGGATTGAAATGTATAATTGATATTGTGAAATAGGAAGAAAAGGTCTAAAGGAGTAGGGGAAGTGGGAGGGGTAGGGGAAAGGAAAGAAGGGAAAAGAAAAAAACATGAGAAAAGGAAAAAATAGAAACAAAGTCTTTGTAAATAGGGAAGGGTGGGCAGGGGAATGGGGAAAAAATAAGAACCAAGATACATAACGTAAATGCACAAGTTCCCAATGATGAATGAAACTGTATTGTATACCTAAAATGTACCAATAAACTTAATAATAATAAAAAAGATTCCTGTAAGCAAAACTACCCAAAACAGAGGTTGAATAGAACCTCTTTGTCTATCATTACTTATCTTTTAGAGTCAGATGAGATGATCTTTTGGAAGAGGAGTTTGAGGTCCTCTAGTGGCAAATAGGTGTAGTGATCAATCTTTTCACCCTTAGCTGGTAGTGACATCTAGGTTTGAGTCTAGAATTACATATCCGGGACTCATTCCAGGACACCTTGACAGCAGCTGAATTGGACAGGGTCACTATGTGTGGTCCCTCCAATGCAGGCCCTTCCCTGAAGACTGAGGTCTCCAGGAATAATGTAAATGGTATTGAATCCCCAGAATTTGAAATACTATCTCGGTGAGTAGATCCATTAAGGTCTTTGTAGAAGGTTCAAGCATTGGTCTGAGGTATGTCATTGAGAACTGTGGGATTTTTTGAGAAATAAACTGAAGAGGGCAGTTGAATACATGTGGACCAAAGAAATTCATTGTAAGAAAAATCATTATTAGTCATTTTTATCAAGATATGTTTGAAAGCCAGAACCAAATAATGTTTTAAATCAGATACTTATGCATAAGAACCCTTCTTTATAATATCTCACCTCTAATTTTTGGTACAGTTGACATGTGTCTTCATCATGATTTTGAAAACTCTCACCCTTTTTTATATCCCTTCTTATCCTGAAGACATTATTAATTAATTATCATTTGTTATATACCCTCATTCCTGGGATGCTGTTCTGGTTTTTGGTCTTACCTGGTTCCATGTTGGAGGGCAAGAAATTAATGATTTGAAGTTAATGTCATAACCCTTTTAAGCCACATTTTAGCAGCAAAAAGATCTGAAAGGAGGAGCTCTTAGGCCAAGTTTACCTGGAATAACTTAGGTTTAATTCTACCTTTGTTGTATATGATAGTTAACACTTCAAAACCTTGGATCAGATCTCTTTGTTAGAAGTTATACTTTGAAGAATATTAAGACAATAGTTATAAAGTTAAAAGAAAAGGTACAAAACTAGAATAAAACAAATTTAATTTGTATTATAGTTTTGAACCAAGATATGATTTTTATATCAATTTTACCTAAGATAATAAAAGAACCAATATGTCTGGGAATTTTGCCTGAGCAACCTTAATATATTTTAGGTCTGTAGAAAAGAATGCCTGCACTCTGGTGGATCCCTTGTTTCCTCCTCCTACTGCTTGCAGGGGGAGCAAGGAAGCAGATTTCCCCATATAGGGGCTCTCCTCTCCTTTGGGTTTGGAAAAAGGCCTGGATAAAGTAGGCAAGTTGGTCCAGTGGAGGAGAATGATCCTTATTTTTATGGAGGGGATCATGGTGATGTCATGTGAACCTCTCATAGCTATCAAGAGCAGGATTTATCTTGCATTGTTGACATAGCTTTGGATTATTGCTTAACTCAAAGAAGGCCTGTGTGTAAGGGACCTCTGGCCATTTCCCTGGGGATAGATGAGCCAAGCATGAGTACAAAAGAAAATCAGACACTGCTTTTAGAGTGTCTGGAGGTCAAAGAAGTCCCAGATTATGAGGACACATTCCAAGAGGGTGATGGGTGCTGAAACCAAGCATTTCAATTTTTTGAAAAACAAGGGGAAAGAAGGTGTCCCACACTTTCTTTTTTGATTTACTCCTTCGCCAAGGCATTCCTTGGTCATTTGTGAAATTCTAGTTGCTTGTGACCACAAACTAGGACTGACAGGGCGCAAGACTACCAGTTTAGTTACTCTGACTTGTGTGCCCTTCTCCTCCTCTTGTATCTCTTAAGCCCATTAGTTGTAATAAAAAAGCTTGTCCTTCCTAGCCCACACCCAGTTGTAATGATTTTGTAAGAGGAATTGAAGGTCTGCTGCCAAGGTGGGTATCAAACACCTGAGAGAAATTATAGTAAGAGAAGGACATGTTCCCACAGGGCATGGAGATGAGCCTGTCATCCTAAGAGGATGTCTTTCACATAAATACACTCATTATCCAATGTATAAGCACATTTCTTTTATACAATAATGCATAACAATAATACATAACTTAGTCATTTTGGGAGGACAAAATCTTATCATATAAAATCTTTTATGCCAAAATATATCCTCATACTTATAATTTTCTTTATGTTTCCTTCTCTGTCCTACTTACTGTTTTGTTGGTTGCTTTTGTAACAAGGCTAGTAGCCACTTGGATTTTAAAATATCCTAGTACACTTCTTTTCCCCTTTGGAGTCAGAGTGAGTTTAAAGATGTTTACATAACAGTTAGGATTGGCTGAATAACAGACCTCCAAATGGCCTTGAGTAGCATCCTTTTCTTAACACAAACAGATAGCAGCAGAAGAAAAAGTTAATCCTATAATTATGGTTTAAAATATCTCATGGTCTTTTACCAGAAAAGTTTTAAGCCCTTTGATCAAACAAAAATATTAACTTAGACTACAGAATTTAAAAGTAAATGTATGAATCAGTCAAGATGTTCCCCAATGAGCTTTCATTAACTCCTCACAGACTGCCAGGAAGGCGCATTCTTTTTCCCCTGGCATCTCAAAACAGGAATTACCCCAACATTGCCATTCACTAGAACCCAGTGCAGGCTGTCTGTAAGCCAAGAGTCATTTTTTACCTGATATTTAGCCTTGTAGCCTGACTTATTCTTTATACTAACTTGGGTTTAGACTGTAGCTTGAAGTCATTCCGATGGTCTAGATCTTTTTAATTAATCTTTATCATTTTGGCAGTATTTTACCTTGACATTGGCACTTTTCTATTCCCATTCTCTTTTGTTTGTACTCACCTAACATGAGTTTGAATTTGGAGTTTAGTCTCTGTTGTTGCTGTCATGGGAAAGCACCCCATGGCCACTGTTATCTTACATAGATTTTTTTCTTTAAGTCATATTGTTTACTAAGTAATAATAATATTTTACCTAATCTTGGAGGTTAGGAACCCTGGGGAAAAATGGAGAGGCTAGACATCATGGAGAAAATTGAGGCATATTGGTTTAGGTATCTACTTTCTCAGCCACCAGCCACGGACAGAGCTTTGTCTGGCAATTCACTTTAATCAATGCCAATTATTATAAGCACAGTTTAATGTCAGAAAAATAGGCAAGACATAATGAAATCAGAATTCACTTTTAGATGATTGGCCAAGTGGGATTATGATAATCTGCTGCCCCCTTCTTTAGTTTAAATAATCTAGTCAAGTGGAGTTTTCCCAAGAGTGCACCATAACACTTTTAGATGAATAAAAACAGATCTCTAGTAATACTTTTACTATTTTAACAGTTTAGAGTTACCCCAGAAAGAGTCAGGAGAAGGAAAGAACATCAGTGTCAGAACCTGGAAATAAAAAAAGCAGATTCAAACAATTTAGAAAGGCACAGGTGGCAGCCCATTATTAGGTGGCAAAAGCTCCCAATCCAAGAGCCCACATTGATGCTAGGAAGTATTGCATAGGAAAATTAGACATTTTACTTGAGAGTTTGAGGATCAAATCTAGACCACTTCTTAAGAATACAGTGCAGACAGAAGTGAGTCAGAGGGACCAGGAGATGCAAGACCTATCATGGATCCTATGGAGATGCCACATCCACCCAAAATGTGCCCCTTAGGGCAACGGCACTCTCTTCCCAGAGCGACACACAAAATATGTGTCTCTTTTGGCAAATTCCCCAAGCAGAAAGTCAGCTTCATTCTGAGGTCACTATTGAATTGATTAAATTAGGCCACATAAGCAAGTGAGACAACAAATGAGAGATAGTTGTGATCACAGCAATGAACAGTCATCATAGAGAAGAGGAACTCACTGTCTTGGAAAGATGGAATTGGAAAGCTTCATCACTTGTAAGTCTTCCATATCAGGAAATCCAGATGTGGAATTCCAGATCAGGAATTTTAGTTCCGCATAAAATTCATAATGAGCACCCAAAGAGATATTACTGGAATACCAAGGTCATGTGTCACTGCAACAAAGAATGATAGAGGAGGTACAGTGCAAGCAAATTTATTTAAAAGATTTAAAGGAAAAACGTAGAGCTCCCCATAGTCTGGAGGTAACTCTGAGTAAGATACCTATGAAAACTGTATGTCTAATGGTTTTTAAGGTATTGAGAAGGGAGCTCAGGCCAATGTGCAAGCAATATGATCTCTACCCTATAGAAAACAACATATATTTCAGGGTCCAAAACTAAATACTTTACAGTGTTTACACAGTGCCCATGAAGGGCTCATGTGCCCCTGACCATGGGCCTGCCAGATCATACTCTGATTGTGCTCTGAGGAGTACCCTGGTAGCTGCAGAACAACTGGAAAATATTTTTGTAAGATTCCTAGAGGATGATGACATTTTGGGCTTTCTCACTCCATTTTGGGGCTGCTGTTCTTACTGCCTCATAGAATCCTAACCTCTGTTTCATCAACAGGTAACCATCAGCTTAACTCAGGGTCCAAGTACACTTCTCTCTCACTGTGCTTTTTTCTTTTGTCCCCACAAGTTTTCTCTCAGATCCTTTCTTTACCATCTTCCACTTGTTATAAAAATGTCAAAAAGTTTAACTTTCTTTTGTCTTTAATTTCTTGTTATATTTTTATCTACTTTTCCTCTTTCTGATCTAGTCCCTTTATTTTCCTTCTCCTCCCTTTATCCTCTACATCACAGTCTACCTGTCAGTAGTAGTATATATTGGTCTTTATGGTTCATTGTAAAAAGGGTAAAATTGATCATACAAATTTTAAATTGCATGACAGATATATGGCTGGCTGATACAACCAGTAGTGGTCCATTCCTTGAAACATAGCAAACATCATTTGCTGAGTAGGTTGAAGAGGTATAAGAATACCAAAATATAACAAAAGCCAAGATAATATCTTAGGGAAACATACACTAAATAAAGACATCTCCATACTAGGTGACAAATGTTTTTCTACTTTAATTGATCATCAACTCTCACCACAATATACAATAGAGGAATGAGAAAAGAAGGCAAGAAGATGCTTCCAAATATTCTTAACTCCTCAAAAGCTGATACTGATGTGGAGGAAGTTAAAAAAAAACCAAAGAGTTAAAATTTTTTGAAGATATAAAAAAAGAAACAAATACATACATCCATAAGACATTCAACATTCTCAAAGGCATGTTAACTAAACAGATAAGAGACTTAATTGATGAAATGATCAGCTTAAGGATGACACAAACAAAAAGTAAAGAGAACTAACCAAGATGATACAAGATATGAATGACCATCTTAGTAAAAAATAAAGAACCATGAAAAGATATCAAACAATATCTAGGGTATAAAATATATTGATAATATGGGCAGCACAAATGAACTATATGTGAAACGGGTGTCATACTAGAATATAGCTGGATACAATAGATCATATACTCAGAAATACTTTGAAAATAGCAAGAATACATGGAAAGTAGATCCAACAGCTAAAAAGTGACTAAAACACTCCAGTAATTATAGAACTGAAGGACAGAGAAAGTTATAGTACAAAAAGAATTCAAAACTTTTTTACCAAAATCATGGCAGAAAATTTTTCATGTGTACAGAAAGACTTCAATTTCTAGGTAGCTTATCAAAATAATAGCATATTTCTCAATATAAACCTTAAAGTAAAAAAAAATGGAGCAAAGTTTTGCAAACTCTAAAAGAAAACAACTGTCATCCTCAAATAATATATTCTGCAAAACTATCTTTCAAAATTGATGGAGAAGTAGTTTCCATTACAAAGGGCACCATTAGTAGTTTATGACCACAATAACACAGCTCCAGAAAGTACTCAAAGATTTCCAAGACAGAGCCAACAAGGCCAAAAAGACTAAAGAGCCCCCCAAAAAATATATATATCTAACAAGGTAATAAGTTAAACCAAAGGAGAAAACAAAGCAACAACAACAGCTGCAATGACAATATTTAGTCAATAACTTTCAGTTATAACTCTTAAAGTAAAAAAAAACTCAAATAGTTTTCTCTCTCAATCAAAATACACAAATTGGTAGATTGGCTAAAAGAAACTCAACTGTATATTGCAGCAAGAGACATACCTCATCTGTTAAAAAAACAGAGGCTGAAAAATGAAAGAATGAAAAATGATGCTCCATGCAATAGGGTCCTGAATGCAAGCAGGAGTAGATATTCCATTTTCAGACAAAGGAGAAATCAAGCCAAAAATGATCAGAAGAGCAAAAGGTCATTGCATACTGGTAAAGGAAACAATTCAACAATTGCAAACATATAGAGATAAAGATAGAGATAGAGATAGATATAAAATGCCAGTGCACACAATTTCATAAAAAAATACTAGTGGAAATAAAAAATGAAACAGACACCAATGCATTCATATTGGGGGACTGCCATACATTACTATCACAAATAGGTCAACCAGGCATAAATCAACATAAAAATGTCAGAGATGTATCACACCTTAAAAAAATATGGACCTTACAGGTATCTACAGAGTGTTCCATCCAACAATGGAATAGAAATTTTTCTCAACAACACAAAGAACTTTTTCTAAAATAGACCACATCTTAGGTCATAAAGCATGCTTAAATAAACACAAAAGTATCAAAAAAAAAACCCTCCTGCATGTTATCACATCATACCATAATGAAAGCATAAATCAAGGCCAAAAAAAATCACAAAAACTAGGTAAATACATAGACATTGAATAACACTATTTCATATTCACTGGGTCACAGACAAAATCAAGGAAAATTATAGAAGTCCCTAAAATCAATTGATAATGGCAGCACAACACATCATCAGAACCTATGGGACACAATTTAAGCAGTCCTAAAAGGGAAGTTTATAATTGTAAATACCCACATTAGAGCTTGTTTGGAGGTTCTAGCAGGAGAGCGCAGCTACTCGCATACTCTTGACTGAGGAAATGGTCCTCTATCGGGGAGTTCGTCCTTTTTTATGGCGCACACAGCTTCAAAAGGGATGCACATGGAACAGTGAGGGAGGAAGGAGACACCCACCTAGCCAGCCATATCAGCCAAATCAACCCTGGTGATCAATGGGGGGTCAAATGTTGGAGCCAAATCGCCCCCACATCTGTGAATACCCACATTAGAAAAATGGAGCAAATTCAATAAATAATCTACTCATGCATCTCAAGGTGCTAGAAAAAAAAATCTAAATTCAAAACTTTAAAACTGCAAAAATCTGAGCAGAAATTAAGAGAAATGTGTCTAAATAAACAATAAAAAGATCAATGGACCAAAGAATTGATTCTTGGAAAGGATATATAAGATTAATAAACTCTTGGTCCCACCAAGGAAGAAAAGACTCATATCATGTCAGTAAGAAATGAAAAAAAAGAAAGAAAATCACAACACATCTGAAATCCAGATGACAAGAAACTACCTCAAAAATATATATTCCAGCCGGGGATTTAGCTCAGTGGTTCCGCCGCCTGCCTCTCAAGCACAAGGATCCGAGTTTGATCCCTGGTACAAAATATATATATATATTCCAATAAATCTGAGAATCCAGAAGAAATGAAATTTCTAGACATTCGAATTATCAAGACTGAACCAAGAAATTATAAAAATCCAAACAGATTACAGGTAGCAAAATAAAGCCTTAATTTAAAATCCTATCAACTAATAGAAGCACAGGACATCATGCAGTCACCTCTGAATTTCACCAGATTTCAAGAAAGAACCAACACCAATTCTCCTCAAACACTTCCAAGAAATTCAAATAGTAGGAACAGTGCCAAACTCTTTGTTTTGTTTTGGTTTTTTGGTACTAGGAACCAAACTCCTAACCTTGTGCGTGTGAGGCAGGTGTGGGGCCACTGAGCTAAATCTCCTGCCCCAAACTCATTTCTTGAAGCTAACACTATTCTGATAACAAAACTGAATAAGTTTTTAAAAAAGAAAATTGTAAAGGAGCCAACCATCCTCATTGGAGGACAGATAGCCTATTTAATAAATGGTGTTGGAAAAACTGGATTTCAACCTGTCAGAGACTAAAACTAGATGCATATCTATCACCATGCACTAAACTAAGATCTAAGTGGATTAAAGATCTAAATGTTAAGACAGAAACACTAAACTTGCTGGAAGATAAGTTAGGTAGAACTCTTGAAGATATTAGCATAGGAAAAGAGTTTACG
>NW_004624836.1:563890-580271 GCF_000247695.1 Heterocephalus glaber | reverse complement strand
AAAGTGGAGTACTACTCAGCCATAAAGAATGAGAAACTAGAGACATTTATAGCTAAATGGATGCATATTGAGGCCATCCTCTTAAGTGAAATGAATAGGACACATGTGAAAATACAGAATAGTTTCTCTAGTGTGAGAAACTGAAAATGTAATTAAGGATACACACAGATGAAATGTCCTAATAACATATTTCTCGGATTGTGTTTCCATTGTGTGTCATATGACTGTATCGAAATTTAAATTAGGGAGAAGTTTGGTTTATGTGGAGTCTGCTAACTAACTGGAGTTTTTTTCCAGATAATTATTTGTTCAGTGTTGGTCTTGGGGATTTTCTGAAACAAATCACATCCTCTGGTGTCTTGTTGGTGCTTGAGATGCTTTTTTAAGTTATATGGAAAAATGTTTAAGTGCTTTTCAGTTTTGTTTTGGTTGAGTTCTACTGTATTTGAATATTGCTGTAGTTTTTTTCCCTTTGCATTGTTCTTCTTTGAATGATTTTAATTTTTTGTATGTGTGTGCTTGATAATAAAGTTATTTTAAAAATAAAAAAAGAAAATTGTAGGCAATAACCTTAAAGATTAGGGTTGCAAATATTTTCCACAAAATACTTGCAAACAGAATGCAACAAACTATTAAAAAGATCATTTATCGTGACCAAGTTGTTTTCTTTCCAGAGATGCAAGGATGATTCCACTTTTGTAAATCAATGAACATAATACACCACGTAAAGAGATGTAAAAGCTAAAAAGCACATGATCATCTTAATAGATGCAGAAAATGCCTTGATAGATCCAATACCACCTATGCTAAAAATCTTGAAGAAAATATGTGCAGAAGACCTTATGTTAAACAAATAAAAGCCATTCATAACAAACCCTCTGCCAACATCATACTAAATGGGGAAAAACTGAAAGCATTCACTCCAAAATAAGAAACAAAACCAGGATCCTCATTCTTCCCACTCAAGTTCAATAGAGCAATTAGACAATAAAAAGGAAGTTAACAGGAAAGAAACAAACTATTCTTATTTTCAGGTGACAGGATCCTTTATCTCAAATTTCTATAGAAGAAAGAAATCAGAAACACAATCCATGCAAAATACCTTCGAAAATTAAATTCCTAGATAGGAAGAAAAGGTCTAAAGGAGTAGGAGAAGTGGGAGGGGTGGGGAAAAGAAAAGAAGGGAAAATAAAAAATACGAGAAAAGGAAAAAAATGGAAACCAAGTATTTTTAAATAGGGGAAGGTGAACAGGGTGAAGGGAGGGCAGGGGAATGAGGAAAAAATAAGAACCAAGATACATCATGTAAAGGTACAAGATCCCAATGATGAATGTAACTGTATTGTATACATAAAATATACCAATAAAGTTAATGGAAAAAAATTAAATTCCTAGGAAGTAACCTAACCAAGGAAGTGAAACACTGCTGCAATGAAAACTGCATTGCTTTTAAAGAAATATATTACAGATGACATTAGAAAAATGAAAACATATTCCCTTTTCTGTTTAGGCAAAATTAATATCATCAAACTGGCTATATTACAAAACATGATATGCCGATTTAAAGCAATCTAATCAAAATACAATAACCTTTTCTTTACAGAACTAGAAAAAGCAACTGTATAATTTATACAGTAGAAGAATAGATGAAGAATAACCAAAGAAATCCTGGACAAAAAGAGAAAGATGGAAAGCATCACAATCCCAGACATAAGTTAAACTGCAAAGCAACAATAGTTAAAATAGCTTAGTACTGACATAAAAACCGACATGTTGACCAACAGAATAGAATGAAGTGTGCAAAAACAACCTAAGAACCTTCAACCATCTAATTTTTGACAAATGAATAAATAATATATGCTGGAGAAAAAATAACCTCTTTTATAAAATGCTGCTGGAAAATTGGTTATCCATATTCAGAAGAATGAATCTAGATCTATATTTATCACACTGTACTAAAGTCAAATCAACAG
This sequence comes from Heterocephalus glaber, assembly GCF_000247695.1. Next base: position 578,298 of record NW_004624836.1, on the reverse strand, counting down.
AGATGAAAAATCTTATTTGGAGTGCGCTCCAAATGAAAAGGCTGCTTGGGCTGCACCTCCTCCAGCCCGGGAGGGGCGGTGCCCTTAGGGAGGAGCCAGGGCACAGCACATGTGGTGTTCCCCAGGTTAACCCCGCACCCACATAGAAGCTGCACAGCCCATCTCGCCTCTGAGTCTCGGTGTCCCTGTCTGCAGAGCAGAGGCCTTGGGGCCAGGGCCGGTGCCCGGGGTGAGTGTGGTGGCCGCGCCGGGTGCGTGTGGTGCTGCAGCGGTAAAAGCGCTGTGCAGGGCTGGTGGCTTGTGTCTCTGGCACAGGGAGTGGCACCGACTCTGTGAAGTGGCTTTCTTGATCAGAAGTAATACTAGTGGAAGGAAACAAGTGCGGATTAGTGTAGAGTAGTTATTAAATTTCACTAACTAGGCTCAATTAGCATAAATTAATCAATGTAATGGGCCAGTGTGATATTTCATAGAAGGAAAATGGAGTCAAGATCTGAGAAAACTAAATTATGACAGAGGGCTGGAAAGCTGCTATTCTCCTGATGCAGGACCACGAAAGTGCATTGCTAGATTTGACCCCTGACATCAAAATTCATCTTGTGACCTTATATACAGGCATTAATAGAATATTTTTAGATCAAATTCTGCATAATAGACACAAGGGAATGTGTTAATTGATCCAGCAATGAAACCATGTCTGGAACAGCAACTATAATTAAAGTCACCACTTAGTTAAGCTTATGATAATCAACTGTCATTTTCCAAGATCCAAATGTCTGCCCAATGGTCAAAAAAGAGATGAATGGGAATATGTTGGGACTAACTACCCCTGCATTTTGTAAGTCCTTGATGCTGTTACTATTCACTGCAATACCTCTAGAGATGCAGCAATATTTGAAGTTTAAAATTTCTTCCAAGTATAGGTAGTTTTAATTGATACCTCTTGGCCTTTCCCATGATAAGACCATTACTAGTTTTTAAGTATGTCTATTATTACTGTTGTTGTTATCATCATTATTATGCATTTTTTAAAAATTCTTTTATTGGTACATTGTAGGTATACAACACAATTACATTTCTCATTGGGAATTGTACCTTTACATAATGCATCTTGGTTCTTATTTTTTCCCCATTCCTAGCCCTCCCTTCACCCCCTCCACCCTTCCCTATTTACAAAGACTTTAGTTCCATTTTTTCCATTTCTCAGCATTTTTCCTTTCCCTTCTTTCCTTTCCCCTGCCCCTCCCACTACCCCTACCCCTTTGGACCTTTTCTTTCTATTTTACATTATCGATCGTTCATTCTAATCATTGGTACATTTTAGGTATACAATATAATGACATTCGTCATTGGAAATTTGCACCTTTACATAATCTCTCCTGGTTCTTATTTTTCACCCTTGCCCAGCCCTCCCTTTAACCCCTCCATTCCTCCCTTTTTACAAAGATTTTGTTCCTATTTTTCCATTTTCTCATATTAATCCCATTCCCTTCTATCCTTTCCCCTAGCCCTCCCACTTCCTTCCCCTTTGCCCCGTTTCTTCCTATTTCACATTACCTATTATACATTTAGTCCTTATTTACACTTTCAGTTTCTCACACCAGAGAAACTATTCAGTATTTATACATGTGTGTCCTATTTATTTCATTTAAGAGTATCACCTCAATGTGCATCCACTTAGCTATAAATGTCTCTAATTTCTCATTTTTTATGGCTGAGTAGTACTCCATTTTATAAAAAAAACCCACATTTTCTTTATCCAGTCTCCAGTTGATGGGCATTTGGGCTGTTTCCAAGTTTTAGCTATTACAAACTGTGCTATGCATTTTTAAAGTATGAAAATAATCACAGGATGGGTTCAGAGAACAATTGATCTAACTAGGAGGTAGGACTCACGTAAAATTCAATGATCATCTGATCTCTAATGACTACTGGGCCATATCAATATTTTGCATTTTCTAGAATTAATGTCAGCTGAAAAATCAAAGTCCAGTATTCTCAAAACTTTCTATTTTCTTCTCCACGATGTACAGTTACCTTGTTAACTGTGTTTAAGTGCCTTTGGGGAAGGCTGGAAGACACATTAACAGTGTAAACTTTGTGGTATATACTCAAGTTCTTCCTCAGTGAGATTGGCTCTCCATTTAAATGTTTCTGGATCTGTAAATGGACTCAAGTCTTGAAACAAACAGAAGGACTGTTACTGTCTGTTTTTATGACTTATGGAAGATTTTGTTCAACTAATCTGGATGTTTTTCTGCTAATAAAGATCAAATAATAATTTAGTAAGCTTCCTATCTACTCCATATATAAGAAAACCAATGCCAACTAATTAGGTTTGTGTAAGTCAGATCATTCTGATTCTTCTTTTGACTCTTCTGTCCATTAAGGAAATCATACTCACATTTTCTCTTTGGTGGTTAAATAACTAAAAAAATTAACACAAAAAAACAATAAATATTTGGGTAAATGAGCTGAACAAACAATTCCCTAAAGAAGTTCAAATGGCCAAATAAGAAATAACAGTTTGACATCTTTAGCCATCAGGGAAATGTGAATCAAAATTGAGTTGAGATTTCATCCTGTCTCAGTCATGATGGCTAACATCAGAACATAGGCAACAATAAATGCTAGGGAAGATATAGCAGTAAAGGAAGCCCTTATATATTCCTGGTGATAATATAAATTAGTACAGCAAATATGGAAATCAATATGGGTTTTCAAAAAAGCAAAAATAGATATATTGCATGATCCAGATATACTATTCTTCAGAATATACTCAAAAGTGTTAAAGTCAGCATGGTATAGTTATACCTGTATACACATGCTTATCGTGAATCAATTCACAAGAGCTAAGCTTTCAGACCACTCTAGGTACTCATTGATGGATAAAGGGATAAAGAAAATTCATATTTTTTGACAATTGTGTAGTATTCAGCCATAAAGAATAACAAAATTATGTCATTTGCAGAAAAATGAATGAATTGGAGATCATCATGTTAAGCAACCATTGCTATACTTATTTTTTTGAAAGTATTTTCTTTCACTTATGGAATCTAGGGAAAAAAAGGACAACATGAAAGTGGAAGAATGAGAATCAGGCAGGATGTAAGGGATCCAAGAAATTGGGAGGCAAGCTTATGGGAGGATTATGGTAGGGCAGACAGGAAGTTAGATGCATATTTCATATAACACAATGTCACACTTCAATATAATTAATCTGTAGTAGTCAACAAAAAAGAATACATACAAATGACCAACACGTGTATTGAAGAAACAGTCAAAATTATTAAACATCAGAAAAATGCAAATTAAAACTACATTGAGATGGGATGGTACCTCACCATTGATAGGATAGTTAATATAAAAAACTTAAAAGATAATGTGGGTGAGGATAAAGAGAAAAAGAAACACTTATGCACTGTTTATGAGAATTTAAATTAGTACTACTATTATTGAAAACAATATAGATCTTCCTCAAAAATTGAAATATTCCTATCATTTGATTCAGTAATCCCACTTCTGGGTATATTTAAAATAAATGAAATTAGTAATTTAAAGAGATAACCTAAATTGTTACATTCATGGCAGCTTTATTCACAGTAACAATGTGCAAACAATATATGTGACCATGAACATATGAACAGATAAAGAATTGCTACATATGTGTGTTATACGTAATATGTATACATGTATGACATACATACCATATATTACACACAAATACACATGCACATTCATACAATAGAGTATTAATCACCCTTTAAAAATACAGAAATCCTACTCAGGCTCAGCGATTCATGACTGGAATCTCAGTTATTTAGGAGTCTGTGGCAGGAAGATTTTTAGTTCAAGGTCAGCCTGGTCAGTTTAGTGAGACCTTGTTCCAAAGGTAACTAAAATGGGCTGAGAATGTAAATTAAATAAACGTAACAGTAAATAAACATTTGCTCAACACTTGTAGAGCAATTGCCTAACATATGTGAGACCCAATTCAAACCCTAGCCTAGAACCACCAAAAGTTAAATAATAAAATCCTTTAACTTATGATAATGTGGGTGAACATAGAGGACATTGTTAAGTGATATAAGACTGATATAAAAAAGACAATACTATATGACCTCATCTATATAATCTAAAAAAAAAGTTAAATGTATAGTAGAAGACAGTAAAATGCTGGTTACCAGGGGCTGTAGAATGTTGGAAAAAGGAGAGGTAGATCAAAGATTACAAACCTTCCAGTATAATATGTGTAAGTACTGCAGACTTACTGCTCTGCATGTTGACAGTAGTTGATAATATTACATTGGATACTTGAAATTTGTTAAGTTATTGTGGTTTTCACCACAAAAAACATAAAACCTGATGTTATGTGTTTAAATACCACATTGCTTGTCTGGTGTGAGAAACCTAAAGTGGAAATAAGGAATAAAATGTATAATGGATGTTGGGAATTGAGAAGAAAATATTCAAACGGGAAGGGGAACAAGGGAGGAGGGAGGGAAAAAGGAAAGGACAAGAAAAAAGTGAAAATAGAAGGAAAAATGAAAAAAAAAAGTCTCTACATAGGGGAGGGGACCTGAGGGGGGGAATGGGATAAAATAAAATAAAATTTATTTTTAAAAATCTGATGTTATGAAAACATTAGTTAGCTTGAATTTTACAGTGTATACATATGTTCAGAAATTTTGTAGCATATCCTAAATAGAGGCAATTTTATGAATAATATTAATAAATGTGTGAAATAATTATATAGAGCAATATATGTAAGTATATTGTGGGAATAACATATAGACATGAAATATATTTTTAAAAAGCACAAAGAGGCCGGCAAGGGTAAAACTCTTGGAGTCAGGGAATAATAGTAATAATAGTTTGTGGTAACTTTTCAAGTGTGTTGTTTCCATAAAAACAGCTATTTTAAATTCTCTGAAGGTTCTCCCATACTACTTAATGCCTGATCCAGTTCTACCACATTTTTAATATTAGGTAAGGTGAATTTTTCCTGAAAGATCTTGATGCTTGTTGGTGAATGACATTGTCCAGGCATTGAAAGGTTAGATTATTTATTCCAGTATTGTAAATCTGGCTTTACTTGTGCCTAACTTTCCTGAAATTCTAAGTAGGCTGATTATTTTCCCTGAGTTTGCAGTCACTTTCACTCTTTCAGAACCCAATGGCACCCAGGTCCAGATTACTCAGGAATTGGCTATTGCTTATGCTGTCACTTGGTACTAGAGGACAATCCAAGTCCAGAATTCTCCAAAATACTCTGTTGGCATATTGTTTTGAAAGAAACAAGAGAGTACCTATAAAGGGCAGTCTGTCCCTACAAACCTCTCCCACGGGATGGGTTATGCCCAGATTTCTTGTCTAGCCAACCACTGTGGAATTCTGACCTGTTCTGGGCAGAGTCGCTGTGGATAGACTAGCCCCAGGCCATTGTTTGTGGCCATAAATTTCTCCATATTTTGTGATTCCATGAGCCCACATCCTGCCAAGAGCAAAACAGTGGGCTAGGACCAAGGCCTAAACTACTCTAGGCTACCTACTGCACAGGTGGGCTTATGTCCCAAGACTGTTGCAACCAGCCACAGGAGATACTATTTGTAAGATAAGTTTGGTGGGTGAGACTCATGTTTCTTACCATAGTACTGGAGTTTTTCCTGAAGCACCACTCACAGGTAAGCCTGGGGATATGAGCACTTAGGATGTGCTCCTTGTAAAGATTTTTTCCAGCCCAGCACTAAATTTTGTGAAAAGTTTTACATCAGACTATATTGCTCAACATTTAGGTACTGTTGAAGGCAGTCCTTTAACCAGCTGAACAAATGGGCTATGTGTGAGTCACACAGCAGCAAACACTCATAGAGTTTCAGGGCTAAACTGAGACCCATACTATAGTCAGGGGTAATGGAGGCCAAACCATAAACTTGGACTCTTCGGCTGCAGATCCTTTCCTGGTTCTAGGGCAGTTCTAGAGCCTCACATGTGAACACTGCTATGATGATAACTGTGCTGCCAAAGGTTATGAGAGAGGTGATGGACACAGTCTCTTGGCCAACAAGACTAGTGTTAAACTGTGTCATACTAGAGTCTCACAGATGCAGGGCCCTACAGTCTCAGGAAAAGGATGAGTGTTTCCCAGGCTCACATCAAGGCTAGAACTGATATATCAGAAACTCAGATCAATTCTACAGGCATTTAAGTCTCTGCCTGATGCTAAAGCTGGCCTGTGAGTTATGCTCTGCAAATAGAGCCATCAGGTTCCAATGGGTGTTTATTCTGACCACTGAAAGTCCAGCACTGGCCTCTGAGACTAGATCTGTACTATCTCTCAAGCCCGGCTCCTCAGCAGATAGAGTCTTCCCTGATCTGCTGACAGAGGTTGGAGAAAGGATAGTGGAAGCAATTTTTCTGCCTGACCTAATGGAGTTTCAGAAACTCTGTTCAACAAGTATTGGCCTGTTGGTAATGGTCATGGGGCTTTTTCAAGCAGTGAGTCTCACTATGGCAGGTTTGGTACCAGATTTTGGGTCTAAAGTCTGGATTTAATTCTTTCTTCCTCCTCCAAATAGGAAACATTTCTGTCTGTATTGGGACACATAAAATAAGGGGGAGAAGTGACAAAGGCAACTCTTTCCTTCCTGTCTTCTGCAATTTGTTTTGTTTACTTATACTAAAAGCAGACACTAGTATCACACCTGATTGTCTAAGCTTTTGTGCAAATGGTTTGCTCCCTGAATAGCTGTTCAGTTTGATTAGTCCTTGGAGAGAGTTTACCAGGAGATCTTATTCAGTCACCATATTTCTTTCTTTTTTTTTTCTTTTTTGGTACCAGGGATTGACAGCTACCATATATCTTTTTTTGTGTGTGTGTGGTACTGGGGATTGAACTTGGGACCTTGCGCTTGCGAGGCAGGTGGTAGAACCACTGAGCTAAATCCCTGGCCCCATATTTCTTAATCACTCACCTTATGGTAACTCAAAAACACAAAAAGAAATGTACAACACTAAGAATAATGGGAAAGTTTTTGCTGCATGATGGACAGCAGTGCCACATTTGCCCTGAGACAACTCCATGTCCACAGATTATGCACCTGGACATGTCCACTGGCCATCTCTGACCTGGCTTTGCACTTTATTTCCCCTAACATGGGATATCACAGGCACCCACCACCTAATGGACCTGATCATGGTTGAGGTCAACACTCTGAGAGAGAAGAGGCATCAGCTACCTGACTGACATGATCATGGACAAGCTGACATCCAGGGAAAGAAGGCAAGCCTGGAGGTTCACCAGACCCAGAGAGAAAGGAAAGGCATCACCAGAAGCTCTAGCCTTAAGAAAAGCCCACAGGTACTGTAAACTACAAAAACAGCATAGGGTTTTACCCTGAAAGTGACTCCTTCACCACATGGTAGAATTAGAGAAGAAATGCAGTGAAGCACACACCATATAGTCAGAAGGCTCCAATGTGGGAAGGTGCTGTTTTAAGATTCAGCCACAGAAAAACCACAAAACAACTCTACATCAGGTTTTCCAAGGTTACACTACTACAGTAGCTCCGTGTGAAACAGCCTTGAGAGATAGCTACAGAGAGGGTACAGGCTAGACATAGATTCCCTGAGATATTAAAGTTCATGTCAGGAAGGACATAAGCTTTGCTATGTTGTGGGAAACTAGGCCAGAAAATGTGGCTTTCGGAGGATGCTGGATGTAAGAGTTGGCACTGTTTTCAAAAGTCTGCTTGAACTCCTTTCCCACACCAGCAGAGACTAGATGCCAGATTAATTTTCCCACCTTTCAAAATAAGCAAGGGGAAACCTTGATCTGAACAGTTACCACAGCCTGAGGTGTATGGGCAGGGTCCTCCAGAGAAGGGAGAGTACCTCATCAACTCACAGGCAATAAAGCTAGGTACAGAAAATTGTGACTTGCTGGATTCCATGACTGCAGATACTGAAAAGAAATCATTCATTAAAGAAGACAAGTAAACTTTTTTTTTATTCAATCTTTTCTTTCTTTTCCCTTCATTGATTTTGGGGGGGGGGTTCATTTTTTTTTATTTCTTTTATTTCTTCTTTCTAATTTTTTTCCTGCTTATTTTTGTTTTTTGTCCTTATTTTGCTGATTTTTTCTTGCTTTTTCTTTCTGATACTGTTATCTAATACTATTAGTTTTCTTTTACTCCTCAGGGATGGTCTATTTTACTTTTATGTCTTAATCTTCTATAGATTAATACTTCAAATTTTTATTTTCCCATTCTATGGTTCACCACCCTCTCTCTCTTTTCTAGTAAGTATAATGATTAAGCTTTATGAATTTTTAGATGCATGGTTAAGTCTACGATATCACTTTTGAATACTGTTTTGTTTGTTGAAATAGTCTTCATTTAACAGATATGTACCTTAGTTCAATATTTCCTCTGTCTTATATCTCATACTATAATTATAGATAGCTTTTCTATGCTTAAAGATGGTATATTTTTAGTTCATATGGCATGTCAATATCCAGTGGGTCTTTCACTTTATTATTGTTGCTGACTTTAATACTATAGCCAAGAAAATCAAATCAGTTAGTGCTTACAAGAGAAACAGATTTAATGCAAGATATACAAATACATAAGTATTTACAATATAGGCTTACAATGACCACCCACAGAGTCATGTATGGAAGGTTGCAAAAGGGCTGTCTATGTCCTGGAGATTGAAAAGATCCAGTTGAAGGCCTGGAGCTCACTGTAGTGTCCTGTGTGAGTCCATATCAGTAGGTGGAAGAATCTGCAATGGAAGGCTGACGGGTCTGCCCTGGCAGGCTGAGAGGTCTGTACTGGGAGGCTGAAGAGTCTGTGCTGGAAGGCTGAAGAGTCAACACTTGAAACCAGGAAATGATGTCCAAGGTGAAAGTAAAGACTGCAGTTACTCCAGAGAATCTGAAGCAAGCTTTCCTTCTTTATTTTCTTTTATTTCATTCAGGTCACAAGTCTTTTGGTTGGTGGCACTCACACCCAGGTGGATCTTCTGTCATCAGTAAGTCCCTTCAGCCACAACCAGAACTATGCTGCTTCAATGTAGTTGGGCATATCTTACTCAGTTAACTCTTACAATCCACCCTTAGGCATAATTGTGCCTAGAATGTTAAAGCTATCATGCTTATGAATGGAAATGCACTAATTCCGTCACTAGAATAAAAGCCAAGTTTTCTTTAGGTGATGCTTACACTTAACATTTCATAACTTGAACATTATTACATAGAAACAATATTAAGAATGAATATTAAGTCTATCAACATTATAATACATAAGAAGTACATTAGGAGATAACTCTTACAATTAGTCCTCATTTCTATAACTGATCACAGGGTTGTAGCTGATATTTAGAACTATCTTCTTCTACTACCCTTTCTGCATTCCATTGGCCTTCAGCAAGCACATCAACAGGTCTTACTTCTTTCCCTGAAGGCTCTGGAGAATTTGTAATCCTGCCTGCATTGGGTTGTAGTTTCCCATTGATCTAAATAACAGGGCATGGTAATATGAGTGGATGCCCTATGACATCTACTGCAATCCAAGTATATTCATCCTTTCCTCCATTGTGGAGTAAATCCAATTTCCCCTTTATAGTCTGGGTCAATCACCCCTGCCAACACTGTAACTCTCTTTCTAGCCTCTTTACTCAGAGGCATGAGGAGACCAAAATGGCCAGCTTGCAGTTCAAAGGAATCATTGATGAGTGGTACCATTTCCACTTCTACCCTTTGATTCATGGACCCATGAATCCTGGCAATGGGAGACACAGTACCATATAGTGGCTCGTATTCAAACCATATACAGCCTTTTGAAAAACCTTTCCCCAGCCCTGAAAGGTATTTCCACATAGCTGGCACTGTAATTGCATCTTCAGAAAGAGCATTGCACACTTCTATCAATCCAGTCGCTTCTGGATGATGAGGAACATTGTAAGACCAGTGAATTCCTTGAGCATATGTCCAATGCCTCACTTCTTTGGCCAGAAAGTGTTTTCCTTGGTCATTGACAATGTTCTGTGGAATTCCACATTGGTGGATAAGGCATTCTTGAATTCCAAGGACAAGAATTACATTCAGAAAAGGGAAATCTGTATCCAGAATAAGTGTCTATGGCAGTAAAGACAAAGTGCTGTCCTTTCTATGATGTAAGCAGTCCAATATAATCACCCTGACCCCACATTGCAGATTGATCACCCTGGGGAATGGTGATATATCAGGGACCCAGTGTTGGTCTCCTCTGCTACACTGGGCAGTCAGCAATGGCAATAGCCAGATTAGACTTGGTGAGTAGGTATCCATGTTACTGAGCCCATGCCTGCATTGGGCATCCACCCATAAGGTATCCACCCCTGCCAACATGGCCACTCTATTTATGAGCCCATTAAACAATGACAGAGGTAGCTGAAAAAAGAGGTTGACCATTATCTACAAAACGGGTCATTCTATGCACTTGATTATTAAAGTTCCCTACTGCTGAGGTCACTTTTTAGTGGGTGTTTACATGGAATACAAATATTTTTACACCTTTTGCCCATATGGAGAGGTCTATCCACATAACTTCCCCAAGTATCTTTGTCACCAATTTTCCAGTCATGTCCCTTCCAAGTTCCTGATCATCTGGCCAGATCATTGACTGCAGCACATGAAACACTATACAGTCACACATCTGTCCATTTTTACTTCTAGGTAAAGTGTACTATCAAGTGCACTGCCCAAAGTTCTGCCCATTGTGAAGATTTCCCTTCACCATGGTCCTCCAGAGATATCCTGGAAAGGGGCTGTAATGTTGCAGCAGTCCACTTACACGTGGTTGCTGCATAATGTGAAGATCAATCCACAAACCAGGCCCTAGCCTACTCTTTCTCTGACAGCTGAACATATGGTACACTACATGAGTCAATAAGTGCATGCTGGGAGAGAGAAAGCAATTTAACAGGAGTAGGAGGCATAAGCATCTGGGTACCTTCTTCATGTAACTTACTCGTGCCCTCTGGTCCTGGTGTGGCTTGATCATATATGTATCATTTTGTTTTAATTATGGACTATTGCTGTGCATGTCTAACTTTATGATTTAGTAGATCTGATAATACTTGGCTCATTATGGACAACTCAGGTAACATGGTAACCTGGTGTCCTATGGTCAAGTGTTCAATTTCAACTAAGGCCTAGCAGCAGGACATGAGCTGTTCTTCAGAGGGAGAGTAGTTGCCTGCAGGCAAAGCCTTGCTCCAAAATTCTAAAGGCCTCCACTACAATTAACCTATGGGGGTCATGTTTGGAGAAACAACATCCTTACCTGCCGTTGGCATTTATAGAACAATTGAATCTGCTGGATCATATGGCTCCAGTAACAGAGCAGCCTGCACAGCAGCCTGGACTCATTACAGAGCCTTTTCTTGTTCTAGGCTCCACTCAAAACTAGCAGCTTTTCAAGTCACTCAGTAAATAGGCTGAAGTAAACCACCCAAGTGGGGAATGTATTACCTCAAAAATCCAAATAGTCCCAACAGGCATTATGTCTCCTTTTTGGTTGCATGGGAAGTCAGATGGAGCAACTTATCTTTTACCTTAGAAGGGATATCTGCCCCACACCATTAGACTCCTAGAAATTTCACTGAGATACAAGAACCTTGAATTATATTTGGATATTTCCCATCCTCTGGCTCTCAAATGTTTTACTAACAAATCCAGAGTGGTTGCTCAGAGCGGTTGCTGCCTTCTTCTCATTTGGTCCAATCAGCATAATTTTATAAATATAATGGACTAGTGTGAAATTTGTGGGGGATAAATGTGATTAAGATCTCTGTGAAGTAAGTTGTGAGACAGGGATGGACAGTTATTATAAAGCTGATGTAGGACAGTGAAATTGTATTGCTGGCCTTGCCAACTCAAAGCAAATTGTTCCTGATGGGCCTCATGGGTAGGTATGGAGAAAAAGGCATTTGCCAAATCAATAGCTGCATACCAACTACCAAGAGATATGCTAATCTTCTCAAGCAAGGACACCACATTTGGTAAAGCAGCTGAATCAGGGTCACCACTTGCTGCAATTTACAGTAATCCACTGTCATTCTCCAAGATCCATCTGTCTTTTGAATAGGCCAAATGAGAAAATTAAATGGAGATGTACTGGGAATCACCACCCCTGCCTCTTTCAAATCCTTAATGATGGCACTAATCTCTGCAATCCCTCTAGAGATGTGGTTTTTTTGTTTACTATTTTACCAGGTAAAGGCAATTCTAATGGCTTCTATTTATCCTTTCCAAACATAATAGCCCTCTCACTACAGGTTAAGAAACCAATGTAAGAGTTCTGCCAAGTACTAAGTATATCTATACCAATTATGCATTCTGAAACAGGGGAAATGATTACAGGATGGATTCCCGGACATACTGGTCTCATTGTGAGTCAGACATTTGCTAAAACTCCATTGATTACCTGACTTCCACAGGCCCTTACTCTTACTGGAAGGCTATGATGACATTTTGGATCACTTGGTATCAGTGTTAATTCAGAACCAGTGTCCAGTAGTCCCTTAAATGTCTAATCATTTCCCTTCTTCCAATATATCTACTTTAGTAAAAGACCTTCAGTTCCTTTGGGGAAAGATAGATGATTCACCATATAAATTTTTGGTGGTGCACCAGGGTCCTTTCTCAAAACCAGCCACCGTTTCATTCAAAGGGACTGGGTCTGTAAACTGTCTTAAATCCTACAAATGTTTGATGGGCCATGATTCTCTGTTGCTATGATTTGAAGTAGGTTTCTGTTTATTTGTCCTTAAATATTTTCAATTATGTAAATCTACTATAAATTTTATGGGCTTTTTGCTGCCTTGTATGCACCATGTTGTTTCTGCTCTGCCATACTTGTTTGCCATCCCTGACTTGGAGCTGGCTGATTATGGACTGAAACCTCTACATACTAGATCAAAGAGGATATCAGAAAATGGAAAGACATCCCTTGTTCCTGGGTAAGAAGAACCAATATAGTGAAAATGGCATATTTCCAAAACTGTTATATAGATTCAATACAACTCCGATTGAAATCCCAATGGTATATTTCATAGAACTGGAGAAAACAATTCAAAATTCCTTTGGAACCAGAAGAGACCTAGAAAAGCAAAAGAAATTCTAGGCAACAAAGAAAAAGCAGGGGGTATCACAATCCCCAACTTGAAACTATACTACAATGGCACTGTGATAAATACATCATCCTTCTGGCAAAGAAACAGAATCAAGGATCAGTGGAACAGATTAGAAGATGCAAAAACAACTCCAGACACACTCAGTCACCTCATCTTTGACAAAGGAGACAAACACCCTCACTGGAGGAAAGATACCCTCTTTAATAAATAGTGCTGGAAAAACTGAGTTTCAACTAGCCAAAGATTATATTTCACCATGCACTAAACTGAAATTGAAGTGGATCACAGATCTAAATATTAAAACAGAAACACTAAACTTGCTGGAAGAGAGGTTAGGCAGAACTCTTGAACACACTGACATAGGAAAAGACTTCATGAACAAGGGCTGGGGATTTAGCTGAGTGGTTCCACTGCCTGTCTTGCAAGTGCAAGGTCCCAAGTTCAATCCCCACTACCAAAAAAAAAAAAAGGAAAGAAAAAGAAAAACACTTCATGAACAAAACATCAGTAGCACGAGAACTATCACAAAGAATCAATAACTGGGATATCATCATTAAAAAGCTTCGCAGAGCAAGAGAAACCACCAAGAGAGTGAAGAGACAACCCACAATGAGGGAAAATTTTTTTACCAGCTGTTCCTCAGAACCAGGTCTACTATCTAGAATGCATAAAGAACTTAAAAAAATCAGATTCCCTAAATTTAAAGACCCAATAAAAAAATGGGCATCAGACATCAACTGGAGATGGGATAAAGAAACTGTGGGGTTTTTATAAAATGTAATATTGGCAAACAGAATACAGAGGGTCATCAAGAAGATCATACACCCTGACCAAGTCAGATTTATCTCAAGGATGCAAGGATGGTTCAACATTCGTAAATCAATAAATGTAATAAACCATATTAACAAAGTCAAGGACAAAAACCATATGATCATCTCGGTAAATGGAGAAAAAGCATTCGACAAAATCCAGCACCCATTCATGATAAAAACCCTACAGAAAATTGGAATAGAAGGTCTTTATCTCAACCTGATTAAGGCCATCTATAAAAAAACCAACAGCCAACATAAACCTAAATGGTCAAAACCTGAAAACTTTCACGCTAAAATCAGGAACAAGACAAAGATGCCTACGATCATCACTCCTGTTCAATATAGTTCTGGAAACATTAGCCACAGCAATTAGAAAAGAGAAAGAAATAAAAGGAATAAAGATAGGAAAGGAAGAAG
>NW_004624836.1:494272-517849 GCF_000247695.1 Heterocephalus glaber | reverse complement strand
TTTCTCCTGTTATCTGAGAAATTAGTTCTGATTTCATTTTTTCCAGATCCCCTTTTGTTGCCAGTTCAGTGGGTCCAGGTTGTTGAGTATCAGAGGGTTCCATCTCATTTCCCTTTAGGGTTGCTGTAGGTGATCTGGAAGTCTGGTTTTGAGACTTATGTACCTGTTTTCTCATTTTGATTGGGGGAGCGGGTTGGTGCTGAGAGAGGTGGGCCAGGGGCCGGAAGCAGTGGTAGGGATGGTGGCCCAAAATCCCCTTCTCTTGGCCGGGATTGGAGGGATGGTTGGTGTCCCGGAAGCCCCTTCCCCTGGACCAGGAGCAGTGGGACGGCGACTCAGAAGCCCCTACCTCTGGGCAGTAATTCTTTAAATGCTGAGAACTTGATTAGCTCTAGTACAGTGGTCTGGTGGTCCGGTGTCCTCTGCGTCTTTGTAGTGTGGGACCAGATGGCTATACAGAGAAGAGGCCAAAGGAGCCAGTGGAGGGTCCAGTGGATTGCTGCTGGGGCATGGCCTGATTCGGTGTTTTCAGCGCGACTAGCGACCTGGGGACCGCGTCCACAGACCTGCCTGTCTGCAGCAGGCTGATTACATGTTTTCAGTGCAACTGGCAACCTCGGGATTGCATCCACAGACCTGCCTCTTAAATTTTATTTTCAATGTACTATATAAGTACAGTTAAACTATGAAAGATTCTAAATCTCAATTCAGTATTTCATACAATTGCCCCTCAACTGGAGACTGGATAAAGAAGATGTGGGTGTTTTTATAAAATGGAGTACTACTCAGTCATAAAGCATGAAAAATTAGAGACATTTATAGCTAAGTGGTTGGACACTGAGGCCATACTCTTAAGTAAAATAAATAGGACACACATGTGTAAATACTGTATAGTTTCTCTGGTGTGAAAAACTAAAAGTGTAAATAAGGATCAAAATGTATAATTGATATTGTGAAATAGGGAGAAATGTTCTAAAGGAGTAGGGGAAGTGGGGGTAGGGGAAAGGAAAGAAGGGAAAAGAAAAATATGAGAAAAGGAAAGAAATGGAAACAAAGTCTTTGTAAATAGGGAAGGGTGGAGGGGCTGAAGGGAGGGCAGGGGAGTGGGGAAAAAATAAGAACCAAGATACATCATTTAAAGGTACAAGATCCCAAAGATGAATGTAACTGCATTGTATACCTAAAATGTACCAATAAATTTAAAGGAAAAAAATGAATTAAGTGATGATTTCTTTATTCTTATGATGGAGAACACTACTGGAAGTAAATCCTACTATAAACGAAATGACTGATCATTTTCTGTATTTTTTTCTACAAACTCATGGTTGGGACAATAACTTTAGACACTACTGATGTTAAGGAGGGGAAACGGTTTGAGATGCTTCCAAATGAAGGATGTTGTGATAGGAGAAGAGAGAATTTTTGGAGAAGGTAAGTGGATCTAGGAATGAAAGGAGGGGAGGAGGGAAAGAAGGGAGGGATGGGAAAGTAAAAAGGATTAGGAAAGTATATGTATATGTACCATCTCCCAACCATGAATGTATTTATGTATCAGAGATATGTCCTAGTAACAAAATAAATAAAATTAAAATTTAAACGTTCATAGTTTTATGGTTTTGAGCATATAGCCTCAGAAACTTTGGGGCCAAGGTGTGGTAGTAAGTCATTTATGAATTGCAGTACAAAAATATAGAGGCTTCACTGTGTATCAGCTGATAATAATTTCTTGGAACAAATGAGGTTTGGAGTCAGAGTAAGGAATCTGGATAATCTTTGGGGTATCACCATTTTTATGGCTATCCCTTCATTCCCCTATCCAAGTCTGCTCCCTGTTTTGTTTCAAGAGGAAGTGTTTGGAGGTCAGAATGTGACTGTAGGGGGAAAAACTACAGTTTTAATATCAAGTAATAGAAGTATGTAGGTCTTGAAAAACTGTAACTTCATCTGTTGGATGAGGGTCATTAACAATTTCACATCATCATTTTACAAGATGAAGGAGGAACACCTATCTTGTATATTTCCAAAGATTGGGAAATATGAGTAACTCTCCTAAGAAGGTTTTGGTATTGCTGTAGGTGATGACCTTCCAATATTCTCCAAGAAGCTGGAGATACAAATGGTTCAGCTCTTGCCACAGCTCATGGTAGTTTTTCAGTTTGGGCACTGGATCTCCATATTTAAACTATATCATGATAAACTCAGGCTACGATTTCAAATCTCAAGTCATTTTGGCCTGGATTGGTACAAACAAGTACCCTTCAATAAATTATTTGTAGTGTCCAGTACTGGATACCATTCATATTTCTTCCACATTATAATAGGTAGTTGCCTGAGATGTGGTGGAAGTTGTGAATAAAATATCAATATTAATAAAATATCAATAGCAAAGGGGGCCAGGGATTTAGCTCAGAAGTGCCACGCCTGCCTCGCAAGTGCAAATTCGATCCTGGTCCCCCCCAAAAAAGAGATATTCCTCTAAACTGTCATTTCTGTTTGTTTTAAATTTTTCCATTGTAGATATAAGAGGAAAATATTTTAAAGATTCTAAAATCAAGACTATACTTTTGATCAAGAAGCTTTTTTAACTTTAAAGAAAACCAATTTTATTAGTTTATCCTTATTCCAAGCACTATACATTTAACATATCATCAAGATATAATTTATATACTATAAAATAAAGTTCACTGTCTTAAATTTCAGTGGTTTTCACAAGTGTACAACCATTACTGTGATCTAATTATAGAATGTTATGCCCCCCAAAAAACATAATACCTGTTAGTACATCTCACCCTTCCCACCCTAGCTCAAAAGAGTCAGTAATTTACTTTCTATCTCTTCTTGCCTATTTTGCACATTTCATATAAATGAAATTATACAATATATGACATTTTAAATAGCATATATCAGTATACCTCAATCCTTTTTTTTTGCTGAATAATACATACATCAGTTGATAGACATTGATGCTGAGAAACTTTTCATGTGACTATTGGTTATTTTTTAATGTTCTTTTGAGAATTACTTATTCAAATACTTTGTCTATTTTTAAATTGACCTGTTTATCCTTTTCTTGTTGAGATATAAATAAGAGCTCTTTATATGTATCCTGGTAGCTATTTATGAGATGTATGATTTACAAATATTTTTCTCCTTTTGATGGGTTATATTTGACTTTCTTAATAGTGTCCTTTGAGGCACAAAAGAGGTTTATTTTGGTGAAGTGTACTTTACATTTTTAGTTTGTTTGTGCTGTAGGCATTATATCCAAGAAGCAATTACCTAACAACAAATATTTACACTTACATTTTCTTTTAAATGTTTTATAGTTTTAGCTCTTGTCTTTATGTCTTCCATCTATTGTGAGTTCATTTTTGCATATGGTATGAAGTAGTGGTCCAACTTCACTCTTTTGCACATAGATATCCATTTTTTCCCAGCACTATTTTTGAAAGAACTATTCTTACTCCCACTGAATTGTTTGACATCATTATCAAAAATCAATTGATGCCCCACAAATAGGCTTATTTATAGATTCTCATTTGTATTCCATTGATTTACATGTCTGTCTTTGTGTCAGTACCACATTTCTGAGAGTTGCTTTTAGTAAGGCTTGAACTTGGAGAAGTATGAATCCCCAAATTCATTTTCTTTTCAGGATTGTTTTGGCTATTCTGCATCTCTTGCATTTCTATGAATTCTGTAGTTTCTCCAAAAAAGCCAGCTGTGATTTGTTGAGAGATTTTGTAAAATCTGAAGATCAGTTTAGGGGATGTTGTCATCTTAACTATCTTCCAAACCATGAATATGTAATGCCTTTCCATTTCTGTAGGTGTCCTTACTTTCATTCAACAATGTTTTACATTTTTCTGTGTGTTCTTCTTGCACTTACTTTTCTAAACTTGTTCATAAGTTTATTTATGCTACTGTAAATAGGATAGCCTCTGTGAATTCATTTTTGGAAACTTCTCTACTAAGGTATAAAACTATAATTGATTTTTCTGTCCTATTATATCATACGCACTTGTACTCAGCTCTTTTAATATGCATTTAAGATTTTCACTATACAAGAACATGATATCCCAAAATATTGATAGTTTTCCTTCTTTCTTTCCACTCTTAATGTCTTTTATTCTTTTTATTTTCCCTTTCTAAAACAATTGCTCATGTTAGGACCTCCATAGAAGTAGTGAGAGCAGAAATCCTGGTCTTCATTGGATAGCCTGATCATAAGGGGAAAACATTCTCCATTTCACAATTAAGTATGAGATTAGCTATAGGTTTCACACAAATGTCCATTATCAGCTTGTGGAATTTCCCTTACATTCGTAATTTGCTAAACGTTTTTTATTATGAATGGTGTTCTGTTTTACAAAGTGTTTTTTTCTGATTGTAATGGCAAGATCATGTGGTTTTCATTCTGTTCTATTAGTGTGGTGTATTACATTAGCTGATTTTCCATTTTAAAACCACACGCTTTCTAGGACAAATCCAATTTAGTCACAATCCATGTAACTTTTTCTATGATACTGGATTTTACTTGTTAGTATTTGGAGTGATTTTTGTTTCTATGCTCAAAAAGAATATTGTTCTGTAGTTTTCTTATGTTTTTGTCAGATTTGATATTAATGTAATATTGGCATCACAGTTGGAAAATTTTATTTTCTATTTTATGCTGAAGTTTGTGACAGATTAGTGTTAATTTTTCTTTACATATTTGATAGAATTCACCAGTAAAGTCATCTAGGACTGGAACTTTTTTGTAGGCAGTTAAAAAATCACTACTTCAATATTTTTGTTATAGATATATCCAGATTTTCAATTTATTTTTAGTCAGTTCTTGTAGTTTGTCTTTCTAGAAATTTGTGTATTTCATTTAAGTTATCTAATTTATTTGTATTCTGCTGGTTATAGACTAAATTGTATCCTTCCCTAAATTCACACAAGATGTTGAACCTCTTATCTCCAAGTGGATTTATTTGGAGATAAAGTTTTTGGAGATGATTAGAATAGAATGAAGTTATAAAGATGAGGCTCTAATCTAATATGAGCAGTGGTGATGTTCTTATGTGACTTCAAGTCCCCCCCTTTCTTTTTGTCTCTTGATTTCTCCCATTTGTAAGTTAAAGAGAGATGCCTTAGAAGAAATCATTCCTGTCAGCACTTTGATCTTGGACTTTCAGTCATTTTTTGGTTTACTAATATTCTCTATTATTTTTGTAGCTTTTATTTGAAAAAACATTTATTATTTTCTTTCCTCTGCTTGCTTTAGTCTTCTATTCTTTTTCCAATTTTCTAAGCTGGAAAGCTAGGTTATTGGTTTGACAACTTTTTATATAAGCATTTATAATGATAAATTCCCTCTAAGCAGTATTGTTGCTGTTCCCATAATTCTTGGGACATTTTTGTATTTATTCATCTCAGGGTATATCTCTTATTGATTTCTTCATTGACATGTTGATCATGTAGGAGTGTGTTGTTGAACTTCCACATGCTTGTAATTTTCTGACAGGTCTAACTTTGAAACATTAATTTAATTGGTGCTCTTTTGATATGCATAATGATCACATTCATCATAGGGAATTTATACCTGTACATAATATATCTTGATTCTTTTGTTTCAATTGCCCTCTGCTTCTTTCAACTTCCTCTCCTTATTAACAAAAGCCTTCCTTCCATTTTTTCCTTCAATTCTCTTTTATTTTCCTTTTCACTTCCTTCCCTTCTCCTTCCTCCCTCCCTTGTTCCCTTTCCTATTTGAACATTTTATTCCTATTGCCCAATATGTATCATCCATTTTGGTCTTGATCTACACTTTTGGTTTCTCACACAAGAGAAATAATGCAATATTTAAACATATGTGGTCCATTCATTTCACTTAAAAGTATAGTCTCAAGGTGCATCCATTTACCTAAAAATATCTCAGGTTTATTCTTTTTTTTTAACTGTGGTGAGAACACTTAATGAAATTTATTCTTTTAACAAAAATTTAAGTGTGTGATACAGTATTATTAACTAAAGCCACAATGTTGGACAGTTGATAGAGCATAACCATCTTGTACAACTGAAACTTTAGATCCACTGATGAGCAATTATCCATTTTCCATCCTTCTGAGTTTGACTAGTTTAGATATTTAATACAAGTGGAATCATGCAGTGTTTATCCTCCTACGATTGACTTATTTTACTTAGCATAATGTCCTCAGTGTTCAGTCGTGCTGCACACTGTAGAATTTCCTTAATTTTAGGACTGAATAATGCTCCATTGTATGTACACACCTTTTCTTTTTCCATTCATCCGTGGATGAACACTTAGATTGTTTCTACATCTTGCCTATTGTCAGTAATGAACAAGAGAGTGCAACTGTTTCTTGGATATCCTGATTTCAATTCTTTGGGATAAAATTCAAAAATATTTGGGATTTATGGGTCATAATGTAGTCCTACTTTTAATTTGGGGGTATCCTCCGTACTGTTTCCCATATTTGCTGGGCCAATTTGCATTCCTACCAGCAGTGTGCAAGGGTTCTTTCTTCTCTACATCCTCACCAACATTTGCTATCTTTCATTGTTTTTTTTATCTTTCATTGTTTTGATAATAGCCATTCTAACAAGTGTGAGATGGTTTTGATTTGTATATCTCTGATTATTATTGATTTTGAGCATTTTTTATATACCTGTTGGCAATTTATAAAACTTCTCTGGAGAAGTTTCTATTTAAATCTTTCACTCATTTAAAAAATCGGTTATTTGCTATTGAATTATAAGAATTCCTTCTATATTTGACATATTAACTCATCAGATACATGATTTGCAAATATTTTCTCCCATTCTTCAAGCTGTGTTTGTACTGTTGGTTTTTTTGGTGTATAGAAATATTTTTAGTTTGATGTATTCCCACTTCTTTACCTTTATTTTTGTTGCCTGGCATAATCTTTTCCTTAATAAGAGTCCTCCAGATCCAGAATCTAACAGCCTTTAAAGCAGCTGTGCTGACCATACCTTAAATTATTTTGTTGGCCAGGTGAAATGACACTGCAGTAAACTGGCATTCCTGCCGTGGGCATAGATCCTTGATTAGACTGAATAGAAAACATAACAGGCTGTTGATAAGTCTGATGGGCTATTCCTTGAGAACCTTGAGGAAGTGAAACCTGATATAATAGCACTGAAGGATAGGGGATGACCACTCCTTGAATCTGATTTCCAATGCTGTTGGCTTGGCCTCCAACTAGGCTCAGACTCAGGCTGCTGAACTCCAACTATTCCTTGGTGGTTTTGGTGCTGGTTGGCCATAACTTGATAACCTGTTTACTGTGCAGGGTTTGACAGTGGTTGGTTTAGATGTGAACTGCAATGGACAGAAGGGATAGAGTGATACTGAGGCTGACTGGAGTCATAGTGGCCTGCACAATAACAGGCTGGCATCTGTGGTGAGAGGTGCTGAATATATGCCTGCTGCTGGAGCACAGGCTGGCTGACAGCATAACCAGAGGCAGAATAGCCAGCAGTAGTGACCCTCTGCCCAGGTCGGAGGTGGCAGAGGTGCCCAGGTTGAGGTGGCAGAGGTGGAGGAGGAGGATTGGATGGGGGTGCTGCTGTCACAATATAACTGGATTGCTGTGGAGACTGAAGAACAATGGTAGACTAGAATGTGGTGGCATGTGGGTCAGAACCAGCATATGGCTGGCAGGCAAAACTCATGTGGCTGAACTGAGAACCAAGGTTATCCTGTTGTGAGAAAATGTGATTAGCTACTGGTTGTTGAGGTGGTAAGGGTTACAGAGGTGGCTGTGGAAGTTCAGGCACTTGGGTTCTAACTGGCTGTTGAGTCGTAGGAGGATTATATATGACTGAACTCCAATCTGGGTTTATGAAGGCCTGACCTATTCATGTGTTGATCAGAATACTGCCAGGTGGTATGCCTGCTACTTTCAAAGGAAGCAAAAGGAAGGTAGTACTAGGAGATGTGACTTCCCCATTTAGGCCACCATTGAAAGAAAGAGAACTATGAGTGTTGACAGCTGGATAGATAACTGCTGTGCCATGAGAAGACTGCCTGAGTGCTGCACCTGGAAGGTAAATCCAGTGCTGAGATATTTTTCCATTTTCTGATATCCCCTTCAGTCTCCTTTTCAGGGTACTGTAGCTTTCGATGTGTCTTTTACTTCTTTTGTTGGATTGATTCCTAAATATTTCAAATTTTTTGGTTGCTATTATGGAAGGTGTGCTTTCCTTAATTTCTCTCTTGGTGAGTTTGTTATTTGTATATAGGAATTGATTTTTAAGTGTAGACGTTGTATCTAGGTACACTACTGAATTTGGTTATTTAATCTAAAAGTCTTTTGGTAGAGTTTTTGGGGTCTACTATGTATAGTATCATGTCACACACAAATAATGATTATTTAACATTTTGCTTTCATATCTTTATTCTTTTTATTTCTTTCTCTTGTCTAATTGGTCTAGCTAATGTTTCCAGAATTATATTGAATAAGAGTGGTGGCAGTGGACATCCTTGTCTTGTTCCTAATTTTAGAGTGAAAGCTGTCAGTTTTTGACCATTTAGTATGATGTTGGCTTCTAGTTTTTCATAGGTGGCTTTTATCAGCTTGACATGAAGATCATCTATTCCAATTTTCGGTAGCATTATCATGAATTAGTATTGGGCTTTGTCAAATGCTTTTTTTACATCTATTGAGATGATCATGTGGTTTTTGTTCTTGGCTCTGTTAATATAGTGTATTACATTAATTGATTTGCTTATGTTGAAACATCCCTGCATCCCAGGGATGAATCCTACTTGGTCATGGTGTATAATCTGCTTGATGATTTTCTGCATTGTGTTTGTCAGTATCTTAATGAGGACTTTTGCACCTATGTTCATTAGGGAGGTTGACCTCCAGATCCAGCTCTCTTTTTTGGTTGGATCCTTCTCTGGTATTGATATCAGGGTAATGCTTGCTTTGAGGAATCACTTAGGGAGTATTGCTTCCCTTTCAATTTTATTAGAGTTTGAGGAGTAGTGGCATTAGATTATCTCTATATTTCCTGTAGAATTCAACAGCGTATATGTCAGGACCTGGGTGTTTCTTTGTTAGTGATTTTTAAATTACCTCTTCAATTTCATTGACTGATATTGGATGATTTAGAATTTTTATATCTTCTTGATTTAGCTTTGGTAATTCATATGTATCTAGAAATTTGTCCATTTTTTTTGCATTTTCCATGTTATTAGAGTACTGCTTCTTGAAGTAGATACTGGCAGTCCCTTGTGATTTCATCCTTTGTGTTCCTAATTGCCTAGATTTAAAAATTTTAAAAATAACATTTGTATTATTATTATTAAATTCAAATTCTTTTCTATGCACTACTTCTGTGAATAAGCTGATTATTTCCTTGTGGTATCTTTTTATTTTTATTAATTCCTATCAATCTTGTGTTATCTTTACATTATCCAGCAGCTGTTGGATTGAGTTTTTGTGGCCACATGCTATTTTTAGGAAGTCTTTCATTTGATGATTCCTAGCAGCAAACCTGTCTTCTAGGTCTGATATTCTGTCTTCACATTGGTTGTTTTTGCTGCATATACTTTCAATAGAATTTTTAATCTCCTTGATGTCAGCTTGAATTTGTTTCATGGAACCAGTTATTTCCTATGTAGGGCCCTCATGGTTTTCATCACATTCCTAAGCTCCACTATTTTTTAAATCTCTACCTACCTAGATTCCCTAAGCATGTTCTTCATTATGGCCACTATCTCTTTAGTTATCTGTGAAATTATTTCTGATTTGATTTTTCTAGAGCCTCATTCATCTACTTTATTACCTCCACTACTACCATTTCAGAAAGTTCAGCTGTGTGGCTTTTGATTTCTTCTACCTAAATGCCCCCTTGATTTGCCTTGGATGAGCTGGATGTCTGAGGTTACATCTTGGTTTTGTATCTTTTCAGTTTCTACATTTTAAAATTTAGTTTCTGCCTTGCAAATTGCTTCATTACTAGTATTGAAACCTCCTTAGGAAATGACTACTTTTCAGAGATATCATCTAGGTATAGCTGGCTTTGTCTTTTTAGTCTGTACCAAGATCATGTCTCTTCAGTTTATTATGGAAGAGAAGTTGCTGCCTATTTAGCCTACTACCCAGTTCTTTGCTCCTGAACTATGGTATTGTTTATGACTGCCAGACAATCTCAGTTCTGCCACACAAGGTAGAACAACTGATCACAACAACTATGTCACCTTGACTAAAGTAGTACAATAACTAATACCCAATAGCATCAAGCACAATCTAGAAAATGATAAACTGTGATAACAGTTGCCTCCTTTAACCATAGGTATAAGATTTATAGTTATGTAACAAAACCTAAAACAAATCAGAAAATGATATACAGTAAATATCCCCTTGATAGAGTAATTTTACCCTCATGGAAGAAAATTTAAAAGGGATGAGAGGAAAAAAATAGATAAAAAAGAGAAGGAAATTAGAAGCAAGGCTGAAGGACAAAGGAAGATTATCCAAGCTTTGGGAAAGTCTTGAAGAAGACTGGAGGGAAAGAAAGAAGGACAAAACACAAACACAAACAAAACTAAGCTAAACTTTAAAAACTAAAATTAATATTCACACTCAGAATAAAAGAAAAACAAGTGTTATGCCTTCTGTCTAGATGTCCTCCCAGAGCCTCATGCAGTCACAGGTAGGGCTTTTCAAAGGTGGCTGGCTCTAGAGGGTGTGATGCTGGGATTGATTCATAGTGATTAATCAATAGATTGATTCTAGGATTAAGGGCACTAGGATTAAGGGTGTGCTATCCTCTGTAAGAGCATGTAGTCTGGATAAGATCTAAGGGACAGAAAAAGGCTTGTCTTGTCACTTGCTTTCTTTTGCTGTCTTCTGCCTGCCATGAACTATTTCTCCTCTGTAATGCTCCTCTGCCATACCACCCTGCCTTGGAGTCAGCCAACTATTGTGAGCTAAACAAACCTTTCCTCCCTTAATTCATGAGTGTTGGGTATTTTGTCTCAGCAATGAGAAAAGTAACTAAGACAGAATTTGGCACCAGAGAAGTGAGATCATTGCTGGGACTGTACCTGACCATATGTTTCAGGAGCCTTTGGAACTGGCTTGTGGGAAGAGTTTGGAAAGGTTTGGAAATCTCAACTCCCTACACTGCTTCCATTCTGGAATACAGTGCTCTGGGGCTGTCTTCTCAAAGCAAAGTCTTTCATTTTTGCAATTTTGAGGCTTCAAAGGGTGGAGTCCTGCTGCTTCTTGTGATGTCCTCGGGTCATCTTTTCTGTTGCCTTTTTCTGAAATACTTGGCTTCTTCTTGCTAGTCTTTTCAGGGACCAGTTTCTCCTATGCTTGAGATTTGGTTTATAGGCACTCACCCCTATAGCCAAGTGATAAGGGAGCCTGGTTATTACTCCAGCTGGCAACAGACCTTGGCATCATTCAGGCGGTGCTGGTTTTAGGTGTGTGCAGAATATAAGAGTTGTGGGGGTCAGGAAAGCTTCCACCTAGATTTCTGAAGGCCAGAGAGGCCATGTAGTGTGCCCCTGAGATGGTAATGTGTGAAGCTGTGAGTGTGAACCCAAAGATGCAGTGGAGACTCTGGAAATTTGGAGAGGGCAGGAAAGAGGATTGTTTGAGGAAAACTACAAGAAAGGAACATATCCAGCCAGAGAGAGAAGCCATGGGAGATAAAACCAGCAGAAGTGCCATAGGAGTGGAGCTACCCAAGGCCTTTGGAGTTCACATCTTGTCATAGATTGCTAGGGATGGTGGACATGGAACTACGGGACTTAATGTATGCCCTGCTGAACTTCAGACTTGCTTTGTTCCCATCCCGTTCTGTTCCCGTATTTGTACCTTTTGTAATGGAAATGTCTATCTTGTGCTATTGAATGTTGCACATTTTAAACTTTCTTTTCATTTGTACAGGGACTTGAAGCTGAGTTTGCCTTAAGTCTCAGAAGAGCCTTTGGAGTTGGGCTTTTTAGCAATGCTGAAACTGTTCGGACTTTGGCAACTCTTCTAGATGGACTAAATGCCTTTTTCACAAAGGGATATGCATGAGTCTTTGTGAGGCAAGGGGTGGACTGTTATAGCTTGTGTCTAGATGTGTCCCCAAAGTCTCATGAAATCATAGGTGGTGCTTTTCAGAGGTGGATGGATCTATAGTGTGTGATGCTGGGATTGATTCATGGTGCAGTGCTAGGATTAAGGGCACTAGGATTAAGGGTGTGAGTGCTACCCGCTGTAAGAGCAGGTAGTCTGGATAAGATCTAAGGGACCGAAAAAGGCTTGTCTTGTCACTTGCTTTCTTTTGTTGTCTTCTGCCTGCTATGAACTATTTCTCCTCTGTGATGCCCCTCTGCCATGCCACCCTGCCTTGGAGCCAGCCAACTATGAACTGAGACCTCTACAAACTGTGAGTTAAATAAACCCTTCATTTCTGAACTCATGGGTGTTGGATATTTTGTCTCAGTGATAAGAAAAATAATGAAGACAACAAACAATCAAGGAAAAAATAAAAGCAAAGAGAGAAAAGATTTCCCTGCAATTTCAAGCTTGTTTTTATGTTCTGGAATCTATGGTTTGGCTGTAGTGCCCAATTCTGGGCATGTCTCCATTGTCACTGGCAGTCAAAGGAGGCACACAGAGATCAGATCCATGCTGGATGATACCAGAAAGCCTGCAGTAGGATTAGGGTGGGGTGCTGAATAATCCCAGCAAGCTTGCAGGAGGAATAGGGTGGGGTGCTGATTCTGGTGCTTTCAACTCCACAGAAGTTAAGGCTGATACTGGCCTCTGGTTGTGGTGTTGGGGTCTGAGTTGTTCAACCTACAACACTCTGGGTGTCTCTTTCCAACCTGGCCTTGGCTCACTGACCCTAGTTGTGTTCCACAGCTGTACCTCACCCAGTCCCTAGGAGCCCTGAAAGGAAGCCAACTCAGGGCTGCTCCTAGTCCTGGGTTCAGTTGGCCACTCCCTAAAATGGCATCTGGCCAACCACTCTCTCCAGGAATGATGGGACTGGAGTCACCAGCTATTGTAGTTCATAGCATCCACTACTCCAGTCCACTGTTGTGTTTCTCTGTGGAGTCACCTGCTATCATTCTGTCTCCATAGATTTGGGCCTCCTCTCTCATGCCACAAGCCAGGAGTTGGGAGAAAGTGCAGTTGGCCACCTCTTTTTTCTGCACTGAGGTCTGTTTCTTCACTTTCCCTGTGGGCTCCAATTCTCTCTCCCTTCAGACACATCCTGAGTCTCAGAGATCCACCTCTCTCTTCATTTCTTCCCCACATTGTTGCATTCCAGTCTGAATTCCAAATCTTGGAGAAGCTGATTTGTGATTGTTTACTGCTCCATCATCTTCCTGGAAGTCCTCTTCTTATCTTCGATCCTTAATTTCACTCCACTATGGTAGTTGAACATATTTTGTATGATTTCAACCTTAAAATTTGGCTTTAAAAATCAAAGCTTGTTATTGCCTTGAATATAGTATATTCCAGAGGATATATGCACTTGAGAAAAATGCGTATTGTTTTTATTGGGTGGAGTGCTCTATATATGTTAGGTCTAGTTGTTGTATTACATTGTTCGTACTCTTTTTTTGGTGCCGGGGATCGAACTTGAGACCTTTCGGTTACCAGGCAGGTGTGGTGCCACTGAGCTACATCTCCGGCATGGTGTGTTACATTGCTGAAGCCTTGTAGAGTATATCCTTGTTGGTTCTCTTCTTATTTGTTCTATTACTGAAAGTGAGATATGGAGTCGCCAAAGAATATTGCTGAAATACTTCTCTACAATTGTCACTTTTTACTGCATGTATTGGAGCCCTTTTGTTAAGTGCATATATACTCATAATTGGTTTATCTCCCTGAGGATAGACCCTTTTATTATAAAGTAGAGCTAATTACCTCTAATAACAATTTTTATCTTAAAATATACTTTTATTTTATAATGCCCTTTCTACTTCTCTTATGGTTGCTGTTTTCATTGTATGAGGTGTGATAAAAAGTATGAATTTTTAATTTTTTTAAATTACAGTAAAAGACACACTGACATGAATCCTCTTCAAAATATCCCCCATGCTTCAAATACACTTATCCCATCATTTTTCTCACTTTCTAAAGTAGTTCTGGAAGTCTCTTTAGTTGGGCTGTTCTGGCTGTCTCAGTGTCCTAAACTGATTCAAAATGTTTACATATCATGGTCATTTTGAATTGCAGAAGATCCAGAAGTTGTAAGGTGTCAAAACTGGTGAATAAGGTGTATGTGAACAGATCGTAATATTTTTACAAGCCTGCCTTTCTGTTGCATGGCATTAAGTAGGAGGATTCATTGTATTTTTTGATCATATCCTCCAAAGCAGGAACCAAGACTTTCAGATCTGCTTTAGAAAGTGCAAGAATGATTGGATAAGAATGTTAGAAGCACGTGGGAGTTAACTGGTGGGATAATGGCAATGTGTCTTCTACTGTAGTAATTTTTTGTATTTAATCATTCACTGTATAAGTCAATCACATCATGTCTTTTACTTTTTACTTTTCACCTATTTGTATCACTGAATCTGAAATATGTCTCCTGTAGATAGCAGTTGAATTTTTAAAGATTTTTTTAGAATCTGCCTCTTGTTCTAATTCAACCCATTTGAATTTGATACTTGTATGGCTTTATTTCCCTCCCATTTTTGCTTTTCATTTTCCATACTTGTAACTATTTTGTTGGAAACTGAATTTATAGATAATATATTGTAGCAAGTCTATATACTGACATCCACTACATCTAGGGGTTGATATTATTTCTTTGTTTATATGTTTAGTAACTAGCTGGGTTATTTTAATTACAGGCTGATAATTAAATTGTATTGTGGCATAAATTACTCTAGAAATGAATCCAGTCAAATTCTGGCTCCTGTTAATGATTATTGTTTGGTTTTTGTTTTGGTTATTTTGATTATTGTTTTGGTATTGAAAAAGGAATCCAGAGTCTCACACATGAGTCAAGTGCTCTACCACTGGGCTACATAAGGAATAGGTTAGTGTTTTTAATTTGTTCTGAACCTAGGACAGCTCTTCCCAAATGTCTTATTTCCTGGTTCTCCTCTGCATACATTTAGTCTCTAGCTTCAATTTCCTCTTATTTTTCTTCTCAATTTCCACTATTCTTAAGAGCACTTATGAGCCTGTTGCAAACGAAATTAGTTTCTTTGGGAAAAGATTAAAAACTGTTTTATGTCCCACTTCTTCTACTGGGCAAAATCTCTGAGCCACGGTTCTGGAGTTGGTGATAAGGTCAATGGCAAAAGTTTCTCTCAGCAATATCCCCAAATATAGGAGAGGAGATTTTAGTGGGAGCAAGGCAGCAGCTTGAGGTCTAGCATGGAACCACCACTTCATGAGCTGGGGCAAGGATAATCAGGATTTCACATGAGCCAGCAGTATTAAGGCAGTAGTGCCATTCCATGAGTTGGGGCTGGGAAGACAGAGCCAGCACCTGTCAACTTCAATCATTGGGACTTAGCTTCAGAAATATTAGCTGGGGGGAGAGGTATCAGGAATATTGATGTTTTCCTACCAGGAAGAAAAAGCCCTCGAAGGGAGAGGAAAGCTCACTATTCTTTGCTGCAACAGGCTAAAGTGGGAAGCAAAGGGAGCATGATTGTAGTTGAAGTACATTTCTGGTTTTTTTCGGTTTTTTTTTTTTTTTTTTTTTTGGTGATACCAGGAATGGAACCCAGGGCCTTCACACTGAGCTACATTCCCAGCCTTTTTCATTTAAGATAGGTTCTCACGAAATTACCCAACCTGAGCTAAAACTTTTGAGCCTGCTGCGTCATCCTCCCAGACTGCTGGGATTACAGGCATGTGCCTTAATGAATTTTCATAATTTTCTTGAATAGATGTTTCTTGTATTTCATGTTTGCTCTTTGGACCACTTCTAGAGGCTTTAAATGGTTTAAAAAGATATCTTCTGTCATTGAAACTCCTTACTGTCATGCCATTAGTCTATTTTCCAATTATATTTTACTTTTTTTTTTTTTTGGTACTGGGGATTGAACTCAGGACCTTGTGCTTGCAAGGCAGGTGGCGGAACCACTGAGCTAAATCCTTGGCCCATATTTTACACTTTCTAAACTCCATTTAGTAACCCTTTCTCCTTATAAGAACTGAAGCCTCCTAAAACAGTTCATGTGGGTATTTGTCTTTAACTAAGTAACATTAACCAGTAGGCTATAGGGTTCAAAAAGTGCACCTTTCAGTAGAAGTATGTTTTGGAGATTAGGAAGATACATAAAGAAAGGATAAACAAGAAATTTGCAAGAATAGAACCAGAAGACCCTTGGAAGTCATCTAATGTTTAACTTCAGTGTGACACACATAAAGACAACTGAAATCAAGGATAACAAGGGATTTATCCAAAGCCATTCAGCAAACTTCACAGATCTAGAACTGAAACTAGTGCAACAGAAATGGTATGGGGCCAGGGATTTAGCTCAGTGATGCCACCACCTGCCTCGCCAGTGCAAGGTCCTGAGTTTGATCCCTGGTACCAAAAAACAAAAACAAAACAAAACAAAAAAAGAAATGGTATGTATAATAGTTAAACACACAGGCTTTGGGAAGAGATTTGAGTGTAAATCCTGCCATTTATTAGCAGTGTGACCATTGGCTAATGTCTTTGCTTTCCTATACCACAGATTGTAAACTCCCCACATCCATCTCCTACAACAAAAACAAACAAACAAAACAAAAGAACTTAAGGATTTCCCCAAACTTGTATCTAGTGTTCTCAATCTGAGGCTGCTGTGCTTTAAGGCATTTATGTATAAACATTGAATATTCAAGATTTCGATTCCTCATTAATCTTCAAAACCCCATGCCCCTCTGTTCTGTAGTTAATATGGATCTTTTAAAAATCCCAACAGTTTCTCTTAGTTTCACTTCCTCTTCTTACCCTTCACCAAATCTGACGTACTTGACTCCAGGTCAGACTATTTCCACTAGACACATTTTTGAGTATACAGGACAGGCCACAGAATGATAGCTAACGAGAGCACAAAGTTCTAACATAGATTTTTAGGTTATATTCTCCTAATACAAGCACAGATTAGGTCTAATCTAGTAGTCACACCTGCTGTGCTCTATTTTGAGACCTAAACATAAATCAGAATTGACTATTAGGCATTGAACCCAGAAAAAATTTATATGCTCTATTTTCTATTCCATTTCAATCTTGTTTTTACAGTCACCTTTGTGGACAGAACTAAATAATCTATCTGCTAAAAACTCAACACTTCACTCCTTGGATGAGTATTGGAATGAGTAGTTTTTAGGAGAGGAGAAAATGTGACATTGTGAAATATGAGATCAATGTAAATGTCATTGTCATGAACTAAGTGCATCATAAGCAGATCTAATGGCTTTTCAAAATCCATTGCAAAATTTCAATTCTTTTAGAAAAAAAAGTAGCAAACAGATGAGTCCTTAGTTATTTGAAAATTTTCCCCTAATAATCATATATACTATGATGGAATTGTTATAAAATTCAAATCAGCAATTCAAATTTACTTTACTGTACGCACAGGCCTACTCAGACCATTACCAAACACTACCACTGTCACATGTATTAATTAGAAAAAAAATCCACTTCATTAAAATGATTTCAAAGGATGGGTGCAAGAAAGTTGAGACAGTAAGTACTTTTTGAAATGATCTTCTTTTTGGTCCTGAACATTTTGAATCTGCAGGTTGTTTTTTTCTTTATGAGTATAGAGTGACATTGAGTAAAATTCAGAGGTAGTTCAAAATATATATATATATATACACACACACATATATTTATAAACATATGTATATTTCTCACCTCAAAACAAATTACACTAAATTAGTCAGGAACCTTACTGCATTACCTGAGAACTGTATCTGAAACTCATTTGAAATCAGATGGAAAAAAAAATCTTAGGTTTTGCACTGGTATGAGTATGAAAATTAGCAATAACTAAAACATTTTGTATAACAAAGTATAAAGCACACTTGTGTAGGTTATCAGTGGAATTAATCCTCACAAGAAGAGTAAGTCCTCTGAATTTTAGTTGGGTCTTTATCCTTGTGCAGATTTGTATTAAGATACACATTTTAAGAGCTTCATTTTTCTACTTCTACATTTTTCTTCATTTTTCTACTTCCAAACCCATCATCTTCAAAAAATTTAGCCTTTAACTCCTACCTCTCAAAAGTAGTAAGAGGACTGAAGAGTCATTCATATCTTTACATCCTCTTTATTAAATAATCTGAGCCATAAGCAAATGGAACTGTGACCTTAAGGATGCATGTGCTTGGCTTAGGAGTCTCCATTTCATAGAAATTGGGAATGAGGAAAATGGAACCAAACATTAACCCATTAATTAGACATAAAAGCTAAGACTAGAAACCTAAAAGTAGATATCCTGAATAAATCCAAGCTTTCCTATTTACTAGCCACTTGGCCTTCACCAAATTACTTTATTTCACTGAAAGCGATTCTCATCCGAGAAATGGAGTTGACAGTGTCATTCTAGTGTTTTAAATGACACTCAAAGATGGATTTTGTAAATCATCAAGCTCCTTATATATCAAGCATCATTGTTTATGTCCTTTTTATGTTTCTTGGCCTTTTTGTTAGTTACTCTGTATTTATGATAACTAACTTGATAAGGACTTGTAAAATAAATTAATAAATATGATGCTGGCAAAATAAACTTTTAAAAAGGGGATGGCGGGAAAGGGAAAAAAAGAAATGTGATGTGTTATGTACATGTGCCAACCCCCCACAATGAATGTAATCATTATGTACTGCAAAAATGTACTAATAAAAACTTAAAATAATTATACTGCTTGACATACATAAGGTATTCAATAAATATTGGATGAAGAATAAACGAGTGAATATGGGAAAGAATAGTATAGTCTTTCATTAGTCATTTCCTATTACTAATATAAAGAGCAGAGGCTTTTTAAACTTATTTGAACTCAAGATGGAAAAAAAGTCTTAGGTTTTGCAATGTCAAGGGTGCACAAAAGTAAAAATCTTCAAAGGAGATCACATAAATCAAGAAAAAGAATGTGACTCATTACTTCAGATCTCTGACAATTCCCATTTGAATAATTATAAGTGATATAAAAAGAATTAAGATGTGTTATGTTCATGTATCAACTCCCCACCATGATTATAATCATTATGTACTCAAAATACAGACTAATAAAAATTTTAAAAGTGGTAAAATTAATACAGTATTTCTAATGTTGAAAACTCACCATATTTATCAATCTTAAATTTTTGAATTGGAAAGTAAAAGTATATCTACCACAAACTTCAACTATTGGTTTGCCTTAATGATTACTTTTCTTTATCATGGAAAGTATTAAAGACATTTAAGATAAAAAGGAATGGCCAAACCGAAAACTGAAGGTATTTGGTAATTTGGTGACTATGAGAATGTCAATGTCATGATATTTTCAGCTCCACAGGGTCAGACTAGACAAAATTAAAACTTATGTTTTCACACACAACATTAGCTCTAATTTATAAATAAAAATTTATCACATGGAAGCAATTCAGAACTACCAGCACTTCATTATTAATATTTTAGATGAACAGTATCCAAAGATAACAAAATACCCCTCTTAAAATGATGTATTATACAATTTGGTAAGCAAATCTCATTTTAACATATTGTAAGCTTTTGTAAAATGCCAAAAGGGGAAATAAACACCTTAAGACAAGTTTTACTGCTTTAAATTACTTGACAGACTATACAAAGTTGCTAATATAAATTAACATGTTACTATAGAAATTCTAATTAGAATTACAAGACAAAAATCAACGACAGAAAAATCCCTAAAAATGAATAAATGCAACCAACTAATATTAGTAATGTAAAATTAAGCAATGTGAAATATTTTATTTCTTAATAAATTTACTATGAAAAATTGAAATTGAAAAGTACCATATGGATGCTGAACAGCGAAGTCAGCAACTCAAAATATACAAATTAATGAAAATATACTAGTATCAGAAAAATGTCTTCAATATCAAAATAAATATTTTTAATAACTTTAAAATTATCTATTAGAAGTTTATAATCTGCAGGTGACAGAAACTTTATTAAGGCATTGCCAGCTGGCAACAAAGGGAAATAAGGCTTACTATATTGGTTTCAATTCATTTTGTTCATTTTTGGAAATTGGCTTTAGTCAGTGGCATATAATCCAGAGAAAAGGTAGAACACACCTTTTTCTTGATCTCAACTAGGAAAAAAATTGATATTGTGAATACTGCCATACAGTTTTGTCATAAAAATCCTTTAATTTTTCTATTTAAAAAAGTCTAGGGAGTGAGGTAAGAGAATACCAAAGCCTGCTAAAATTTTTTAATGTAACACATCTTTAACCAATCCAGCAACTACGCAAAATTACCAAATATTTTATCTCCACAATATTCAATCTCTGAATACTGTGAAAAATCAGGCTACTTTCACAGTCATTGGATCTGCACTCTTTTTTTTGGTGCTGGGGATCAAACTTGCACTTGCGAGGCAGACGGTGGAACCACTGAGCTTAAATCCCAGGCACCAAAAGATGCACTCTTAAGTCTTTAGTCAGCTTACTTCTGTTGGATCTAGTGCAATTCCTATCAATGGGAGAAAAATTCTGGGAACTGTATAGGTTCAGACCTAGGATGAATGTTCCTGTTAAGACATTCAGATCCTGGCCCAGAACTCATCTTTCACCTTACTTCTCTCCCTCCTGCAGTTACAATAAACTAAAGTACAGTTTATAACACAGTTAAGCTTTGGAGGCAAGTTGAACATAAATAAAATATGCCAGGGATTCATAGCTTAGTTGTTAAAACTTATAAATGAAAAAATATATTAAAATCTATTAGTTTTGAAAAAGCTTTACAAAACAGGTTATTAGTGCTTTGCAGCAGGGTGTTATGTAAGGCACCAAGCAGCCAACATTTAAAGTGTTAATATTTATTTCCTAAAAGTGGCCCAACAAATATTTTAATGACTAGATCAAAAATATCTTTATAGTAAGCACCCTCATTTCTCACATTAAAAATAGTAATATTCTATGACAAAGAAGCAAGAGAGGACTGACCCAAGAGTTGTATGTTATAATTTTTAAAGCTGCATAATAGAAAACTAACTCCATATTTCTTTCTTCTTAATTTATCTCTGGTACATGAGTTATGGCATAAAGCAGCAAGAGTGCAATTGATTCCAAACAACTTGGAATTTTATTGTAAACATCCCATAAAGAATGGCAACAAATAAGTCCAGTTTTTTGTCTTTGAAAGTAATTACTTATAATGACCGATAACTGCCAAACAAAACATCTTTTATAAACTAAGCCAGTTCAGTTTACCTTTTTTAAATAACTGAATTAATGGGCATTTTGCCCATTACAACATCACATCAACCATTAACTGAATGGTTTTCTATCTTTAAATTTATGAATATTAAGAGCAAACATAAGGTACAGTTTTGTTAATACTGTGTAAGGAATTACAAAAGACAAGGATGATAAGTTACAGGACAAAGAAATAAATTACTGATTGCCATCACCACAGTATTGTTTAAAGAATTAACATTTGTAGTACTGCCTATGGTGTATTTGGTGACATGTAAAAACACATTTTCCAACTGGCTTTCTAAATATTTTTGTAAGTGGTTTTAAAAGTCAATTACCAATGGCAATTTCATATGTATCAACAGTATTTTTTTAACAAAATACTTATCATGCTTTCATAGGCCAAAGTCTCATATTCTAGAATCAAGATAGGTATAGTAATAACAAATGGGCATAGATATAAATAAACACATCTTAACTCTAAACTATAGGGCCTTTCTACTGTATTTTCCCATCAGTGTATCAGAAATCGCCAGTCTTGTTGAAGTATGCTAATTTAGGTGCAGTTTTCATTGCAGAAAGAGAAATGAAGATAAAAGCAAGAGAAGAAAGACGAACAAAGGAAAAAAATCAAGGATAAGACTATATAAGAAATGGAGAAACAAGTGCTATCCATATTTCACAAAATACAGCACCATAAAAATTTTAACTTTATATTGCCTTTTAAACTTGATAAATTTGATAATAAAAACTTAGTAAAGAAACTGCTAAGAGTTAAAAAGCAAAAAATGCAACCAAGTATGTTCCCATGAGTTTTTAAAAACAAACCTTAAAAATAATCTTAGGATATTCAATTTTCAGTAAAACACTCATAAACCTCATGTAACACAAAAATGTTGGAGATGGGATAGTGTTTAAAAGAATGGACTTTAAATGTCAAAAGTCCCATCTCTTCCCCCAGTGTTCATTTCCCAACTTAAAATGTTACTATAATTGTTCAAAAGGCTGGACATCAAAGTATACTGAAAATTACACATTCTGTAAATCTCCTTTTCCAACTTTGAAGATAAGTACCAGTTGGCAAATGTGCATAAAATGATTCCCAAGATATATGTGAGTAATAAGGTGTTTAATTTGTCATTACCACAAACATACAAGTTTTGAAAAAAATACTCCAAAAAACTATCAAAAAGTTGTAAGTGGTATTCACATTTCTCTCTTTCACTCACTGTTACTGTCTTATAACAATCTATAGGGCTAAAATTAAAAGAGTAAAAGACAAATCACCCAAATTTACTTTGAAATACTGGAAGGCTGAGCTAGGTGTCTGAGCACACAGTTGTGCAGAATGAGATTTATTTTATTCGGCTTCACCTCCAGGTGAAACAAAGTGCTGTATGGATGCATTCTAGAATAAGTGTGATCTCTAGGGAGGGAAACAGAAAAGTAAACAAATATAAGCACCAATTAAATTACAATAAGGGGCTACAGGCACATGGCAAAAATATGGGTTGGTTGTCTAAAAGGGATAATTCAATGGATGAGCAAGCAGTAAATGCATAGGCTAAGAACTGTACAGAGACAAATAATTGGTAGACAGTATCCTCCATATAAAATATTCTCTCTTTTTTAATGTCTGAAATAAGGTATGTCAAGTTGAAAAAAAATGCTACATATACAAGTGCACACACACACATACAAAAACAAATTTAGTCATTAGGCTAGTAGGTTAGTGAATGTTTTGGAGAGCATCCTATTGCTGGATCATACATAGCAAGCCATAGAAGAAAACATACGATTCAGGTTTTATAAATATATACACATGCTAAGATCTTAAAGATGGGAATTTAAACATTATTAGCATTCATAGAAATACTACAGCTTACTCACTATTTATATCTAGCATATGATTAGACTTATACATGTGTATGCTCTCATGGACCTAAATATTACAGTGGTTTTTCTTAGCAGAATTCTTAATTCATTTCCTACTTGCTTTGCTCTGGCTGAACCCAGATCTTATTTAGGTTTTAAAGGGTCTCTAGAAAATTAAAATGATAAAATATTCAATGCGATACAAATTATGAAAAATTCACAGGAAATGGTGTTACAAAAGAAGCAAAGTAAAAATTGGGGGTGGGTCCAGATAAAAAAGTAAAAATACTATTTTTTAAAC
>NW_004624836.1:476763-494172 GCF_000247695.1 Heterocephalus glaber | reverse complement strand
TACAAAAAAAGGAAAGTAAAAATTGGGGGTGAGTCCAGATAAAAAAGTAAAAATACTATTTTTTAAACTTTTATATTCATACTTATCAAAATAACGTGCATGCTAACAGAAAATTACCTGTTTTATAACAAATGAAAATTATGCTTACCTATCATACCCTGGTGACTGTTTAAATTCTAATAACTGAAATCAATATTACAGCAAAATGCTGTTCACTAGTAATTTTCACAGTATTTCACTATATATAAAATATGCTTAAAAATGTCTTCAGCCTTATTATTCTAATTACCTAAACCTAGAAAATATTGACATTTGGGAAATAAATGTGACGTTTTAATTTTTCAAAATAAATTATAAATAAAGCTTCAGGTAGCTAAAAAACACACAAATGGCAATTCTTCTACATTTTAAGAGGTTGGCTCTTCATAGAAGAATGTCATCAAAAAGTGTCACACTAAAATGATACACATGATACACATATAGATACATCTAGGAATTGAAGCAACTATGTCACTTTGATTAGGGTAGGCCAAAGTGTTACTGATTTGAGGAAAACAGGCAAAATTTAGTCTAAATGCTCAAGAAATGAATAAGTGAAATGGTACATTTTAGCAAAAATCTAAAATAGAGTTTCAAATAGGAATAATTTGAATCTATACTATGGTTAAAAATGGCAGTTGAGTTATAACCAGAAGTAGTTTTGGTTTAATGAAAAAAAATGAGTACAAAAGAAAATATCATCTTGGTGTACTATCTAGTAACAGAAGTTAGTGCCATTAACAATTCTCAACAATAATTTCTTAAAGCCTGAACATCATTTCTACTGCAAGTAAAAACTGCTTAAAGATGTTAGTCTAAGAATAACCCCGACCCCAAACCCTATCAAAAAAGCAAAGTCATGTGTGTACTCCTTCCTCTGCACTTAAAGATTTTCAGATGCATAAAATGATTGAAAATATGAGACAAACACATTAACTTAACAAATATCCTGGAATAACGTGGTATACATTAAGAAGTCTGTATTATCACACAAGCCTAATCTAAGTTCAGCAAATTTGCTGTTACAAAAAAAGATCAATATTATCCCTCTTACTTCAAAAATTTAAGTATTTAACAAATTAGCAAGTCTGTAATCTCAAATTTGAGGAGTAAAATTGATCTTGAAACTCAAGCTCACTTATGGAACCATGTGCACTCTACTGCTGTAAACAATACCATAAGGGTTTAACAGATTTTTTTCACCTATAAAATAATGATTCAAAGTATCAGTGTGCAGTGCAATGAGGTTCTTTTCTGAAAGACTACAAGAACCCTTTGGAATGATAAGAGCAAAACGTACTACAGTTAATTCAAAATATTACCTATCCTAAACATTCTAACTCAAAGTAAATGGTCTGTTATACTTTAAGATTCAAATGAAAACCTGTATGTAACTCGTGGCTATTAAACAGCATGTGGTGGCAGAGATATACAAGCAGTAGCCCAAGTCTACTTATACAAATATCTTTTATGAAAGCCTAAGGTAGAGCATATAATACTTAGGAAAGTTTGTTAAACTATTAATTTGAAAGCCAATATGATTATTAACAACTTCTCAGTTTAAAAATTTATGAATATTCTTTCCCACCCAAGCTTGTTCTATTTCTTCTTAGTAATGAGTAACAGCATCTATTTTCCTTAAAGTTTCCAGTAGTTGTAGTTAATAGAGGTAGCTGAGCTACTATTCAAAGAAGTTACTCTTGGTGGATGAGGATTTTTCAAATGTTTAAGTCATTCTTTAAGCTCACAAATTCTATTAATGCAATAAAACATAGTAAGAAAAATAAAATGGATGCAAGAAACTTTTGCATTTGGCACCTTGTCTAGATTGATATCTCAAGTATTCCCTTTTAATAAAGTTAATGCACACTTCAGGACACACCACAAAGTTTTGCTACATATTTACAAGGCACCAACCCTTTCTCACCTTTAACGTGAATTAAGCAAATCAATGAAAAGCATATCAAGATCCCCCCACCCCCCCAAAAAAAAACTGTAGTATAAATATATACTTCAGTTGAGTACAATTCATGAACGTTTGGCCTGGGAAGAGTAAAATAATCCAGATCGTTCTCACAATATAGAAACTGTAAACATTTAATAGCTGCCTTTAGGATTGGTGTATTGTGCAAAAGTTATTATTACTGGGTATAGGAATCAAAATGGCAAAAACAAACTATATAAAACTCTGTAAGAAGGTGCTATACTTCTGTGATACAAAAGCAAAAGAAGGATATTCCATTGAGATAAAAATGTTATGCTACTCTTAAGAAGCAGAATGCTCCTTTAATGTAGTAAATCTGTAGTGCGACTGTGTGTGTGTGCACGTGTATGGGCAGAATTTCTTTTAATTTAAGGCCTAATGAGTAAGGCTTGTTTGAACAAATAAAGTGTGGAGATCAAAGTCTTGAAACAAATATATACTGGCATAATGGAAAAGCACCAATGTGAAAGGAAGCAGAAGTCCCCACACAACTTGCTTTGTAGATTTCCTGGTAAATTCCCTGCAGTAGAAGGCCATTGAATTTTTAAATTATTCTAAATTCATTAACTGTTAATAATTCCATCCCATGAGATGGCTAACCCTGGCTTTTTCTGTCATTTTACGCACTCTGCCTGATCTGGATGTACCAAGATTCAGAGGATCCTCAGTGGACACAAAATTATCATTATCAGAATCATCATTATACAAAACAGTCCTCCTGCCTTGGTTTCTTGTTTTAATTCGAGGCAGTCTACTGAAACGTCCTGAAAACATGGTATCAAATTCATCATCTGTAATACGTGCTCGTTTGGCTCTGGTGGCTCCTCTGGAGGCACCTCTTCCTCCTCTCCCTCTTCCTCTTCCTCTAGTGCCACCTCCACCTCTTCCTCGACCCCCTCGTCCCCTGCCTCCTCTTCCTCTGCCTCCTCTACTCCATCTACCCCATCTTCCCCATCTGCCTCTTCCTCCAGTGCCTCTCATCTTCCAGTTTCTTTTTCCATTGGCATGTTGTTTTCTGAGTTTTCTTTTTGGTCTTGTTTGTATGAATTTGCTATAGTCATGATCTCCATCTACATAATCTTGATCTGTTCTGGATGTTGATTCAGAGTCAGAATCAGAACCACAAGCACTTTCTGAACTTAAACTGGATCCTAACTCTCCACTCTCTGAAGAGGATAAATGTGATTTCTCTTTTGTTTCTTTTTTCTCTTTTTCTTCTCCTCCCAAGCTTTCATCTTCTTCTGATGCACTAAGAAGTTTTCTCTTGATTCCTGTTCGGGGCTCTCTGCCATCACCATTTGTAATAGGTCCATCAGGCGAATAATCTAAATTGAAATGAATGATTTTTAAGTTAAGCTATGACTTTGATAAGATGGTCATTAAATTCAAAAGGAAAATAAATAGTCTATCAAAAATATTTAGAGCTCTAATACAGATGGGACATAATCATTTAAGGTATTTGAGTTAAAAACTTTGTTTGAAAATGTAAGATACTAAAGTTCTGATTTTTGACTGTTTTTTTGAGACACAGGAATGTAGAGGTAGACTGAAGCATGGCAAGGTACCTAGGAAGAAATTTTAAGAACTGAACTTTAGGAAGAATTATATGGGAACATGATGCTTAACAGTTTCATTCATTTACTCAACAAATATTCACAGATTACCTACCACGAGTCTGGCATTACTAAAAGCTAGGAATATGGCAATAAATACTGTAAGATGAAGTCCTTGCTCTTACAATATATATTTTATTGGGAAAAGCTGGACAGAAAATGAAATGAACAAATAAATAATACTATTTCAAGTACTGATACATGCTATAGAGAGGGTAAAAACATGAGAGTATATTGCTGAGAATATTTTAGATGGGAAAAAGTTTTCTGCAGACAGAGTTTGCTTGTATTTTGTTTACTTTTTGAGGAGCTAGGGAAAATTTTAAAAGAAGTAACTGAAAATGAGACTGACAGAATAAAGAGATGTTTGATCTCAGCAAACACATTTGTAGACTTATTAGCACCAAGATAGCCAATATAGTTGTTAGAGTAAACTGCTTTACTTGTAAAAGATAAAAACAACTAAAACAGTGGGAAACTGCAAGGAGAGAAAAAGTTAGGCCCAAGGAAAATAAACAAATATAAAAGAAACAGAGATCCAAGAATATCAGAAGAGCATAAAAGTCAGGGT
Source organism: Heterocephalus glaber (assembly GCF_000247695.1). The sequence goes on along the minus strand of NW_004624836.1, from coordinate 489,965 downwards.
AGACAATACTGTGCAAGAGATCAAAAAGATAAGGATTAAGAAGAGGACACTGGTTGGACTCTAAGGAGTATTGGTGATATTAGGGAGAATAGTTTTGGAGAGTGGTTGGGGCAGAAGCTAGACTACAAAGGATAAAGAAATATGTGGACTGAAAGAAAGTAGAGGCATGGAGTATATGCTACTCTTTCTAAAATCTTGTCAGTAAAGGAAAAGGCAAGATGAGAGAAGGGAGTGGCATAGGTATGTAATGTGCAGCAGGATCAAAGGAGAGAGTAAAGATACAAACTGGGAAAAATAAAGACATTATTTTAAAGTAATAAAATGCTTCAATATTTCTTACATAACCAATATTAAATAAATCTTTGGAAAGTATTTTTAAGTTATTTTATGTTTGTATAACAAGAGATAAGCTAATGATTTTTCACTAAAAATGCACATAAAATTAAATCTCTATTCCAATAAAATATTTATAAATCTTACTGTATTAATTTTACAAATTTCAAATAGTTGAACTTACTAGAACTTTCTTTGAACATGTTCCAGGTTCTTAACATGGATTAAGTATAAGAAGAAACTTTGAATTAGAACATAACCTTCGAAAATTTTTTTTGGTACCGGGGATCAAACTCGGGTCTTTATGCTTGCGGAGCAGGTGGCAAAACCACTGAGCTAAATCCCCAGCCCACATATTTTTTGATAACTGATCTCCCTGACATGGTACAAGAAAGACGCTCATGATAATGAATTAGGTCAGTGGTTTCTTTTTAAGCACTAAAAATTTTTCATTAAATAAAAAGTTATATGGAAGTTGATTATATGAAAAAAAAAAAAAAGGCTGTTCTGGTTAAATGAGAATTCCTGAAGTAACTGTATAGATCCCCTAGAAACATGCAGGGCATAGTCTGAAAACAATTGACTTTGTGATACAGCAGGCACCCAGGGGAGAGAATATCTGAGCTATATAACTGAAAAACCAGGGCTGGGGATTTAGCTCAGTGCTTCCGCCGCCTGCCTTGAAAGCGCAAGGACTCAACTTTGATCCCAGGTACCAAAGGGAAAAAAAAAAAACATAAGAAGGGAGTGGAAAAGGGGCAAAGGTGAGGGGGAAGTGGGAGGGGTAGGGGAAAGGAAAGAAGGGAATGGAATTAATATGAAAAAATGGAAACAAAGTCTTTGTAAATAGGGAGGGCAGGGGAAGGGGGAAAAATAAGAACCAAGTGAGTATGTAAAGGTGCATACCTCCAATGATGAATGTCATTATATTGTACATCTAAAATGTACCAATAAAAGGATATTAAAAAAAAAGAAGGGAGTAGAAGTTAGTGGTAACTAAATGAAGGATCATTTCTCAAGCCAGGCCCACTTTTCAAATGGAGTAGCCCACAAAAAATTTAAGACTTATTTAAAGATAACTTTAAAATATTTTCCTTTCTCATTAATATGGTGAAATAGGAAGAAAAGGGGCAAAGGGGAAGGGGAAGTAGGAGGGGTAGGGGAAAGGAAAGAAGGGAATGGAATTAATATGAGAAAAAGAAAAAATGGAAACAAAGTCTTTGTAGATAGGGAGGGGTGGAGGGGTTGAAGGGAGAGCAGGGGAATGGGGAAAAAATAAGAACCAAGATGGATTATGTAATGTAAAGGTGCAAATTTCCAATGATGAATGTCATATTGTATACCTTAAATGTACCAATATAATTAATAATTTTTTTTTTAAATATGGCTTAACATATGAAAAATCCTAAATGTGTCTAACAGTCTGGTTCTTGTGTGATTGAGGAAAAGATTTCTCATCCAGTTTTTTTCTTATTATTCATTTCATTTTACATTTTATTTAAAAGCCTAAAATATGTTTCAAAATACTTACTGGAAATCTGCTAATGCTCTGTTCCTTCCTATCTAACTCAGACTTGACAATGTTATAATTCTCGTTAACTATAAGGACATACTAATTTTTACTAATCTAATACTACATCAGCTTTTAATGACTCCTCTTCCACCATTAGAAAATAAAGTATAAATGGCCTGCTCTATATTTACTTCCTACCTTGTTTAACTGGTAAAACTCTATTCCGAAATGATTTGGCTTTCCCTGGGTCATGGGTATTTCCACTTTGGCTATATCCACTGAAGCTTGATGAAGAAAATGGCCCATCCACTTCATCATCAAGGAGATATTGTGAAATTCCTTCAGCAGCATCTGAAACTTGCATTTTAGAAGGTTGTAATGTTAAAATAATTCTACGTTGCTAGGAAATTTCAACAAGCTCCTTAGCTGCTTTTGAAACTACATCTCATTTATTTTACTTAAGATGCTCCAAGAAGGATCCCACAAGTCTTCTGTTGGCAAATACATTATAGATGAGGGCTCTGAGATATTATAGACATTAAAAAATTCACACAAGGAATTTTCAAACTAAGTCTAAAAAAAGAAACCAGATCACGTGTCTTACCCAGGGCCATGCAAGTAGCAATGAGAAGTGGGAATAAAATACAAGTTTTTCTAAATCTAGATCTATTCTCTTTGCACTACAAACCATACACCTCTTCTACAACCTTACTGTCAACATTAAACAGAGATAAAGAACAATAACAAAAAAAGACATATTTACCAGGAGATGAGAAAGGAGAACTATTCCTAGCATAAGACACTGAGGTATTCTGGTCATTTTTAGGCTGCAACTTCATTTGTTTCTGTTTCCCTTTTGGACTATAAGTAAAAATATATCATGATGAGCATATTTTTCTGTAACACCTTACGACAGTATGATACAAAATACTTAAACTGAACAAAATGGAAATTTTTGTGTAATGCTTCAAATTCAAGTGAAATGCTTTAAATTGATAATTTGACAAAGATAGAACTTCAAATAAATAAAAGGTTTCATGGCAGTCAAATTCACATAAATAGTGCTTTTGGATACTAACTGCATTTTTAGACAGAGACAGTAGTTCGTAGGGGGAAAAATCTCTTGTAATTTTCTTAAACTATTGATAAACTTCAATAAATGAAGTAGTACACAGAAAATACTTTCAAAACAAAAACAGTATAATATACCTAGGAGCTCTGCTACTAGATAATGAACTGCTGCTGCTTCTTAGACGTTTTCTGTACCGTGGCCTTCTCCTCTTCTGATTCTGGATTGCTGACTTATACTCAGAAATTATATCTTTAATATGATTTTCAAATAAGGCAGATAATCGTAGTGTCATGCTGTAGAGCTGAAAAAGTTGAAATTACAGTCTTATCAACTACTTTATATAAAATATAAAAGTATAACATGCCTGGACCATAGCCACTATTCACATAAAGTGCAAAATTAGAAAAAACCTAAATCTCTAGTATCAAGTGATTGGTTAAATAACAAAATAAACATGTAATAGGATGCCATCAAAGACATTCTTTCAAAGAGTCATAATAAGTAACAAAAAAGGCCTTACAATATGCAACCTGCTATTGTAAAGAATATATGGGCATATGCATGTGTATAGGTAATACAGAAAATTCTGGAAATATAAACATTAAATGTTTAATGTAAATAAAGTGATGGGCTTTACAGGTGATTTTTGTTTTCTTCTTTATATATCTATTTCCCAAATTTTCTACAGAAAACATATGTCATTCTAGCAATCATGATTGAGGAAGAAAAGTAAATGTGGAAAAAGTATGCCTGTATAAATTAGTGAAAATTCATTTTATATGAGGTTGAAATAGGCAAATATATACCTACTTTGCAATTGATTTAAAAGTTAGATACCGGTGATTCCAAATGACAAAAATTATTACTGTTTTTTGTTCTCAAGATTATTTTGATGAAACATACAGAAAATACTAAATGTGAAGATGAATAAACAATTATGATTTCCAATATGGTTCACTATCTGTTACAATAAACTGAAAATAAATATTCAGAGCTAATCAAAATATTTCATATAATACTATCAACTACCTTTATATTTATCAAGTCATTTTTGGCCATATTAAAGGGTAGTCAAATTATTCCCCCTTCTTTTGTTGTCTTTTCTCTGGCAGATCTAAGTATTACTAAAAAGTAAAGGAGAGGAAGATAAGAGAGGAAAAAGCTGCTTAATTTCAGAATGATTATGTTACATGTATCTTCATGCATGGCTAATAATCTACATTCCAGAGAAGATATTAAGAACCAAACATCAGTAACTATGTTAGATCTGTAGTATATATTTGCTTAGTAATTTAAAAACTGTTTAAAGAAAATTATCTGATACATGATTACATACTTAGATAATTAAACCACTTAACATTATTTTGCATACCCTTGATTTCTTATTAGAGGTATAAGCTTTGGAGTTGCTGAATATTTGGCGAACATCCTTACAAAACTCCAGAGGACTAACATAGTTCCCTGCTTCCAAAATTTCTTTTACAGTGCTGAAGTCCATACGTGTTTCTATAACACTTTGATGAGCCTAGAAAGAATAATGTGTTATATATAAATACTTAAATTGCAAACAGTACTAAATAATATAATGGAACTGAGATTTGCATTGCCTTCTGATATGAAATAAACGTATTGGTTTCCAAACTTCCAACTACTTTTTCCCACCCAGAATCATCTTTTGGTGATTTGTGAAAAGAGACCTATGGGAGAGATTTAGCCTTTACACTGTACTCAATAACCCTAAATAACTCTGAAGAGACAGAATAGAAAATACACAGTCATTGACTTCATTCCTATAGTCAATAATATGGCCTTTCATTTCTTCCTTAAAGGCTGATGTTTCTTCTAACACTCTAGAAAACTGTGTTAATGATAGTAGAAGATGGGATTATTCAGGCAGAATTAAGTAACTAGCCTTCACAAATCAGCTACAGTATTTCCAAGCTTCCTAGGTATGAGGACATTCCACTTTAAAGTGTTGAGATTCAAAGTCAAATTGGTCATGGTTGTGCCTCTCTCTCCTTTGAAACTTAATCAATGTGATAGTTTTGCTTCATCTAAATTCTTCTGTCTCACTGGTTCAGAATTTGATTTGATTTTTATTAGGGGAGAGGCAAGATTCTATTTTATCTTACTGCTTTCAAGTTAAGATTTTCCTAGGGTGCATATTTTAAATAGTACCTGAAATTTATACCTATACATTTATACCTACCTAAATATATAAGTTTTGGAATGAAAACCATAGTCAACATTAGATTCCTCATCCTACTCAGAATCATTAAGAAGTAAAGTCACATTTCCTTCAAAGAAGGAAGCCAAAGAGGGCTGGGATTTTTTAAAAAAGAAGAAAACGAAAACAAAGCTTATGTAAGTAGGGAGGGGTTGAGAGGTTGAAGGCAGGAAAGGGGAATGGGAAAAAATAAGAACCAAGATATATCATGTACAGGTACAAATTCCCAATAATGAATATGATCACAATGTTTACCTAAAATGTACCAGGAAGAAAAATATTTTCAAAATATGAAAAAGCAAAATTGCCCTACATATCCTTTGTATTTTCTTAAATTATAAAAAAACCAAGGGTATTTCAATACAACATGGCTTATGAAGCACAAATATTTTCATATAGGAAAAATATTGGAACTTGTATAATATTACTAAAACTCAAACGATTCAGCCTGCCTGCTGAATGAAATCCCAGATGGAATAAACAGCTGCAATACAGACATAATCATATCATGTAATTGATGTTTTCAGATTTGCAACAGTAGCTTCATTTTTATATAAACATCTAAATGGATGCTACAAAGAGCAATATATATATGTTTTTGGTACCAGGGATTGAACTCGGGACACCTTGCGCTTGCGAGGCAGGCGGTGGAACCACTGAGCTAAATCCCTGGCCCCTACAAAGAGCAATCTTGAGAACAAGTTGATTAAAAACATAGTAAAAAGAGTTTTAACAAATTATGAAAGATTTGCATACAAACATGGATTTTTTAAAGTAAAATAAAAATACCCAAAATATGTCTTTTAATAGATGACTGTGCGCTACCTCAGAATGAGATGGATCATGTTGTCTTTCTGGAACAATGAGCTCTGAGGATTCTCCCTCTTGTTCTTGATGAGCCTATTTGGGTAAAAAGCATGTATTGCATTTTCAGACCACTACCACAAAATATCATGACTTGCAATACAGCACTGGTTTAAGGGTCAAAGATTCACAAATAGAAATAATATTTAGTTTGTTGTATATTTAGGTAGGTGAGTAAGTTTACTATTCACAATTCTTCTCTACTATGAAAAACACTAGACTAATTTATTATACCCAAATTTCCTACAAACAAAACAAACTATTGAATATAACATTGCTTCTTATTTAAATATTATTGCCATACTGAAATCTGTGAATACAGAGAAGCATACGGATGTGCACTAAGTTGAAAAGATGGTCTCATGTATTTCTGAAACATTGCTGTTCCTTTTCTCTGAAAAAGAACAGATTTGATATCTAAATAGTAATTCAATATATACAGTAATTCCATTTTCTAGAAAAGTTCTCATGCTTTTATCTTTTTTGAAAAGTAATATTGGTGGGCCAGGCATTTAGCTCAGTGGTTCCGCTGCCTGCCTTGCAAGCGCAAGGTCCCGAGCTCAATCCCTGGTACCAAAAAAAAGAAAAGTAATGTTGGTATGTTGGTTACTCTAGGTGACAAAATTAATAACATATGTAGGATCAATTCATTAGTACTGATATGTATCACAAATCTTCATTGTATAAAAATGTATTAGAAATTAGTAAATTGTCTTAAATAAATATCTGAAATAAGAGCAGGAAGGAGTAGCAAAGAAATTTTGATTCAATTTAGCTTACAACTGTGTAATTTACAAAATGAGTACAGACAGGCATTTAAAAAAGTCATAACTAACCATATTACTCACTTTCACAATTCAAAGATACTCAAGGAAGGAAGGAAAGGAAAAATTACCCTTAACTAGATGTTAGCATGGACACTTATGAGAAGTTATCATGTTGGCGATGATTTAAAGAAGTGTATGCTTACTGGGTAAGAAAGGGAATCTGCCGGTTGTCGAAATGGCTCTGAATCTTCCCGTTCATAAATGAGGCTCAATAGTTCTTTGCACTGTTTTTTCCAAGCATCAGGATTACACCTTAAAGACTGTCTTCTGCCTCGGCATTTGACCTATAGATTTTAATAGAATTATATGTACAAGGTCTTTCTTTAACTCTTTGTGGACTTTCTCATGCATATCTAATGTTAAAATATTTGTGTTAATAGTGAAGCTGCAATTTAAAAGTTTTAGTTAAAATTAAACATCCTTCACCATGGCAAAAATTAAACAAACAATAAAATGGACATTACATTCATGGAGATGGCAAGAATTCTAGTATTCAAAATTTTGATTTTAAGAAAATCTGAACACATAAAGTACAAAGAGCCAAATGGGTTTTCATCTATAAAATTAACAGATCTATTGCCTTAATAGCTACTGGTAATAAGTTCACTTGACATGGGTGCCATAATTTTCTCAAAACAACACTCAAACAATTTTTTTTTTTTGGTACCAAGGATTGAACTCTGGACTTTGTGCTTGTGAGGAAGGCATAGCGCTACTGAGCTAAATCCCTGGCCCACTGAAACAATTTTTAATCAATATTTTGTGGCCATAATAAATTCTAGTTTTTACCATTCAATGCCTTTTTATGACCTTTTTCAGTAAGTATTTCAAAAGATTTTTTTCCTTCTATAAAACAACTGTATCTCTAATTGTGATAGAATGGAAATGTGCAGCAAAGACTTAACACAACAGGCTTCACTTAGAAGACTGATCCATGGCTGGCACTTGGAAACTTGGCACTAGAACTGTTTCTTAAATTATGAAGGTGATTTGCTGTGCCAAGATAGTATAAGCAATGTGATTTAGGCTGAATATCTGCTTTCTTAATAGGAATCTAGAGTCTTGGTATATACTAAGCACAGTTTGCCTACATAACCAGTCCCTAACAAAATTCTTAGGTATTGAATCTCTAATCACACACATGTTGCTCCATTTCATTGCTGGCAGGAGACTATACTGTATGGCTCCTTATAAGAAAGAAGAGACATAAGAAAACCTGAACATGGATTCCCCCAGATTGCGCGTGAGTCTTTTTCTCTATAACTCAGCTGTATGTTATATTCTTATATCCTTGCTGTAATAAATCTTTGCCATCAGTACTCAGCCATAGTATAAAGTACAACTACAATTCCAAATAGGTAGTCTGGTCTTTGGGATCCCTGATGCAGGAATACTGAAAGTGTTTCTCCTCAGGAGTTCACTTATTAACTTACCCTTCTTCCAGATGACGTACCAGGACCATCTGAATCTAAATCAATAATTTCAGTATCCTAAATTAAAAGAGAGTGGAAGGTGTTAAGTTACATTAAAAGTCTTATGAATTAGATGGACATTTACAAGTAAATAGCAAACATAATCCTGAGTAACTTTCCTTCACCGGAGCTAACAGCAGAACAAAGGCTGGAGAGAGACCTTTGCAAATATGCTATGTACAAATTAGAAACTATACTAAAAAAAAAAAAAGAACTAAGCAAAGTTTTGCTTCAAATTAGAATAGGAAATAAGAGAAAAGGTGTAGTGATTGGTATCTGCTTAAGTTTATATCTCAGTATTTTTTTAATGCTTACTTAGTATACTAAACTATGAAATACTCATCTATCTGTTAAGTTGCATTTTACTCTAAATTTCTATTCTAACACAACTAGTGCTACTCTCACAAGAAATTGTCTTAAATCCAGAGTTAAATACGATCAGAGAAGATATAAGGAATGTGAGTGGTAAGTTTTTGTTTGGTTTCATGCGGCTAATATCCAATTGGTGTATGTTTTCCTCATTAATAGTATGTAAATAGAATTTAGCTCCAGTTTTACAGTCAGATGTACTTTCATAAAAGAATAGAAAACAACATTCAAGATTTACCATTCTAGAGATTAACAACAGATGCAAAAAAATATGAAAATATCATATACAACTGCAATAGGATCTAGCATATTTGAGTCATTATCCCTGGGATGAACAAACAGTTCATCATTTTTCATTATTATTCTAGTTTCTTATCTTAGTTTTGGTTTCTGTCATAGCAACTTGTCAAATATGAATTTATGCAAATTAGAAACACGGATGGATAGAGAAATCAAGAATGTAAAGGTTTATTATGAGTACTAATTTCGGAGCTGGGGATTTAGCTCAGTGGCACTGCACCTGCCTCACAAGCGCAAGGTCCTGAGTTCGATCCCCGGTACGGAAAATGAAAAAAAAAGTATAAGCAAACAAAGAGTACAAAGAGTACTAATTTCAGTTCATTCAGAAAAGATTGGTTTATAATTGTAAATTTCCATAAAGAAACCAAGTACAACCTCTATGAAACTATGAAACATTCAGACTTTCAAATCTATAATTTTAAAATATATTTAATATTTTACAATGTACAGAAAAGAAAATACTTTCTGAAATTACTGTCTTAAAACACTGAGTGCTAAAACTCCTTTGAAAATATCGAGTGCTTTGTCTTATATTTTAAAGACTAGAAAATAAAGTATTGATTTCTTGTCACTGAAAGTCACTAAGTCACATAGGATGACTGGCCACCTTTCTGTAACAAAACCCTGTAGTACTATTATATTTTTGGTATATTCCATCTAGGCAGAAATCAAATAATTTAATAAGAAGATGCAAACGTTCAGCCAGCATCCTACAGGTCTTTCACTGCTCATAATCAATTGGAACATTTACATTTAGTACCTACTGCATTTCAAATAAATAAGAAATGTATTCTTATTCATTGTGCTGTGATTCTTACCTCTTCTGCATCCGTACTGTTTAGTTCTTCTGCTTTAATTTTATGATAAGTATCGAGTATATCAGTACAACTTTGATCCCTAAGAAACAAAATATGTCCAAATGTATTTAAATTAATTTTTTAAAAATCAGAAATTAAGTCTTACTGAAACATAAAAGTGCTTCTTACCCAATAAATCGAAGTAAGACATCAGTTACAATTTTGGCTGCTTTAACTATAGGACTGTCTGGCTCATTGAAAGTCCTAGCATTATGCTCAATGTAGCGTACCTCCCACATTAATGCTGATATTCTCCTATGGAAAAAAATATCCTGTTAGACTTGGTTGATACATTTAAACTATATTTTAGAAACAGACAATATAGAATAACTAGGTACTTAACCATGAATATGTCAAAGGTGTTCCAATATATGAATATGACTTAGTATATATGTATGACTGTTGTATGCAAAAAAGGGATGATTTAGTTTCAGGATTTTAAACACAGGAAAGAATTTTGAACCACTACATTGCCTAATAAAACTTGGAACAGAACTAAGGACACTGAGGTAGAGTAATTTGACAAAAACAATGAAAAAAATATTTGATAAAGTTAAAATAATGTTGAATTTTCAGGGAAAGTCATGAAGAGTAAAAAAAATAAACAAACCACACTGTAGAAAATAACAATACTTTTTATCTAATTACAACATATTTTACTGAATTAAATAATATATGCTATACTAATACATTCAACTCTCAAGTATAAAAAGCAGACTCATCAGTTCATGGAATACTATAGTTCTGGTGGAAGAGTTGGATGAGAGAGGGACCAAGAACTGGCCCTCAAAGCCCTACTATAATCATCCCTCTCTCATCCAAAACCATGAAAAACTAACTTGGTTTTTTGCATATATACATTTATTTATTTGAAGGCTGGCAATTAAACTAATTAACTGCTACTTAATTTGTCAAAGAGGGTTTAAACATGCTCCATGTCTCTGTAGCATCTTAATGGAGAATCCATAACCACTTAATTTGTCTTTAATAAAGAAAAGTTAATTATACTTTTCATAATACACACAATTTGTGTGTGTTACCCATATTTTCCTCTTTCTTCTATACCCTTTTTATCCTGAAAGAGAATTTACTGAATAAAGAGAATTGGTATCTTGAAATGAGTGAGTCTGTAGATGATTATTTTATTTATTTATTTATTTTTGCCCATTAAGCTTATTGGCACATTTTAGGTATAAAATACAGTTACATTCATCATTGGGATCTTGTACATTACATGATGTATCTTGGTTCTTATTTTTTTTCCCCTTCCCCTGCCCTCCCTTCACCCTCTCCACCCTTCCCTATTTGCAAAGACTTTGTTTCCATTTTTATCCTTTTCTCATATTTTTTCTTTCCCCTTCTTTCTTTTTCCCTACCCCTCCCACTTCCCCTGCTCCTTTAGACCCTTTCTTCCTAATACACAGCATCAGTTATACATTTTTTAAATTACATTATCAAAATTTAGAGGACATTACCACAGATTTTATAAAATTTAATAGGATATAGAAAGCATATTACAAAAATCTTTTTTGAAATAAATTTGACAACTTCTAAGAAGTACCTTGGAAGACAAATTAATGAAACTAACTCTGGAGGAAATATAAAATTTGAATAGCACCTATTAAAGAAAATATATTCCTAGCTTGAAAACCTACCTTATGACACTAGCAGGCTCATATACATTTTAACTGATAAATTATATCAAACATTGAAAGCAGAAAAAAGAAGGAACACTTCTCCCCTCATTTTAGGAAATCAACATTGTGCTAATCCTAAAACTGGATAAAGATAAGAAAAAAGTATGAACATAGATAGAAATTTGTTTAACAAAACAAACTATTAGAAGTCAGATCTAGCAGGATGTAGAAAGTGGTTTTATTATAGGGATGGCAGTGTTGGTTCAGCATTGGAAGATCCACCCCCTAAAAGTCATCATTTTAACAGAGGAAAAGAAAAAGCCATAGAATCCTGTCAGTACTTGGAGAGAAAGTATTGGACTAAATTCTACAGCTGTACATGGTAAAAGCTATCAGGAGACTAGAAGTAGAACAGAACCTTCTCAGCAGATCAAAGACATGTACTCCATAATTCCAGTGAGAACGCCTTATATGAATGGAGAAGATACAATGATTTCTCCCTAAGGTGGGGAACAAGGCCAGATATGCCTACTCTTCATCTGTCCTTTAAACTTTGAAACATAGGCCTAAACCAAAATAGCCTGGAAATAAAATGACACAATTAGACTAGGACTGGCAAGGTAGAAGCAAAATCTTTATATGTAGATGAAATGATAATGTAGATGATCATTTTATACTATGAAAATACAGATCAACAAAAAGTAAGCAAGAGCCATGCAACTGTGAATTTTATAATGAATGATAAAACTAAACAAACCTGTAAAAGCGATTTTCAAGTCTCCGCCTGATGGTATTGAGGTCAGTTGGATAAGCAACTACAGTACAATACAAGGGGTAGGCACTGAGATCCACTGGAACAGCAAAGGGGCTGGCAAAATCTACAAAATTATCAAGATCAAAAAAGTAGTTAAAGAAGACACTAACACTTTATGTTAATGAACACTCCTGTGATTACTGAAACAATAATGATACTCTTATGCAAATATGTTATTCTTTTTTATTAGGACATAATATCTATGTATCATGGATGATAAATTGGTTCAAATCAGGTAAAATGAAAAAAAAAAAAAACCCAAACAAACGAGCAGTGTGTTTATCTTCAGAATTCTATGATTTCCCTAAACAACTTCCAAATTTCTCAAGTAATATATTTTAGAAAATGTAACTGTTCATGTGGGTTAAATATATTACTCACCCACTGTCTTTACCAAGGAAACCATCCAAAGTCAGGCTCAGGAAACAGCTAGGGAGCCAAAATGACTAAAAAAATAAAGACACTTGATGCCCTACCAAGGTCCCGAGTCACACAGAACATGCCGAATCAGCCCGCTGCAGACAGGCAGGTCTGTGCACGCCCTACCGAGGTCCTAAGTCACCCGGAAGACACCGAATCACCCCGCTCAAGACAGGCAGGTCTGTGCACGCCCTACCGAGGTCCTGAGTCATGCAGAAGATGCCTAATCACCGCGCTTCAGACAGGCAGGTCTGCCCAGGCCCTACTGAGGTCCCCAGTCGCGCAGAATACAACGAATCAGCCCACTGCAAAGAAGCAGGTCTGTGCACGCACTACCGAGGTCCCGAGTCGCACGGAAGATACCAAATCACCCAGCTGCAGACAGGTAGCCACCTGGTTCCACACTACAAAGACACAGAGGACACCAGACCACCAGACCGAGGTACTGAGTCCCGCTGCTACCGGCCCAGAGGTAGGGGCTTCTGAGCCGCCATCAC
>NW_004624836.1:460274-471859 GCF_000247695.1 Heterocephalus glaber | reverse complement strand
AAAAATGCTGAGAAATGGAAAAAATGGAAACAAAGTCTTTGTAAATAGGGAAGGGTGGAGGGGGTGAAAAGAGGGCTAGGAATGGGGAAAAAATAAGAACCAAAATGCATTATGTAAAGGTACAATTCCCAATCAAAAATGTAATTGTGTTGTATACCTACAATGTACCAATAAAAGAATTTAATACAAAAAAAGACACTTGCAGGCCTTTCTTCACTATTAACCACTCCTCCCTGAGTGCTGACAATTCATGTGTCATTATTTTGCCCAACCATACACAAATGTTAATATTAAAACGGGAATCACTATGCCTCTTGAATTGAAAATGAAGTATCAGTGATAAACTATTCCCTCTTGCAGAATTTTAAAATTATCCTTGTTTCCTAGCTCCCACTTATCATCCTAGTATGTTTTCACATTGATCATACCCAGGGAAAGAAGGTGGTTGATGCCCTGAATAACTCGTTCACATTCCTCATCTCTGGAATGAGCCCCCCATTCTCCTTCCTGGGGTTTATATAGCAAAGCAGTCAGTTCCTCCTGAGACACAGGAACACCTGCACCAACTTCATCTGGAAAGGGAGCTAGGCGTAAGATAAAAATTCAGAAATAGTTAGTTTGCAAAATTACATTATTTTTCTTGTAAAATAATTATAATTCATTTTAAAAAGCATATTTACTTCCTTCTGGAATTGGTTCCATATCCCAGGGGCTCATCTTTTCTCTCTCATTATTGTCCCAGCTATTAAAAAACAAGACAAAAATCAAAATCACAAGCATTTGTTTCAGATACTAGCATAATTTCCATGACTCCTTCCGAGTGAAATTGGAAAGTGGCAATATAGTATTCAATAAAGTACAACTTTGCTTATGTAAAAATAATATAAAAGTACTTACAGAGAAAACATGGACCACCAATATGAAATTTATAGGGCAGTAAATCTAATCTTACTAGTGTTTTTTTGTTTGTTTGTTTGTTCCAAACAAGAATATATTCAATATTGAGCTACGGAGAGAACAAGATAGCTTGGAAAGTATCTTTCAGGTGAAAAGAATTTACTTAATTTATCAATTCTCAATCTACTTTTAGCCTAACAGCTTAGTATTAAAGCATTTCCAAAAAAGTTATTATTACTTATGATCTACAATATGGAGACTTTAAAACTCAATCTTCACAAAATAAACATTTTTTGTTTCATTTTTAAGAAGCTTCAATTATAAGGAACTTTATGACTCTGGGATTTCAAGAAGAATTAAAGTATATATAATAAAAATAGCACCTCCAAATATAATGCAGTCACTTCTGGGTAGCATTCATATCATTAAATAAAAGACTAGGTACTAATATTAACTGCTATATTCCAGCTTTCAAAAATTGCTTTAAAGATTAAATTTATTTCAGTATCCTTCATGAAAATATAATTTTAATTATCTAAAACAGAAATAATTAAGAGAAAATGTAGATAACAAAGTAGGTAGAAATATGTTCAGTTCGTGTTTACCATCAATTTTACTCCAACAAGTACTATGATTACTTCCTTCCAGGTACATATTTTATAAGACTAATAACAGATAAAAATTATTCCTGGTAGGGTTTATCCAAAAGCCATATAATACTACAGTATTCCATAAACCATAAAAGAACATAACTGTACTTACTGAACACTGTAACACTGGAAAGCACTATCAGGATATTCTGGTTGAAAAGGCTGCTGACTCTCCACAGTTCCAAACCACCAGGCATCATCTATTATACTGCGGAATCTATCACCTATAATGTTGTTAAAAATTCTTAAAAGGGTGTTCTTGAGAATGTCAGCTCTGTTTCCACTCTAAATTTCTTGAAGACAGAAACTAACACTATATCTATCATTATTAGATATTTCAATCTGAATTTACTGGGTGAGTAAATTTTACATTTACACTCTTCAAGTATTTTGATTTCCAAGTGGTAGAAATCTTCTCAAAATAAAACACGTATGTCCATGTCTTCTTGAATAAATATAACATTAAATTCTACCAATTATTTGGGATTATCATGAAGCATAGTCCTTACTGTATGGCATGTATGTAATGTAAGTGTTTCTTTCTTTTAGTTTCTTTTCCTTTAAAAATATTTTTTGACAAGCTGAGTATCCCTTATCTGAAATGTTTGGGACCAGAAATATTTACAAGTTTGGAGTTCCCAGATTTTGGAATATTTGCATAGATGCTACCAGTTAAACACTCTTTACCCAAAAACCTGAAATATGAAATGCCTCATGTTGCTCAGAGTGTTTTGAATTTTGGAGTTTTGACTAGAGACTTTTAATCTATACTAATGTTCTGCCTTTATATAGCTAAGGATTATAAATTGAAATCATCATGAATAAAAATATCTTATACATCAGAGAATTTAAAAATACTAATGAGTAACATCTATATGGAGTCTAATATGTATCAGGTATCATATAAGTGCTTCATACACATTAACTGATATCTTATTCATATGAATCTTACAGGTATACTAATGTGATTTCCACTTTCAAGATAAAGGAAGTAAATACTGAGAAGTTAAAAACTTGCCAAGATCAAATAGCTAGTACATGACAGAGCAAGATCTTCATGTCAGGCTGAGTGGCCCTATCCTTCCAAAATTATGCCTTTGCTATGGTTACATTATCATTATACTGCCTTTGCTAATCAGAGAAGAAAAAAGAGATACAGAGAAATAAGAGACAGAGGGCAGAAGAAGGATGGGGAAAGGAAGAAGGAAAAAAGGCAGGCAGGCAGAATCTATAATGATATGTTTATGACCCAAGTATAAAGTACTCCAAAGATCAACCAAAATTTGAGAATTTTCAATTCAGATTTGTATACTAAAAGAGTAAGTATTTGCAGTAGGCTCAGAGATTACAGTAGTCTCCCGTTGTCCCTGGGGAATATTATCCAACATCCCCAGTGGACGCCTGAAACTGCAGACAATACTGTATTGAACCCTACACAGTTCTTCATTGGTATTGGTGAACCACAAATACCCAAAAATAAGGATTCTCAGGTCCACAATGGCATAGTATTTGGATATAACAAATGCACTTCTTCCTATATACTTTAAATCATCTCTAATACCTAATTAAATGATATGTCAATATTTGTTATACTATATTGTTTAAGGAACAATGCAAAATTTTTTTTAAATGTTTAATGCAGATGCAATTTCTAAAATATTTCTGATTCATGTTTGGTTGGATCCATAGATGCAGAAACCATGGATACAGAGAGCCCACTATACTTACTGATTTTTTCCCACACACACATAGCTATGATAAAGTTTAATAAATTAAACAGTTAGAAACTAGCAAAAACAACCAATAATAAAACAATTATAAAAATATACTCTAAAAAAGTTATGTGAATATGGCCTCTCAAAATATATTTTATATACTCATCCTTATTCTTTTGATGACATGAGATGATACAGTGTCTAATGAGATGAAGTGAAGTAAAATATCTAGACACTGTGTCATACATAGCCTTTAGGCAACTATATAAGAGTTACCTGAACACAAGCACTGTGATACTCAAGAGAATTGAGACCACACAGCTAAGTTACTAACAGGCAGGAAGTGTAGCATGGATACACTGGACAGTGGTTTGATTCACATCATTGATAGGATGGAGTAGGATGGTGCAAGATTTCATTACATTATTCAGAAAAGCATGAAATTTATAACTGTTGAATTATTTACTTTTACAATTTTCCATTTTATATTTTGTAACTTCATCTGAACATAGTCAAGTAAAACCATGGAAAGTGAGCTTTACCATAAAGAGGAACTGTTGCATGTTTCATAACATGTGCATAAAATCATGTAAATGTAACTGAAAAATTTTAATTTCTGTAGCTTGACCAACAGCTTTATCTGGTTAAATGTTAAAATAGTTTCTGTTAAGTAAGAGTTAAAACATTACTTACTTCTACCTTTATAGTTACTAAGTGATAATTCTATACTTACCAATTTGCCAGTTCCTTTCTTTGGCTTCATTATAAAACTGATGTAGCACAAGGAAATCAATGACATCTGGCATGTCATGATACCTGTACAGAAAATAAAATAAATAAAAATCAATTTAGAGCTATAACAATATTTGATACTAAATATCCAAGGATATATGTTTAACGTGGAGTTCATGGAACAAAATTTTACAAACCTCACAGTCCCTCGAAATGTCTTCACGTAAATTCCATCTGGTCTGATCTATTGAGGAGTACCTGCCTACTACTATATCTATTTAATAATATAAATATAACAATAAAATTTTTTTCTTTTTGCTTTTTTGAGACAAGGACTTGCTAAATCAGGTTGTCTTGAACTTCTGATCCTTCTGCCTCATTCTTCCTTCTTCTGGGTTTACAGGGATGTACCACTTTACTCAGCTGCCAATAAAGGTTTCTAAAACTTAGAAAATAATTGATGTGTCCTTTCATCTCCTCACATTTTAAATTCAACTTTAAGAAACAAGCTATAGGTTTATTCTTCTTAACAGAAATAAGAGCAACTACCATGTTTCAAGTATACTGCTAGTAACTTATGTTTGTTTTTGATTCTTTACAATAATCCTGAGGAAATATTCACATATTTGCATTTTCATTTTATATGAGCAGATTGAGTAACTTGTTCATGGATCAATCCAGCAACCACTCACACATCTATCCATCCACCCATTCACTTCATATCATATATATATAGCTATTAAATGGGGAAACAAAACAAGAATCAAACTTTGGTCTTATAACCCTAAACCCTGTAGTACTGCTGTTCTGCTTTCTCTCTCCCTCCCTGAGTCCAATACTTTGCAGAATATACAATGGGTATTAAAAGACACACACACACACACACACACACACACACACACACACACAACCAGAAATAGCTACTTACTTAATGGAAAAAGACTCTCCAGTCATTTTGCCTGAAATGGGATCCAGAAATGCAAGCTTCAAGCAACACAGTGTAGGTGGTCCAACCTCGTATTTGATTCCTACAATCTTAACAAACTCTTGCTCCTATTCATGAAAATACCAATAAATTACCATTTGCAATATGAATAACTACCTAATGTTCACATATTTCATTATTACTTGAAAAATTTAAGACTTATGTGAATATTTACCAAATGCTAGACACTATACTGAATTTTAAAGATAATAAGACATAGGTTGCTATGGCTTGTGTTTAGAGTTACTTTTCTCTTGTTGCTGAGACAAAATACCGGACACCCAAAATTAAAGGAGGAAAGGTTTATTTAGATAACAGTTTGTAGAGGTTTCAGTCCATAATGGGCTGGCTCCAAGGCAGGGTAGCATGGCAGAGGGGCAATGCAGAGAAGAACCAGATCATGGGAGTGGAAGACAGCAAAAGCAATAAGGGACTTTAACAGCATCTTTCTGTCCCTTTTATTTTATCCAGACTACTTAGGGTGGGTAGCACTCATACCCTTAATCCTAGTGCCCTTGAGACTAGCATTGCACCATGAATCAGTTCCAGCATCACACACTCTAGATCCAGCCTCTAGTCCCACTATGACTGCATGAGGCTTTTGAGGGGTCAGTGGTGGAATGTTATGGCTTGTGTTTAGATGTCTCCCAAAAGCCTCATGTTGGTGGGGCTTTTTCAGAGGTGGCTGGATCTAGAGTGTGTGATGCTGGGATTGATCCATGGTGCAATACTAGCTAGGAGCACTAGGATTCAAGGTGTGAGTGCTACCCATCCTAAGTAGTCTGGATAAGATAAAAGGGGCCAAGAGATGCTGTTAAGGTCCTTTGGTTTTGTTTGGTTTGGTTTGGTTTTTTGGTTTTTTTGGTACCGGGGATCGACTTGGGACCTTGTGCATGCCAGGCAGGCAGTGGAACCACTGAGCTAAATCCCCACTCCCCCTTGATGTTTTTGCTGTCTGCTTGCCTTGTCTCCTCTGCATTGCCCCTCTGCCAAGCCACCCTGCCTTGGAGCCAGCTGATTATGGACTAAAACTTCTATAGACTGTGAGCTACATAAACCTTTCCTCCTTTAACTTTGGGTGTCCAGTATTTTGTCTCACCAATAAGGAAAGTAACAAAGATATAGGTTTTAACACATGTAATAGCAGGTTCTTTTTGGGGGCAGGGTTCTAAACCAAGGATAAGTAGTAGAATACCCTGGGCAAATTTTTCAATGTTGATTTACCTACTCTTAGAAAATCTAATTCTATAGGTCTGGGGTACAGATAGGTCATATATTCTTAAAACAAAACCAAGGAATTATGTGTTTTTGTTTAGTCAAAAAGCACGCCCCTAAGATAAATATATTATGTAACCATACAAGTATATATTATGTGCATGTATGTCTTATGTTGGAATGTCTCCAATATCATGTTACAACAACCTTGCACATTAACTTATTGTTAGTCACACTTAAGAGATGGTAAAACTGATCCTTGTAGGCATAGGATATTGTACCTCCCACAATTTTAAGCTAGGAATAAAAATTAAAAATTGCATACTTTATTAATTCCTTTGATTCTGAAAAAGAATTTAATTTTTACCTGATTCAGAACAGATGGTTATTATCCCTATCAGGAGATACCTAATTATATTAAGTTCCTTTGATAAGACATTTTAACACTTTATAATATTAATTAATCTTTCCTAAAATTTTTTTTTTTGGAGGATACCAGGGATTGAACTTGGGTCCTTGCACTTTCGAGGCAGGTGGTGGAACCACTGAGCTAAATCCCCAGTCCTCCTACAATTTGTTTTTCCAATACTGGGGATCAAACCAGGACCTTGAGCTTACCAGGCAGGTCCTATAAATTTTTTTTTTTTTTTTTTTTTGGTACCGGGGATCAAACTTGAGTCCTTGCGCTTGCTCAGTAGGTGGCGAAACCACTGAGCCAAATCCCCAGCCCCCTCCTATAAATGTTTTAACTAAATCTTTACTATCAGTTAATATGTAGATTATTTCTTGTACCCTTCTTGCTGAACATCATCACACAATAACCCTTCATTTACATAGAACACCCTAGTAAAATTGCTCTAGTCTCTTATACTCCGAATGAAAAAAAAGACATATTAAACTTAAGAAATGATGGTATATGTATATATATGTCTGTATGTAGGGTATATATTTAAGTATATATGAATGGAGGGGCAGATATCTAATTATTGGCAGAAAATCCTTCAAGGTAAAATTGACATATATGTGTTATTCAGTGTCATGCAGCTATGTGGATACTACATCAAAAGAGATGTTCCAAAAGCACCACAAGTTTGTAAGCTTCTTGTGATTTAAGGTATATAATATATCCCAAGGATGCCAGAACATTGAGAAGGCTTTTAATCCACATACTTTATCATTTTACTGAGTCTCCAAAATGTACAAACAAGGTAAATATCTACACTAGGGAACTCTTGCTTTGCTCTGGAAGTAGAATGTATAAACTAGAGGATATAAAGCTTTAGAAAAATTAGTCAAACAACAAAGGCAAGAGACAGTACACAAATTCCAAGTGACGTATAGTATGTAACTCATAAGAGCAACTTCCACAAGAGTATTATACGACATTTAATTTCAGATATGTAACAGTTAAATATACATTAAAATAATAAAAAGCTTGGGCCAGAGATTTAGCTCAGTGGTTTCGCCACCTGCTGCGCAAGCGCAAGGACCTGAGTTTTATCCCCGGTACAAAAAAAAACCAAACAAATAATAATAATAAAAAAAAGCTTATGAGTAAAATAATGTAACCTCAAAGTTACAACAATTGCATAGCTTATGAATTTAGTAAACTTACCCTGAGATCCATTTTGTTCCATGGCTGTTTTTGTAAATTAACACTGTATATTTTTGACTTTCTTACAGCCCGCACATAAGCTTCATGTCCTTGCCTAAAATAAATAAGCTAAAACAGAAAACATATGGTATCAAACAGTAGCATTCTACTTAACAACAACTCTATACATCCCAATATATTTTCTACAAATATCCTCTTATATTTCCAGAAAACAAATAATTACTATTTTGAAAATACTTTGTGCAATAAAGGTACTTTTCTCTACCAAATGATGTTCATTCAATATTCATGTCTTTGTAACCCTGTACTAAGAACCATATTGTGCTGGGTGTGGTGGTGCATGCCTGTAATCCCAGCATTTGGGAGGCTGGGGCAGGAGGATCACCAAGAGTTTGAGGCCAGCCTGAACTAGATAGCGAGACCCTGTCTCAAAAACAAAGCCATTAAAAAAAAAAGAATGGTATCATATAAACACGGCACACATTGTCCTTTTCCCTGAAGTAGCTTCACAAACATGAAGAAAAAGATTCATGACAGATGTACACAAAATGTAAAAAATGGTTAAATTTTAAATCGTTATATTGCAAGGCTGGGTGTGGTAGTGCACGCCTGTAATTCCAGCACTCTGGATCACAGTGAGTTCAAGGCCAGCCTGGGTTAGACAATGAGTTCAAGGCCAGCCTGGACTGCATGGTGAGGCTCTGTCTCAAAAAAGGAAAAATTGTTATATTGAAATTGTAATTAATATTCTAAATATTGATATTTAAAACTCAGTCTACACAATTGATATAAACAGTACAAATTATAGGCTACTAAATAGAGTTATTTCAAGATGACTTCAAATTACACTGTTATAAGAGTTGATGGATGAAAAAACCTTTCACATCATAGATGGCAAAATATGGGCGGAAAAGGAATTCAAATGTTTGGCAAGTCTCTTCAAATTTCTAAGACAGCATTTGCTACCACAGTTTGCATTCATTAAGAAAGATTTCTTTTCCTCTCAAGAGTTTAAAGTGGTAATAGAGATAAGTAAATAGAAGCAACCCAAAATATTATGAGATTTTAAAATGTACCACCAATCAAAATTGCCTAAATGAGAATATCCAATAGCTAAAACTCAAAGTAGAAAATGAAAAATGCTTTAATATTAGTAAATAAAATGACTATAGTTATTTAAAAGTCAATAAGAAGCCTGTCATTATATTGCAGACAGTTAAGTTAGTTGGAAGGCAGTTGGACAGGGCTGGGCCCTCAGCACAGAAAACAATTGAGGCACATTCACTGAAGGTTAATATTAAAAAGAGAGAAACTATCACACCCACATACTTTCCCTAGTGATAAATAGCAGTGATTGATGTCTATTTAGAGTATCAATATCCTCAATTGAGGACCAAAACATCCCTAGCTAGACCATTCCTTCAAGGAAATCCAGGTAAGCTTGCTATGTTACTAGCTTACCTATTTGATCTTCATTTAATAAATATTACCTGGGCAACTATACTTGTAATCTTATTGGTTGATCATGGTTTTGTCCCACCTCATGCCCACCTTGTGATTTTCCAATGGACCTTATAGTTTTGTCCTACTTTGTTCCTGCTTCACCTCGTGGCTTTGCCCCATAAAACACCTTTGAGAAGTGAAGTGGGCAGGCAATCCACTTTCCAGTCCCCATTCTGTCTCTCTTAGACAAAGCTATCTTTCTCTCAATAAATTCTTACTACTCTTAACCTCCGTTGTTCCTAGAACTCATTCTTCAATTTTAGAGAACACAAACTCAAAGTTTCAGATACTTAGGAGGTTGAGAGTTATAATTCGCCTTGTTTGAATTATTTTTGCTTATTTGGATTACTTGTTGCCCTATATCAATAATACATCCTTTATAATATATTCATTCATGTACTCAACAGATATTAAACAGCTACATCTAAGATACTGGGTGCTATGGTAAGGCATAAAAATAAAATCCTTTCAATGGAATTAATATGAGAAAAAGAAAAAATGGAAACAAAGTCTTTGTAGATAGGGAGGGGTGGTGGGGTTGAAGAGAGGGCAGGGGGATGGGGAAAAAATAAGAACCAAGATGGATTATGTAAAGGTGAAAATTTCCAATGATGAATGTTATTATATTGTATACCTTAAATGTACCAATATAATTAATAAAAAATAAATAAATAAAATCCTTTCTCAAGGATATGGACACATGCCTAAGTATGTAATTATAAAGCAACGTAGAATATGTATTGGATGAGAAAATAAGGTGGGAGGCTTATT
This sequence comes from Heterocephalus glaber, assembly GCF_000247695.1. Next base: position 461,776 of record NW_004624836.1, on the reverse strand, counting down.
GGAAAAGAAGAAGTCAAATGGAAAGTAAGTGATAGCATCAAGAAGCAGGCAATAGAATTAGGTCTTGAAGTGTCATCATTTTGGGAAGCAAATATTTGCGGGTAAGGGTATTCTAGGCAAGACAAAACAAATAAGTGCTTCATATTTAGATATATTAAACATAGTGCTATCATTAAAAATCCACTGTACATGATATAAATCAACACACCAAAACCAATACCATTCCTATACACCAATAATGAACATAATGAGAAAAAAAATCAGGAAAACAATACCATTCACAATACCTTAAGAAAAATTAAATACCTAGGAATCAACTTAACCATGATGTCAAAATACATCTACAATGAAAATAACAGAACACTGAAGAAATAAAACTGAAGGCATTAGAAAATGGGAATATCTCCTTATTTATGGATTGGAAGAACTAATAATATGAAAATGGCCATATTATAAAACGTGCTCTAGAGCCTGAACGTATTCACTCTTAAAAACCAACATCACACTTCAGACAAATAGAAAAAAATTACAAAATTATTGAAATCAACTGAGACCCAGAATAGCAAAAGTAATCCTGAGCAAAAAGAGAAACGCTGGAAGCATCAGAATATGAGATTCCAAGTCCTACAATAAAGCCATACTAATGACAACACAGTATGGGCAGAATTACAGATCTGTACAAAAATGGAATAATACAGAAAACACAGAAAAAAACCCATGAACTTACAACTATCTGATTTTTCACAAAGGGGCAAAATATACACCAGGGAAAAAACATAGGCCCTTTAATGAATGGTGGTGAGAAAAATGAATAGCCACATGAAGAAGATTAAAATTAGATCTCTTTCACCTTGTATAAAAATCAAATAAAAATGGATCAAAGGGCAGACAGGCAGATCTGCAAACGCCCTACCGAGGTCATGAGTCACGCAGAACACGCCGAATCAGCCCCCAGCAAACAGGCAGGTCTGTAGACGTCCTACCAAGGTCTCGGGTCAAGCAGAACATGTCGAATAGGCCCGCGCCCCAGCAGCAATCCACTGGACACCTCCCCCCCGCTCCTCTGTACAGCTACCTGGTTCCACACTACAAAGACGCAGAGGACACTGGACCACCAGACCACGGTACTGGGTCCTGCCGCTCCCAGCCCAGAGGTAGGGGCTTCTGAGCCACCATCCTACTGCTCCTGGCCCAGAGGAAGGGGCTTCCTGGCCACCATCCCTCCCACTGCCCCCAGCCCAGAGGAAAGGGCTTTTGGTCTGCCTTCTGTTCTGCCGCTCCCGGCCCAGAGGAAGGAGCTTCTGGGCCACCATCCCTACCTCTGCTCTCGGCCCCTGTCCCACCTCTCCCAGCTCAGAGGAAGTAATCCTCGTGGTCACCAACAGCACCCACTCTCCCTCCCAGGCGAAATGAAAAAACACGTAAATAAGTCTCAAAACCAGACTTCCAGATCACCTACAGCAACCCCAAAGGGAAATGAGATGGAACACTCATACTCAACC
>NW_004624836.1:435055-455177 GCF_000247695.1 Heterocephalus glaber | reverse complement strand
AGGAATGGGGAAAAAATAAGAACCAAGATGCATTATGTAAAGGTACAATTCCCAATGAGAAATGTAATTGTGTTTATACCTAAAATGTACCAATAAAAGAATTTAACCAAAAAAAAAAAAATGGATCAAAGACGTACATATAAAATCAGAAACATCTGAACTGATGGAAAATAAGATGGGGAAGCACTGAAAGCCCTAGGCCCAGGGAAAAACTTCTTAAATATGACACCAATAACACAGATAATAAGACCAAGAATCAACAAGTGTGACTACATCAAGTTAAAAAGCTTCTGCACATCAAAGGAGACAACTAATAGACTGAAGAGACAACCCACTAGATGGCAGCAAATCTTTGCTAGTTATGCTTCTGACAAAGGACGATTACCTAGAATATATATGGAACTCAAAAAATTAACCTCCAAAACACAAAAAATCTCATCAAAAAGTGAGTAAATGATCTGAATAGACATTTCTCAAAAGAAATAGTACAACTGGCTAATATATATATGAAAAACTGGTCAAAGTCTTTAGCCAGGAGAAAAATACAAATAAAAACTATGTATTCTCACTCTATTCAGAATGGCTGTCATCAAAAATACAAAAACAATGAACGCTGGCAAGGATACAGGGGACGAAAGGAGCCTACCTACAGTGTTTGTAGGAATGCAAACTAATAGAACCACTGTGGAAATGAATATAGAGATTGCTCAAAAAACTAAACATAGAAATATGATTTAATTCAGGTTCTGGGTAACCAGGACTGTGTATATTCTTGAAAGTATTTAAGATAGGATACCATAGTGATACAAGCATACCCATAACAGCACATACTGAAAGTGCTAAGCTGTTTATATAGCCTAAAAGATGAACAAATAAAGAAAGTGTGATATATATACAAACGAAGTCAGTAAGAAAAATGAAATCGTGCAATTTGCAAGAATATAGGTGGAACTAGAGAACATTATGTTAAGGGAAATAAGCCAAATTTAGCAAGTCAAGTACTCTATGTTTTCTCTTGTGAGAAACCAGGTAGGTAGATAGGTAGGTAGGTAGGTAGGTAGATAGATAGATGATAGATAGATAGATAGATAGATAGATAGATAGATAGATAGATAGAAAAAGACACAGAAGAGATGGCAAGAAAATAGGTAGAAGGTAGGCTTCTAGAGATAGGGAAGGGGATCAGCAAGGGGTGAGGTTGAAAAGGAGAAGGGATAATAGGATTCAAAATGATCGAGGTATGTTACATGCAATTGCCCAAAATAAACATCAACATTTTAACTTGTTAACACGCACTAGTAAAAAAAGAAAAAAAAAAGGATAGAAATTGATTATGTAAAAAGTACATTTATTCCCTTATGGGTTCTGTAATGACATTCTCTAATCAACATATTATTGTAGGTTTGATAAAAATGCCCCCAATAAGGCTCATGTGTTCAGAGTTGAGGTTCTTAGAAGGTGATCAGATCATGGGGCACTAATCTAGTCAATGGATTTTGATGAGTTCATACTTGAATGTGTTATTAGGAGGTGGGGGCTAGTTGGAAGAAGTAGGTCACTATCATAGCTTTGATGGGTAAATTCTCAGGCTTTTTCCATCTCTCTCAGCTTCCTGGCTGTCATAAGTTGAGCAGCTTTCCTCTGTCAAGCTCTTCTGTCACAATGTTTCTGTCTTGTGGACAGTTGACCATGGACTGAAATCTCTGAAACCGTGGGCCAAAGTAACCCTTTTCTCTTTGAAGTTCCTTAATTCAAATATTTTTATCTCAGCAACAGAAAAGCTAACTAAAACATAGGTTTAATTCACTGATGCACTGTGCTCATTACCTGAAAAACTGTCTAATTAATTTAATACAAAGGACTGGGGATGTAGCTCAATCAAAAGGCCTTAGGTTCAACCACATGTACTGTGAGAAAACAAAAAGTAGAGAGGAGTCTCATCAGATCTTAAGAGTATTCAGGACCCTTGTTTTATACAGTCTAAAATTAATTCAACTTTATTCCTTTTAAGTCTCAAAAAAAAAACCCAAAGAGAAATAGTGATTTTTTTGGATAAGCAAAAAAAAAAAAAATTAATTGTCCAAATTTTATAATACAGCATCAGAGCATGTTCATTGATATAACTCTGTAAATTTGCTCAAAGGTTTCCTATGTGTAAGAAGACACACTTATATAAAGAAATATATTAATAATATTTAAAATAAACAGCAAGTAATAGCTTATTCATAATAGCTAACTCTGGTATAAGATATCAACAACAGGTAACTACACAAAAGTTTGGTGCAATTTTTCTTGGTCCCAAGATTTAAGAACTTGTTTGCAATATTTCACTATTTTTAATTATAATGACAACATTATATTTCTATTATTAGTCTAAATAAAAAACTATGAGCAAATATTTGATCAATCAAAAATTAAGGATTAGTAACTATATGAGACTACCCAAATCAATGAGAAATACAACGTTCCATGGTTTTTCATGAGGTAGAATTTTAATTAATTTTTGACTAATTATATAGACATATTTATTCAATTATAGACTCAGTAGGAAAGCACTGCTTGCAAAATGACATTCTCCTACTCATTGAAAGGGATAATTATACTTCAATATATTTTCTATCAGGTTGAGTAGTTTTTTAAACAACGTTAGGACTTGAATCAGGACTCAAAATACCACTCAAGTGTCCTAAGTGGTAAGATAAAAAAAAAATCAAGCCAATTATTTTCACAACTTCCCAATCTAGTCAATGTATCTCAATGTTCACTGAGCACCTATTATATTGAAGACACTATGCTGGGCCCTACAAAGTATATGAAGATTAATTCAGTCACTATCCTTAAGAAATACATAATAAAACACAGCAGCTCTGACAGTACATATATATATCATATTGTTATTTCAGAATTAACAGCGCAAATGTCTAAAGACTGAGAGTGATTCTAGGAGCTCTTGGGGCTACAAGAGAAAAAGGTTTTAAAAGGTAACAATTACCTCATCTCCCATTTGTGGGACAAATGGGGAACGGCGTGGTATGGTATCCAAGATCCACTGAGGGGCAAACCATTCTTCATTGGGCTCACCTGCCATAGAAACCATTCCTCCTTTCTAAAATATAAATACATTTACCACATATATATATATTATATGATACATAATATATATATTCCCTAATACATAAATATATCAGTAACTAGTAAAAATAGCAGATCAAGAATATTAAAAATATCAGGTTATATGAAAACCTAAAGTCTACAATTTTAAAAATTTTCCTTTAGTAATTATACCTACTTTATCTACCAATAAAAAAAAAATCAAGTTGCTCAACTTTGGCCAACAAATAATAACATCACACTACACACCACCTAAAATCCATAATTTTAATATGCCACTATAATGCCATTTAAAAACCAAAACCCTAACTCTTTATTTCTCTAGACTATTACATGAGCTCATATAATAATAACAAAATAATTTTTAATACAATAGTGATATGAAGAACATAATTATGCCTATAACAGGATACAGAATGTATAGATAATACAGTTTTGAATTAAATTCAAAGAATTATGGGGATTAGTTCTTTATGTCACTGAAATGAAATTACATTATGGAACACAGATCATTGATATCAAATAAAATCACAAAATAATGACAAAAGACCCCTACACAATTTATTATACTCTTTCATCCTCCGAGTAAAAAATGCTAGAAATGTATGATTGGTAACAGGACAAGAATAATAATTTTGTTCTATTGTGGCTTATAATTGTTTGCTACATTTTAATAAATAATTGTCAATATGTTTAAAATTAATAGCAAACTATAATGATAAAGACATTCTAGCCTCTACTTTGATAAGAGCAGTATTTCAAATATTCTTTATATCTGAAATCAATTTAAACTACTTTGATTTACTTGGTATCTCAAGTAAAATGCTATTTTCAGCGAGAAGTCAAAGGTATACTATCAAATACTCAAGTATCAAAGGCAAACAGAAGCAAACAGAAAACCAATAAAAACAAAACCAAAGCAACCTATGCATTTACAAACCTTCTTTCTAGTCTGCTTAGGTTTCTTCTGCCTTTCTTCTGGTGACTTCAAATTTTCTTCCTCAGAGCTGCTACATACTTTCCGTGTTGCCTGTCTGGTTTGTCTTTTTGGAGGCTGCAAATTTATTCCAGCATCTGCTGTCCAATCAGAATAGTCACTTGATGAATCACTGTAAATAAATCAAAATTATGAATATCTAAGTATAGGAAGGGCATAATTTTACCTCATAATTTAAAGATGGTCAGTGTGCTATCAAATAACATTATAAATGATACAGCTTAAAAGAGAAAAATATTAATATAGAATTTTGATTGTTAATTACATGACTGTAATGAAATGTTCCTTGCTTCTATAACAGGATTTAAAATACCTGACTAAACCACAAAAGCTTCTTTAAAGTGTACTGCATTCCTACAAATAGTGAAATAGGGTTGTTTAAAACTGAAATAAATATATATATATAGTGGCCAAGATGTAGAATGTTGGATTTAGAAAATATCTTATCTCAGAGATGAAGGAATTTAAAAGAACATAGTGGCATCAAGAAGATATTGGCAAAGCCAGGATAAAATGCCAAGTCTCTAGGCTTTCAATCCAGTACTCTTTCTGATATAAAATACAATGTATTTTGCAGTACTGGGAATTAAACCTGTGGCCTGATTCATGCTAGGCAGAGACACTACTACTGAGTCATATAATTTTTATTTTAAGACAGAATTTTGCTAAGCTTCTGAGGATATCTTGAACTTGAGATCCTCCTACCTCAGCATCCCAAGTAGCTAGGATTACAGGTGTGTGCTACTACGCCCAGATCAATACTATTTAAACTATAGTTTTATTAAACTCCTACAAAAATATAATTCCGTATTAAAGACTATTGAATAATTTTGACCAAACTAAAACCATTAAACCTACCTGGAAGAACTTTCACTTTGCCATTCAATAACAGGATCCTCTACAGAAGCATCACTTGTGCCAACAGTTTCATCTTCCTAAAATAAAAAGCCAGCAATTAAAGTATATGGTTATTATTATCTAATATGATATTTATTATCAATCTACTATCTGTTAATACTTTACACCCCCCAAATCTAGTTAAAATGTATGTAATTATTTTTCTACATGTGTCTGTAACTCATAAGTAAACCTGTCAGGTACGTAAGATTTTCTAGCACATATTATCTTACTGATATAAAGTAACTTTTTATTATTCCAAAACCCGAAAGACTTTAAGCCCAAATACAGGTACCCTCTTAAATGCCCCAAAAAAGTTTTTAAAATACTGTATGTGAGGGCTGGGGATTTAGCTCAGTGGTACCGTGCCTGCCTTGTAAGTGCAGGTCTTGAGTTCGATCCCCGGTAGAAAACAAAAAAATACTGTACGTGATCATTCTTTTAATATCAAGATATTCAATAGGGCTGGGGATTTAGCTCAGTGGTTCCGGAGCCTGCCTCACAAGCGCAAGGTCACGAGTTTGATTCCTGGTACCAAAAAAAAAAAAAATCAAGATATTCATGGAGGGGAGGTGGTGGGTTCGGGGAAAGGGGAAATATCTTTGAAGAAAATTAGTTTAAGGACTGTGATTGTCAGAAGAATGAGAACACCATACTTCGTCAGTCCCTCACTATGCACTTAACCATTAGAGTCATTAATGGAACAAAAGGATTGGAAAATAGAGGAATAGGAAGAAAAGAATTGACGTATTTATTTCTTAAAATGAAACAGGCAGGTTTCAGAAAAAATCAATACCCAGTGATTTACAACAGGTAAAATCAGTTTTTCTAGTTTGGATCAAAAATGTCCCCCAAAAGACTCATGTGTCCAGAAGTAGGACTTTTGGAAGATTAGATAATGAAGGCACTAACATCGTCAATACACCGATGAGTTCATAGCTGAATGGCCTCTTAGAAGAAGGGGCCTAGTTGGAAGAAGTAGGTAACTGTGGGCATGCCTTTGAAGGGTATATTTAGTCTCTGGCCTCTTCCTCTCTGGCTCTTCCTTGATTGCTGTTTTCTGTCTGCCATGAGGCTAGCAGCTTTCTTTTATCATGCCCTTCCATCATGATATTTCTGTCTTAGAACTAGCTAATCACGGTCTGAAACCACTGAAACTGTGAGCAAACATAAATCTTTTCCCTTTTAAAGTTGCATCGGGTATTTTGTCTCAGCAATAGAAAGCCAACTAATACATCAATAATAACAGAAAGTGTACATATTATGCTGATTAAACACAGCCAGCTAGTTCTGAGACTGTTTAACTTATTACCACTCTTTATATTCCACTTCTTTCCATACCTAAGATTTCCTGTCTCTTCTCACTATCTAAAAGCCAAACATTTGCTGGCATGTGTGATACCCTCACCAAGATAATATCTTAGGTACAAATCAGAAAAGACATCTACGAGAATTTAATATGATATCAAAATTGGACTATTGCCTTATTAATGAACCTCTTATAAATAAATTATTAAAATAGTTGTCCATTAAATAAGCCTTTAAAATAAACCCAAATGGATGATTTAAACTAGGAAACAAAAAACTAGATTGAATAAATAACAGTAGATATCTAACCTCTGAGGAGCTTTCCACATCATCCTGTACACCAGAATTTTGACAAGATGCTTGTGAATTATGCTCTATGTTGGACCGTGTTTGATAAGTATGCTGTCGCTTGCGTTGTGTCCTTCGTAAAGACCGCCCACAGGCAGGCTGATAATCATTCTGTAAAAGAGAAAGAAAATAGATTTTAAAAAATTAATGAAAAGGTCAGTAAACACATAAAAACTGAATATATATATAAAGTAAAGTAAGCAGGTAAGAGAGGGAGATGAAATTAAATTATTTAAAGGAAATAACTAACCACACACAGCCTACTTTCTACTAATATTTAAATATTTATCACTTTCCTAATTTGAAAACATTGTGACCAAATTAAAGACTGTGCTGAATGTTTGGGTTGCAAAGGTTTGCTCATTCAGAATTTACCTATACCATGTTATTCACATTTATTACAGGATGAAGGAGACATCAATATTATATTTATGTAAACATAACTCTTAATATGTGCATCTTTAGGTCTATAAAATAAATCTAGGGAAACTTGTTAAAGTGGTAAAATATATAATTTGATTTAATTTCATATACTTTAGCTCATTCTACATTAGCATTAATAGAATGTTTTGGTTTTGTTTTGAGCCCAGGGCCTTCACATTGAGCTACTTCTTCAGACCTTCTCTCATTTTTTTATTTTGAGAGTCTCAGTAAGTCACTAAATTATACAAGCTGGACTTGAACTTGCAATCAGCCTCCCAGAGTATTGTGATTACAGGCATGTGCCAACATACCCAACTGAATTAAGATTCTTAAGAATTAAAAGATTTTTAGGATCAATTTACCTCAGTCCTCCACACAGAATGCCAGGAGAGAGTCGCTTAATAAAAGATTTAATTTGAGCAACCAAATTTAAAGTGAAACATACTTTTTTCTTTTACAAATATAAAACATTATTACTAATACACTATATGGCAAAGCCATAATCCTAATATATCGTTAGGAGTACATAAGTGTAAGTTTTATAATTCATCATCAAGGAGCAGTTTCTTACATGTAAATGTTTCTCATTTTCAACATATGTAGAAATGTCTACAGTCCTAAGAATCCTATGTATTATTCTCAGAAAAGTCTGATGTTTGATAAAGCTGCTTAGTAGGAAAAGAATAGAAATCATGTTGAGTCATTCAGAATCTCTGAAAATTAATCTTTTAGAGAAGAGTAAATAAGCTAATGAAAACCACAAAATAATTTTTTTTTTTTTTTTTGGTACCAGGGATCGAACTTGGGTCCTTGTACTTGCGGGGCAGGTGATGGAACCACTGAGCTAAATCTCTGGCCCCACAAAATAAGATTTTACAACAGACATCAAAATCATCTAATAATATCTGGAGATATTCATATGATAATTACTTGAATTTCATTAATATTGAAAATAATTTATAATTCAAGGTATATTGCCTAAATTTTTTTAATAAAATCAAAATCAGCCTGTACTGAGTTACCATTCATTAGAGAAGTTATTATTAAAAGTCATCATACATAATTTGTGATTTTCAAAACACCTGGTATCTGCAAATATTTGTAAATATTGTATCCTGAAGTACTGTAAAATTAAACTTACTCTTTGGGTAGTATATGATGGCTTTTTCTTCTTTTCAACTGTATAAAGACTGATTTCCATGTCACCTTTTGCAATTCGACATTCTTCCTGTAACCTGATAAAAAAAATATTGAAGGTCAAACAAATAGAAAATCATTAAAACTGAAACTAATTGTTGAAAAGACAGCAAAAATACTTTGCCATTTTAACCATTTAGGTATATACTTTATGACATCAATTAAATTCATAATGTGGTGCAACCATTAATACTCAATTTCCAAACATTTTTCCTGGCTCAAAATATAAACTTGACAACCATTAAGCAATAAGTCCCCATTTTTCCCTATTTCTTCCAGTCTGACAATCTCTAAACTACGATCTGTCTGTTTATGACTTTGCTTAGTCTAGATACTTTATGTAAGAGGAAGAATACAATATTTGTACTTTTAATGTTTGACTTTGTCCACTTAAAATGTTTTTAATGTTATTTCATGTTATAGCAGGTATCATAACTTCTTATTTTTATGGTTGAATGACATTCCATTGTATGGAAATACTGTATTTTGTTTATCCATTCATCTGCTGAAGGACATTTGGGATGTTTATGCTGTTTGTCTACTATTAATAATGTTGCAATGAACACAAGTATACAAGTATGTATTTGAGTCTCTGCTTTCAATTCTACTTTTAAAGCTTTGAGTACAAAATTACTTCCAATTGCTCTACTGCCAGAGGTTAGCACTCAGGCCATAAATTAGCTATATTTCCTTTTTTCTTATTATTGCTACCTCCTTATGACAGAAAGATGGAAAAAAAAGATAAAACCAAATGGAATTCTGCTACTTGGCTGGTCTGCTGAAAGACTTGGTTAAAGAGATATATGCCGGAAATGTATTACTTATTGTTATTGTCTTTTCTCTTTTCTAAATCCATTTCAAATTGTTGTGGATTATCTAAAATTGATATTATAATAGATGTTATGGCTTTAAAATAATAATAGGGATTCCAGGTCTACGATTCATCCTAATGAAATCCTTTTCTCCAATGAAGTCTATTTCTAAACACTCTCTAATCACTCGGATCTAGTATCTACCAATACTGCACTCCCAAACAGTTTCAATATCCAGGATGCTTGGAAACACTGCTGAATAAACTCATGGAAATTATGCTTTGAATTCTTAATATTCCTCAAAGCATTTAGCCGTATGAAAAAATTATGCATAACTCAGATTTTAAAAACTAAGTTATTAGACTAATATAATTTACTTATTAAAAGTAAAACTTTAAATCTTCTTACAGATATTACCTTATGTACTCACCTACTAACCCCATTATTTAATTCATTGACCACCACTCTTCTGCTCCATGCCATGAGATCTCGTTCAGTGGCTATTTGGCTACGAGGAGCATTATTGTGCATTTGCCTAACACCTTCAATTTGACCACTACGTCGGAGCCCAATATTTGGGGAAGATATGTCCATATTTGGACTTCTCAGAGCTAAAACAAGAACAAAGAAAAGTAGAACTTTCTGAGCAAAGGAATTAGTATTTTATACCAGAGTTCCAAATAGAATAGAGGAGATTCAAAGATAGGATTATTGGAAGTACTGCTGTACCTCTGTTCTAAGTTTTCTGTTACCTCTATGTCATTTAAAGTATTATGAATAAAGCAATCAATAAATATTTAAAGTTTTTATAGTTCTTTTAACTTATCAAGCAAGAAGCATTTATTTGTACATCTTTCTTGAATATGACAGTCACGTGGATGTGTGCTAGAGGTATAATGATGAATAAAACAGGGTCACAATTTTGGGAAAAAGTGGAAAACTCGGAGGCACATACACAGGAACTACTAAAAAGTGATGGATTAAAAATCCCAAATTAACTTAAAATGAAACCAAATAGGAGATGAATTAAAAAACAGAATGAGATTCCATTATAAATACCACCAAAATGTATTCCAAAATACCATTCCTCCCAGGTAAGTTTCACTATTGACAAAGTAGTTATAGTTGCTTTCAGAGATTTTCTACCACTTAGGTGACAAATCTCACTCCTGTTTCTGCTAAACTAGATCTCAAAATAGTGAGGACACTTCAATTTACGGATTTTGATGACAAATTAGCAAAGAGTAGTCATTGATTATATATTTTTTAGTAGTACATGTTAGTATTACTGAATGGTGGGTTTTTTCATTCTTTTTAAATTGACTGTGAAGATTTATGAGTTTCATTTTGGCAGAGCCATACACAAACATAAAATTTTGCATGCCTGATTGGTGGGGCTTGTTTCAGAAAGTTAGTACATATGTTTAACATATGTTGATCATTCAATCCCAGTACCTCCCTTTCCTTCTCTTCCTCCCCTCCTACTTATCCCCTTCCTTGTATTCAAAACACTACTTCCTAGTCTCTTCTCATCTCTATTTTTTTAATGTATGCATGTATGAATGTATGTATATTTTAGATTTCTCATATATGGAAAATGTGATATTTAACTTTCTGACTCTGGCTTGTTTCACTTAATATGATGGTTTCCAATACTATTCATTTTCATGCAAATGGCATTACTTCATTCTTTTATAGTGTACCTGAGTAATATTCCATTGTGTATATATACCAAATTTTCTTCAGCAAAGTCATATGTTCATGGATATCTAGGCTATTTCTATAGCTCGGCTACTATGAATTGCACATCCATAAACACAGGTATGCATGTATCACTAGAGTGTGCAATCTTTAATGATTTCAATAGAACAAGTGGATCAAATGGGTTCCTGTGTTTATTTTTTGAAGAATTTCCACATTGATTTTCACAGTGGGAATACTAGTTTAGACTCCCACCAACAGTCTAAGAGGGCTCTCCTGCCTCCCCATCCTGGCAAGCATTCATTGATTTTTGTATTCTTGTTGACAGAAATTTTGATGGGGGTGAAATGGAATACCAAAGTAGTTTTGATTTGCATTTCTCTGGTGGCTAGATGTTAAACATTTTTTCAGACTCCTGGCCACTGTGTGTGCGTGTGTGTGTGTGTGTGTGTGTGTGTGTGTGTGCGTGTGTGTGTTCACGCATGTGCTGTGGTACTAGGGAATGAATCCAGGGCCTTCACACTGGACTGCATCCCCAGAGGTATTTTGAGACAGGATCTAGCTAAATCATTAATATGCCTAGACTAGGTTCGATCTTGCCATTCTCCAGCATCAGCCTCTAAGAGTGATGGGATTACAAACTTGCAACACCATGTGCAACTTCATCAGTCTTTTTGACATTTATTCAGTTCACATGCCCATTTTTTCATTGGATTCTCTTGGGGAGGTGTGGGAAAATTTTTGAGTTCTTTATATGTTCTAGATATTAATCCTCTATCAGAAGTGTAGCTAGTAAAGATTTTTTTCCCATTCAGTGGGTTGTCTCTTCAACATGTTGTTACCTTGATGCACAGAGGCTTTTTAATTTGATGTAACCCCCTTTGTTAATTTCTTTTTTTGTACCAGGGATCGAACTCTGGACCTTGCGCTTGCGAGGCAGGCACTGGAACCACTGAGCTAAATCCCTGGTCCTACCCTTTGTTAATTCTTGAGGTTATTTCCTTTGCTTTTACAGTGCTATTCAGGAAGTCTTTGCCTGTGCTTATGGCTTCAAATATTTTTCCCCAATGGCGTCTTCCAGCAATTTAAATGTTTTTAAGTTCTTATCCATTTTGACTTGATTTTAGTACAGGGTAAATAAGAGGGATCTAGTTTCAATCTACTACATGTGGATGCCCAGTAATCCTAGCACCATTTATTAAAGCAGCTCTCTTTCCTCCTGCATATGTTTTTGGTCACCTTGCCAAAAGTCAGATGCTGGTAGGTACATAAGTTTCTATGTCTTCTGTACTATTCCATTGGTCTACATATCAGTTTTTATGTGAGTACCATGCTGTTTTTGTAATATGGCTTTACAATATAGGCCGAAGTCTGGTATTGTGATTCCTCCAGCACTGTTCCTTTTGTCAGGGTTGCTTTGGCTATTCTGGACTTTTCTGACTTCATCTGAAACACATCACAGTGTGAAAGCCACTTATAACAAAGACCCCATATGACAGTACAAGAGACATTTTACCCAAAAGATCTATGGACCTCAACACAGAAACACAACTAAAATGAACAAACTGAAGCAACAAAGTCCTTCAAATATATGTAACTCCTGAAAAGCTGATCTTACAGATATCAAAGTGGATTAAATTTCAGGTAATGAATTTAAAAAGTGAGCTAAAATCATCAATGAGATCAAAGAGACAAGCAGGTAGCTGAACAAATCAATTACTAGAATAATCAGTTAGCTCAAAGAAGATACAAATAAGCAGCTGACTGAACTGAGGAAGAAAATGCAGTACATGAAGGTCCACTTCAGTGAAGAGACAGAAGTACTAAAAAATAGGAAGGGGTGGAGGGGTTGAAGGGAGGGCAGGGAAATGGGGAAAAAATAGAACAAAGATATATTATATAAAGGTACAAATTCCCAATAATGAATGTCACAATATGGTATACCCAAAATGTACCAATAAAATTAATGAATTAAAAAAATAAGCAAGCAGAAATCTTATAAATGAAAACATCAATAAGTGAAATTAAAAACTCAAATGAAAGTCCAGGGAATAGAAAAGATGAATCAGAAGAAATAATATCAGGACTTCAAGACAGGGTGGAAGTACTAGAATACTAAGACAGAATTAAAGAAAAAAGAGTAAGTAGAGAATAAACTATGCGAGACTTCTTGTGTAAATCTAAAAGAAAAAACTTTAGGATCAGCTGAGGATTTTACCTCAGTGGTTGTGCTGCCTGCTTCGCAAGTGCAAGGTCTTGAGTTCGATTCTCGGTACCGAAACAGAAAAAAAAACACAACACAACACAAAACAAAACTTGAGGCTTGTTGGCCCAGAGGGGCCATCAAAAAACAGACTAATAAATGAAAAAATCACTACTGAAATTGTTGCATAAAATTTCCAAACCAAGGGGGATGAGAAAGATATCCAGGTAAAGATGTTTAAAACCCCAAATACCTACAACTAGGAAAGAAATCTCCATAGTACATTATAGTACATTATAGTCAAAATGTTAGAAATTCAGAACAAAGAAAGTATTAAAACCTGTTAGAAGTACCAAATCACTTATAAGGGCAAACCCTTAAATAACAGAAGATTTCTCAACGGAAACCTTAAAGTTATTTTAGCTTTTTGAAAAGCACTTTAACATGTGACATTTACTAAATACCAAACAAAAAACTATATTCAAATATGATTTGAAAGATTCAAGATGTTTATTAGTAATAGTTAAGGAAGCAGGTTTTTAATCTAAATTCTATCATTGTTTACTCTATTAGAATGTTTCAGAGTAAAACTTTCAAAAACAGTAAGATAAAAATTACAAAAAATTTTTAACATTAAAATTTTATTTTCAGTGCTGATGAGGAATAAAAAGCAGAACCTTTTCTTTGTTATCCTCTAGAAAAGACCTCGTTAATTTACTTTTCCCTTACTTGCAAATAAAACTTGAATGGAAACTGAAATATTTTACTATTAAAATAAAGACTTCAAGGTCCTGAGTTTGATCCCCAATAACAATAAATAAATAAATAAGAAAGTAAGTAAGTAATAGATAAAATAAAGACTAGGAAAAAAACTGCAAATCGAATGAGTAGGGTCCTTTTGAATAATAGCATTTCAAATCTATCCACAGAAAAACAATATTAAAGGTAGAATCAAATAATGATTTTATTAATAGATGTGTAAATGAGGCCACTAAACTTGCTGGAAGATAAGCTAGGTAGAACTCTCGAAGACACTGGCATAGGAAAAAACTTTATAAACAAATCCTCAGTAGCACAGGAACTAGCACAAAGAATCAACTGGGATCTCATCTTATTAAAAAGCTCCTGCACTGCAAAAAAAATCACCAACAGAGACAAGAGACAACCTACAAGGTGGGAAAAAATTTTTACCACCTGTTCCTCAGACAAAGGTCTACTATTTAGAATATATAAAGAACTAAAAAAAAAATCAGACCTCCAAATATAAAGACCCAATTCAAAAATGGGCATCTGAAAGGAACAGACATCTTTCAGACAAAGAAGTAAAAGCAGCAAACAAATATATGAAAAAATGTTCAACATCACTCGTCATTCGAGAGATGCAGATGAAAAGAACGCTGAGATTCCTTCTCACTCCAAAAAGAATGGCTGCTATCAAGAAATAAATCAATAACAAATGCTGGCGGGCTGTGAGGAAAAAGGAACCCTTCTTCATTGTTGGTGGGAGTGCAGACTGGTGCAACCACTGCGGAAATCAGTATGGAGATACCTCAAAGAACTAGGATTAGACGTCCCATTTGACCCAGCTATTCCTCCACTGGGTATCTTCCCCAAAGAATTAATAGAATCATACCACAGCGATATATGCACACCCATGTTTATAGCGGTACAGTTTGTAATAGCTAAAACTTGGAAACAGCCCCATTGCCCATCAACTGGAGACTGGATAAAGAAGACGTCGTTTTTTTAATAAAATGGCGTACTACTCAGTCATAAAGAACGAGAAACTAGAGACATTTATAGCTAAGTGGATGCACATTGAGGCGATACTCTTAAGTGAAATAGGACACACATGTATAAATAACGAATAGTTTGTCTGATGTGAAAAACTAAAAGTGTGAATAAAGATCAAAATGTATAACTGATAGTGTGAAATAGGAAGAAAAGGTCTAAAGGAGTAGGGGAAGTGAGAGGGGTAGGGGAAAGGAAAGAAGGGAAAAGAAAAAATATGAGAAAAGCAAAAAAATGGAAACAAAGTCTTTGTAATTAGGGAAAGGTGGAGAGGGTGAAGGGAGGGCAGGGGAACGGGGAAAAAATAAGAACCAAGATACATCATGTAAAGGTACAAGATCCCAATGATGAATGTAACTGTATTGTATACCTAAAATGTAGCAATAAACTTAATGGAAAAAAATAGATGTGTATATCAGGACTTTAAGAAAGTTTTATGTCTTAGAAAAGAGAGCCTGAATATATAGGATTGTCAGTCTACTTGTATCTTGGTCCAGGTTCAGGAAAGTGTCTCTGAGTTAGGTGCTTTAAGTGACCCAAATGAAGAAAAATTTTTATTTTAATTTTATGGGATACTGAATAAATGAAGAAATGAACAAAATATCCTGAGAATCACCTCAAATTAAACAACCTTATTTATTTCCATGCAATTCCAAATGCCATTTTACTCAAATAAATTATAATTAAGTAAAGGAAAAAAAATGGTAAAATTCCCATAAGCCTGCATTTTAATGTAAAATTAATAGCTATTGATAAAAATCTGGTAGAGGTTAAGGTTTATATAAAGCTCAGATGCCTAGACAGTTATATTTCTTGTAAAGAGAAGGAAGAGTTAAAATAGGTGAAAATATTCATTTTAAAAGAGTAATTAATTATACAGTAAATTCTACTAGTATTACTCTCAATTCAGAAGTTATATCTATATTTCCTAAGAAGAGGGCTTCTTTTCTTCCAGCATATTTTTGTAAATTCAAGAGAACAGGGTGGCATACCGTTTTCCTTTCAACAAAGCATCAACTGGTTCAGGGAGAGGGGATGGGTAGCTTCTGAAGTAAATTGGTTTTAATTTTGAAAATTATATAGGTTGGTTCCCCTACCAAAGGGCTGGACTTACTATAACAATTCATTTCTTGAAATGGAAGTAGAGACTACAAGTAAGCTAACATGAAAGAAAACATTATATAAAAATACACCGCCTGTATTTCTTAAGAAATGCTAAGTCATTTTTGTCACAAATGCTACATCAATGATGGCACTCTGGAATATATTATAAGACAATTGTTAAAAAAAAGTTTTCATTACATATAATTTCTTGGCATAAGTAAAATAAGGTATATTATAATCATATCTTTCATGAATATATAAATACTTACCACCATTAACAGAGTATGTTCTATTAACTGGAAAATTTGGAACATCTCCTTGATTAATTAGTCTCAAATCTTGTTCTCTCTGTAGCTCCCTGATTATCCCATCAAGAATGCTCTCTTCTTGGTCACTGGTTTGCTGCCCAATTACCTGTTCTACCACCTCACCATCACCTTAATAAGACCAAATATATAAAGGCACAAAATTGAATACATTTTAGTATACCCTAAACATAGTAAAAATAAACTTAATCTACAAACTGGAGAAAAATAATTAAAAATAGACTCAAAATGAAAAAAATATATATTTCAAATAAAACATGTGATAAAAATTTTTACAATGTTTCAATTTGTCAGCTCATGTATTTAATTTAAACAATACTCCTAAAGTAGACATTCCATGGAGATATTCTCATCTTAATGAATGACATTTTATTTTTTTTAAAATAAATCTTCTCCATGCTGTATTTGAAGGTCAGTTACCTAAAATGTTTTTAATCTTTATTTGGTGAAAATTTCTTTCTAAAAAGAAGTCAAAATTAAGGTCTTTCAACTAAACAATGTCTTTTGAGAAGGAACTTTGTTTAGATAAGAAAAAGTATTTTTGACAGAATTAAATTCAATTTGTACTTTGAATGAAAACTTTATACATCATATCTCCATTTTTAATCTTGTCCTTTAGTCAGATCAAATGGTATCTGATAATTTAACCATGTGATCAGATCTTATAAGATATAAAGTACAACAAATTAGTTTTTTATTCAGATGCTTTCAGTTTTAATATTCAGTTTCTCCTCAGCTCATAAATGACATCATCAGAGTAAAAACAAGTACATGTATACTACCAGCTCATTGCTGTATTACCTTTTACAAGAGAGAACACATAACTATGTGCAGCATTTCACTTTCTGAATATCAAGACAAGCCATTAATTTCTAGTAAATAAATAAATTCCCTTTATGAATCAATAATTCACTACCTCATGCTGTTTTGAAGAAAACACCAAAGTATAAAACTGAGATATGAAGGCATTGTATGTGGCAGGAGGAGCAGAGGCAGTATACATAGTGGAAATATACAAATATAAAGGAAATAGACCAATCTAAAGAGACCAAGTTGTCTTGATAGAGAATACTTTATTCCAGAATTTCATTCTACTGCTTCTCATCATGCATGACATTCATCAACTGCTTCATCAGTATCCTCCAAGATTGAGTGTTAAACACTCATACCCACTTTCCCAGAATCCAATAACATTGCATTTCAAGCATGAGAATGGGTAAATAACTACTTTCCAGTTTGTGGTTTCTGATGTTTCCTCCTATGTCCATTAAGTTGGAAGTTGCACGCTAAAGTACCAACATTATGAGTATTTGGAATTCCACCAATTATTAAAGCTTGATGTATTACAGTTAGTTCAATCATTAATAGAAGTCAGTATGTGGAACAACAGAATAATATACATTTTAAGCGTTTCTAAGGAAGTATGTTAACATATTCTTTGCTTGAATACATGCTTATGTTTGTCCTAACCTGCTTATCTGTGTCCAGTAGAGAAAAAACAATGAAAAAGTATTCTAAGAACTATAAGACTGAAAATTAAAATAATAGGTAAAACATTATAATCTGTTCCAGAGTTAAGTGAAGAGCATACATCATAGAACAGCAGCAAGTATACTATTTTGTAAAATGTTTTAAATTTAATTTGAAAATAACATACCATTAGCCACATATCCCAGCTGTGGTATAAGCTGTTCATCTTTACAATTTTCCCGTCCTGGTACTAGGCGTTGAAATTTTGTGGGGTGAGGATTTCCATCAACATCCACCAAGAATGGGGGAGGCATGAGGTGAGGAGCTTGCTGGGTTTGTTCATCCAATACATAATTATTGGCATCACGGATAAGAGGTCGATAATCCGTATGGAAAAACATCTGATCTGGAATCTTTATGACAGAGTTTTTAATATTTAACACATTCAGTTAATTTATATCTTAGGCACGCATCCTCATTCCAAAAGCAAGCATATTTTTTGAATCTGACAATTCTTGAATTCCCTTGTAGTCCTGTGTTGACATGCACTCTACTTAGGTAGAAGCAAATAACCAGATGGTCATTCTTTTTTGACTCTCTGTTTTTTACTGTACTAGAGATTGAACCCAGGAGCATTCTACCATGGTGTTACATCCCAAGCCCTTTGCATTTTTTATTTTGAGACAGGGTCTCACAAGGTTGTCCAAGCTGGCCTCAAGACTTGGAATTCTCCTGCCTCAATGCCCAAAGCAAAGGTAAATCTTTTTGCTGTAAAATTCTACAACCTATATTAGTTTTTGGCCCTATATCATATTTCTGTAATCATGACAGAAAGAAATAAAGTAATAATCTAATAGATATTGTTGGGTAACATTAATGGTTACAAAAATAATACAAATCTGTAGAACATTTTTTTTCATTCAAAAGAGGATAGATGAAGTTTAATGTACATGATGAAACGGGTAAAAATCAATCAAAGTAATGACACTAAAAGCTTATACAGGGCCGGGGATTTAGCTCAGTGGTTCCGCTGCCTGCCTTGCAAGCACAAGGACCCGAGTTAGATCCCCAGTACCAAAAAAAAAAAAGAAGTTTACACAATAATGAACTGACCTCGGTGCTTCTGAGTTTTCTTGCAATGCCAAGATTCTATAATCTATCCTAAATCCACAGCTAATAAGATAAAAGAACCAATTAATTTAGCTTCCAAAGTTATTTTAATAGGTAAAATAACCAACCAAGAAAATGGACATTTAGTCACTAGCTATTTGTTCCCAATTTATCATAAAGAGGATACAATACGGTTAAGTTACTCCTATTACACCTGGACCACAGAATAGAATATATTCTTTTTTTTCATTAAGTTTATTGGTATATTTTAGGTATACAGTATAACATTCATTAATGGGAATCTGTACCTTTACATGATGTATCTTGGTTCTTATTTTTTCCCCAATCCCCTGCCATCCCTTCATCCCTTCCACCCTCCTTATTTACAAAGACTTTGTTTCCATTTTTTCCTTTTCTCATATTTTTTCTTTCTCCTTTCCTTTCCCCTACTCCTCCCACTTCCTCCTCCCCTTTAAACCTGTTCTTCCTATTTCACTTTATTATACATTTTCATTCTTATTAACACTTTGTTTCTCAAACCAGAAAACTATTTGGTATTTATACATGTGTGTCCTATTTATTACAGTTAAGAGTATGACCTCAATGTGCATCCACTTAGCTATAAATATCTCTAGTTTCTAGTTCTTTATGATTGAGTAGTACACCATTTTATTAAAAAACGACATCTTCTTTATCCAGTCTCCAGTTGATGGGCAATGGGGCTGTTTCCAAGTTTCAGCTATTACAAACTGGGCCGCTATAAACATGGGGGTGCATATATCGCTGTGGTATGATTCTATTAATGCTTTTGGGAAGATACCCAGAGAAGAAATAGCTGGGTCAAATGGGACATCTAATCCTAGTTCTTTGAGGTATCTCCATACTGATTTCCACAGTGGTTGCACCAGTCTGTACTACTACCAACAATTAAGAAGGGTTCCTTTCTCCCCACAAAACCACCAGTATTTGTTATTGGTTTATTTCTTGACAGCAGTCATTCTTTTTGGAGTGAGAAGGAATCTCAGCGTTCTTTTCATCTGCATCTCTCGAATGACGAGTGATGTTGAACATTTTTTCATATACTTGTTTGCTGCTTTTACTTCTTGGTCTGAGAAATGTCTGTTCATTTCAGATGCCCATTTTTTCATTGGGTCTTTATATTTGGGGGTCTGATTTTTTTGAGTTCATTATATATTCTAAATAGTAGACCTTTGTCTGAGGAACAGGTGGTAAAAATTTTTCACCACCTTGTAGGTTGTCTCTTGCCTCTGTTGGTGGTTTCTCTGGCAGTGCAGAAGCTTTTTATTACGATGAGATCCCAGTT
>NW_004624836.1:403783-430027 GCF_000247695.1 Heterocephalus glaber | reverse complement strand
GGGTACAATTTCTCCTGTTATCTGAGAAATTATTTCTGATTTCATTTTTTCCAGATCCCCTTTTGTTGCCAGTTCAGTGGGTCCAGGTCGTTGAGTATCAGAGTGTTCCATCTCATTTCCCTTTGGGGTTGCTCTAGGTGATCTGGAAGTCTGGTTTTGCGACTTATTTATGTGTCTTCTCATTTCAACTGGGGTGGTGGGCTGTTAACACCTGCATGGATTACCTCCTCTGAGCTGGGAGAGGTGGGACAGGAGCTGGGAGTAGCGGTAGGGATGGTGGCCCAAAAGCCCTGTCCTGTGGGCTGGGAGCAGTGGGAGGGATGGTGGTCCGGAAGCCCCTTCCTCTGATCCAGTAGCAGTGA
This sequence comes from Heterocephalus glaber, assembly GCF_000247695.1. The sequence goes on along the minus strand of NW_004624836.1, from coordinate 429,665 downwards.
GATGGCAGCTCAGAAGTCCCTACCTCTGGGCCGGGAGTGGTGGGAGGGATGGTGGCCCGGAAGCCCCTTCCTTTGGGCCAGGAGCAGCGGAACAGAAGGTGGCCCAAAAGCCCTTTCCTCTGGGCTGGGAGAAGTGGGAGGGATGGTGGCTGGGAAGCCCCTTACTCTGGACCAGGAGCAGTGGGATGGCAGCCCAGAAGTCCCTACCTCTGGGCCTGGAGCGGTGGGAGGGATGGTGGCCCAGAAGCCCCTTCCTCTGGGCCAGGAGCAGCCGAACAGAAGGTGGCCCAAAAGCCCTTTCCTCTGGGCTGGGAGCAGCTGGATGGATGGTGGCCCGGTAGCCCCTTCCTCTGATCCAGGAGCAGTGAGATGGCAGCTCAGAAGTCCCTACCTCTGGGCCGGGAGTGGTGGGAGGGATGGTGGCCCAGAAGCCCCTTCCTCTGGGCCAGGAGCAGCGGAACAGAAGGTGGCCCAAAAGCCCTTTCCTCTGGGCTGGGTGAAGTGGGAGGGATGGTGGCTGGGAAGCCCCTTACTCTGGACCAGGAGCAGTGGGATGGCAGCCCAGAAGCCCCTACCTCTGGGCCTGGAGTGGTGGGAGGGATGGTGGCCCGGAAGCCCCTTCCTCTGGGCCAGGAGCAGTAGGATGGTGGCTCAGAAGCCCCTACCTCTGGGCTGGGAGCAGCGGGACTCAGTACCGTGGTCTGGTGGTCTGGTGTCCTCTGTGTCTTTGTAGTGTGGATCCAGGTGGCTGCTTGTCTGCAGCGGGGTGATTCGGCATCTTCTGCATGACTCAGGACTTTGGTAGGGCATGCACAGACCTGCCTATCTGCAGTGGGCTGATTCGGCGTGTTCCCTTGGACTCGGGACCTCGGTAGGGCATGAGCAGACCTGCCTGTCTGCAGCGGGCTGATTCGGTGTGTTTCGTGTGACTCGGGATCTTGGTACGGCATGCGCAGACCTGCCTGTCTGTAGCGGGGTGATTCAGCGTTTTCCAGGTGACTCGGGACCTCGGTAGGGCATGCTCAGACCTGCCTGTCTGCAGCGGGCTGATTCAGCGTGTTCCGTGTGACTCTTGCAGAAGCTTTTTAATAAGATGAGATCCCAGTTGTTGATTCTCTGTGCTAGTTCCTGTGCAACTGAGGTTTTGTTTATGAAGTCTCTTTCTATGCCAATGTCTTCAAGAGTTCTACCCAACCTATCTTCCAGCAAGTTCAGTGTTTTTGTTTTAATATTTAGTTTGTTGATCCACTGCGATTTTAGTTTAGTGCATGGTGAAAGATATAGGTCTATTTTTAATCTCTGGCAGGTTGAAATTTAGTTTTAGCATCACCATTTATTAAAGAGGCTATCTTTCCTCCAGTGAGGGTGTTTGGCTCCTTTGTCAAAGATGAGGGGCTGAGTATGTCTGAAGTTGTGTCTGCATCTTCTAATCTATTCCACTGATCCTCTGGTCTGTTTCTTTGCCAGTACCATGCTATTTTTATCACAATGGCTTTGTAGTATGGTTTCATTTTGGGGATTGTGATACCCCATCATGTCTTTGTTGTCTAGAATTGCTTTTGCTATTCTACATCTCTTCTTTTTCCAAATAAATTTTTGGATCGTTTTCTTTAGTTCTGTGAATAGAATATGTTCTAAGCCACAGGATTTCATAAATAAATTTTTATATGTACATCATCATCATCTTATCTCAATAGTGATGTTCACCACCAAGCCAGATGTTATGGCAGTGATAAAGGAGAAAGACAACTTTTACTGAGAAAGACAACTTTTAATTTTGTATCTATTGACACATAACAACCCTTATTTATTAACTCAGAGACTTGAAAAAATATGAATGATACAGTACCAAATTGTAGTCTACAACAAAAGTTAAATATACTAACCTTTTCATAGTATTTACTGCATCCAAATCCAAAAAGCAGCAAATGCCCATGAGAATCTGTGCAGGCAAAATGGTTTCCATCTGGTGAAAATTTACAATCAAACACTGCACCATGGCCTTGGCCTTCAATCTGAAATTGAGGAGTCATTTTTATGTCATCTTCAATGTAGTTTTAAAAATAATATGTAGGAGGGCTGGGGATTTAGCTCAGTGGTTCCAGTGCCTGCCTCCCAAGCGCAAGGTCCCAAGTTTGATCCCCAGTACCAAAATAATAATAATAATAATAATAATAATAATAATAATAATATGTAAGTGATAACCTCTCCTTGCTAATACCTTGAATTCTGTGATGCATCAACTTTCCAATGTACTCTCTGGCTTCTGGAGCCAGAGCTCTATTGAATTTGTAAGCTCAGAGTAAAATTGGGGAGAGTCAATTTGTTATGCATGTAATCAATCATTGCTAGCAATGTCACATTTTGTGGAATACTAAATGGGTGACTGAGGAGATTTAAAAGACTTAAATGCAACTGAACTGACGAAGATACTATCTTAGCAAAGTCAAGATATTATTTTCACATCTTAAACTGTAATGCAGTTAAGACTTAAATTAACCATTCTTTTTTTTTTTGGTACCACAGATCAAACTCAGAACCTCACACTTGCCAGGCAGACACTATACCACTGAGCTACATCCCCAGCAAAACAACCATTCTGAATTGAACACACAAACCAATTTTACCATCCCAAAAATGGTATTATTAATGCTTTGTATCTATATAAATCTTCTGGAAGTAAGCTCAAAGGCCAAACAGTTTAGAAATGTTAAGTCAGAGCTACCATTAACAGAAGAAGGACACCAAAAAGGAGAATATTGTTATTTGCATCACCAGAGAATGATGTTCTATGGGAGAAGAGATAGCTCATTAGTGATTTCCATGATTTATATAAAATGTACCTTAAGAGCATCCATATCTCCAAATCTATTTGCCAACCAACTTTCTGATTACTAAGTCATATGGGCTATAAAGAGGCAGATAAAAGTACTGCAATAACTTTTGTTATTCATAAATTAGGATAACAACTTAAACATTACTCTTTTGCGATTTTGGTAAATTCTACAATTAATAAAATTAAGTTTAAGGATTTTAGAGCTGAGGATCACAATTGAGGAAATGCTAACACCACAATAACAGAGCCACGCTGAAAGACCTAATTCTCAGGTCTTGGGTCATTCTCTTAATTATTTTACCAATTTAAACATACATGATAAGAGATTCCTTTGTACTAGGTATACATTAGTTATCTAATTATCATACAAGAGAAGTCAGTTTTAATATCAACTGAAAACAAATTGTCTTACCATGTTAAAATAATTCCGAATTTTGGTCCCCCGGTCAAGGTCCCAAATAAAAATGTTTCCATCATGACCCGCTGAAAGTAATATTCTTTGATCAAATGGATGTGCTTCCAAAACAAATACCTCATCATCATGTCCCTGTGATAAAGTCAATATTAAAAATGAAAAGCAAAATGAAATATCTGGGTTTTTTGTCCAAAAAGACCTGAAAATGCTACCAATTTCAGATGAATTCAGGCATATCAATTTCACAGTATTTGCTACATGGGCACTACATGAACTTCAGTTAGACTTCTTTAAAAGCACAACTGTTGATTTTACAAATTATGCAACAGATAGAACACCCAGAAAGGTATTTAGTTCTCATTATATAGGCCCTGGAAGTACAATTTGGAGTTCTAGGATTCTGCTATTTAAAAAGCCAGAAAAAGTGAGAAACAAAATCTTTCCATAAAGTTCAATCCTGCCACAGTCATAACAGATAAACCATTGTTGTTTAGCATTCTCTACCATTGGTATTCAAATTCTATTTGAGTAACCCCACGATACATTCAAAGAAAGCACAGAAGGGCCGGGGATTTAGCTCAGTGGTTCCGTCGCTTGCCTTGCAAGTGCAAGGACCCAAGTTTGATCCCTGGTACCAAAAAAAAAAAAAAAAGACTCTGTTAAGAAAACACAGACACTCTGCTTTAAATATCTGTGTTAGACTTGGGGTTTCCATTTAACACATTATCTGAAAAATAGATTTAACACGTTATCTGAAAAATAGATTTTCTGCTAAGAAAATTAATTTTAAAAACCTATATGAAATTATATGCTTTATTTTCAATAAATGAAGATATATCAATATAAGAGACCTGAGACCAGGAGATATCAAGCCAAAATGACTCCAAGACAAGGCTGATTCAGAACTAAGAACAAAGAATGTTTTTTATTTTATTTAAAGGTTTTAAAACCAACATAAAACACAAGACAAAATAGTAAAGATTATGCTACAAAAAAATTCCAAAAAATTAGACCCTCAAAAATAAAAAAACAATCAAAACATGAGCAACTGAAATGAATAAACACTTCTCAAAAGAAGTACAAATGGCCAATGGGCACATGAAAAAGTGTTTGGCATCTTTGGTCATTAGAGAAATGCAATCAAAACAAGACTGAGATTTCATTTACTCAAGAAAGAATGACTATCATCAAGAACTCAAAAACCAACAGATGCTCACAGTCTGCGAGGCAAAAGGAATCACTCTAAATTGTTGGTAGGAATGTAATCTAGTGGAACCACTAAAGAAATCAGTATGGTGATTCTTCAGGAAACTAAATTACAGAGATTCCATTTGACCCAGCTATACTTCTGCTGGGTATCTTCCCAAAAGAGTCTATATTACATTGATACATGCATACCCACATTTATAGCAGGACAAATTGTAATGGATAAATCTTGGAAGTAGCTTATATAGGTAGCCTATCAACAGATGAATGGATAAAGAAACTGATATGTATATATGCAAAATTAAGTACTACTCAATCATGAAGAAGGATAAATTTGAGTCATCTGTAGGAAAATAGATGTACCTTGAAAGCATAATGCTAAATGAAATGAGACACAGAAGGTTAAATATCACATGGTTTCTCTTTCATGAGAAACCCAAAGTATAAATAATTTAAGGAGCAAAATAAAAGATAGATGATAAGAAACAGGGAGATAGACTTTGGAGATGAGAAAGGGGCAAGGGAATAAGAGGAGATGGGAAGGATAGAGAAGAAAGGGAAGAAAAAGGGTTAAGATACTCTATGTATATGTACCAATTTCCCAGATGAATGTATTTATTATACATTGAGAATATATACTAAAGAAAATAATAACATTTTTAAAAACCACAAATAAAATAGAGTATCCTACCATGTTACCATTATGCACAAAAGATGACCTATTAAAAAAACCACAGACTGGCTCAAAGTTAGTGTTAAGATGAGTAGGTAAAATCTCATTGCAATAAATATCATAGCTACTCAAAGGTTACAAAAACATCTTCCTAATGACTAATGCTTTCCCAGTGACTAGTGCTTTCTATGCTATATCACAAAGTCCCTAGTTCAATAATCAGTTTGATATAGCAAATATTTTGTGTCCTAACTAGTAAAACATAAAGTTACTCTGTTCACTCAAATGACAATGACATAAGTATTTCACTGTACATTGGGGAAAAAGGTCATTTAAACAAAATTTTCCACTGTGTTCACATGGTTTAGGACAGTCACTTGATCATGGGGAATAAAAGCTAGTCAAAATCAGAATATCTTAAGATTTATCATGTGCCATACTTATATTTATTAACCACACTTCTATTTACCACCAGCATACAAATCTAAATTATTATTATGACTCATCCTGGCTATTATCACAAACTCTAACAATCTATCTGCAGTTACTCTTACCTATCCCAAACATTCTCTCTACTGTAGTCAAAATTGCTAAATTTTTAAATTACAAAATTGTTTATATTTAAAAATAAATCAAATTAAGTCTTACTTTTTCTGCTTTAAATCATTTAATGGTTTCCTTCAGGTCATATAATATAAGCTACAAGGTCTGAATGGTCTGGCCCTTATCTACTTCTCCAGTCTTAACTGGTAACACATTCTGTTCTCTGTCCTATGGCCAAATTGTCTTTTTTCAGCTCCCTGGACCTCAAGACCGCAGTTTGTATTGCTGGAAGCACCTTTCAATTCCCTCACTTATATAATTTCCCCAAGTATACACTGACAACCTACCAGGTAAAAACTGCAAGTAAATAAAGAAACAAGAAAAGTAACAGGAAAATATTAGGTAGTGAAAACCAGTGATGAAAAAAAGCAAGATGATGTATTAAAACAAAGATTGGCAGGCCATCTTGGAGTATTTGATAAGGGAAAGCCTAATCAAGGAGGTGACTTAAATTGTGACCAGAGAAATTTTTTATTTCTCTTTCAAATTTTAACCCAAACTTCACTTCCTCAGGAAGTCTTCTTTAACTTTTCCAGATCATACTTGGTTACCTGTTAGAAGCTTATATTGATGTAACTTTTACTTTCATTCTTAGGACTTATCTGATTAAAAGTGTTTAATTGCTTAATAGGCTGCAAATTCCAGCAGGATGGGACTGTTCAATTTACTATTTATTCCCAATACCTATCCCAGTGCTACATACATAGTTGATATTCAAAAAGCATTTGCTATACAGAAAAACTTTACACACTACTGAGACACACATACCCAAATTGTTACAACTGAAATATAAGAACTATACCAAAACTAAATAGATTTGTCTGTTACAATGATTAAATACCCGTTCTAAAATTTCTTTAATTAAAATTTAGTGAAAACAGAAAATCCAGGAGTCAGCCCCTTGGAAAAGCACCACTAAATATGACTCTAAATTAAGCAACTTGTTAAGACAGAATTTTGCAAAGATTTATAAAACCAATAGGTATAAGCACCCCTGAAATTGTGACTTTTAGAGATAGAGACCTGCATTATCTAATAGTAATAGCTATTAGCCACATGTGACTAATTAAGCATTTGAAAAGTGGCTAGATCAAAGTCAGAGGTTCTGTAAGTGTAAAATACCACATTTCAAAGATTTAGCATGGAAAAAGTCAAATTGTTTAATAATTTCTATATTAATTACATGTTTCCATGCTAGTATTTTAGATAGATCAGGTTAAATGAACTATTAAACTTAGATTTTACTTGTTCATGGCCACTAGAAAAATTAACATTACATATGTGGATTATATTTCCACTGGAGTGTGTTGTTTTAGACAAATATTTTCTAATAAAGAGTCAAGCAAATAGTACATGTTTCTTCAAACATGTTAAAAAAAAACTTTTATTATGAAATAGGGAAAGTCAGAATGAGAGAAGCATTAGCTCAAGAGATAAAAGGAAGAAGCTAAAACTTGACTAACAGAGTTAGGGTTTTCTGTAAGAAAAAGGACTTGGGAAGTATAGGAAAAATAAATTCAAATTCTCCTCAAACCAAACAAATCTTTAGAAACCGTGCAAGCCTTTGGCTAAGATTATCTCTACAAAGATGACATCATGGTATACTACAAAGAAAATTGAGTTGAATTTTTATTTTGAATCCTATTACTACTTTATAAACCATATGACAATCATTTGGCTTTCTCTTGAAATGCTTATGAATTGATAATTGAAGCAGATAGGAAATAAAGGTTTTAAATGGAATACAATCTGGAGCCAATCCTTACCCAGTTAAAGTGACAAACATCAACACTACTCATATGATTATATTGATCCTATCAACTTTTCATACAACAAACACTGCAGTCTTTTACTAAGACAAATACATTTTAAAAAGAAAATGTACCTTTTTCTACTTCTTCCTCTTACCTCTACTTCTTACATAAACTAATCATTAAAGGTAGAATACAGTATACAGAATATCTCTAAAACATTAACAATGAGAAATCCTAATACTTGTTAAAAACAAATTAACATATATTTTTGACTGCATACTGTAATAACCAATAAATACTGGATTAGACTTAGAAATGATCTTGAAAAAATTTGGCATCTGCTTTTAGTGATATACTTTATGTCAGCCCTATTTTGCAGGAATGGACTTCAAATAATTACTTCTCCAAAAACTAGTAAGTCATAGAGAGGAAATTCAAATTTAAATTTTATGTCTCCTGGAATAATATGATTTTTCATCTTTTATTTATTTATTTTTTATGTTGCGTATGGTGGTCTAGAACCTCTGGGCTCAAGGGATCCTCACATCGCAGCTTCCTGAGTGCTAGGACTACAGGTACATGCCACTATACCACAGCAAACCCAGAATAAGATACTGTTTTTTTCTTTTTTTGCAGTGCTGTGGATCAAACTCAAAGCCTCATGCATGCTAGGTAAGGCTCACACATGCTACCACTGAACTACACCTTCAGTACTTGCCCATTTTAATGACTCTAAAAATTAATACTTACGGATAAAGAATGAAGAAGCTGCCCTGTGAAAGAATTCCAAACTTTCAAAAGGAAATTGTTCACTGCAGTAATAACTGTAGTGTCATAGCGATCCCAGGCTACCATAGTCACCTTTAGTTTAGTAACTTTGTCTTCTCCAGATGGCAAATTATTCCTAAAGAAGACAATTTATAGTATTTATACTTCACAAATTTTTTGAAACAGTACATACAAAATAGCAAATTATGATATAATTTTTCCAGGAACACGCAACTGTTTAGACAAAAAAAATACTAAACTATACATTTAATTGTGCAAGATATTTAAACAATGTACCTGCATAGGACAAAAACCATGACTTTATTTCTGCAAGTAAAAAGACCTCAATATGTCAAAAATGTGGTAGGTAAATAGTTATTTGAACCCCCTCCCCCCCAAAAAAAATACCAGTAAACCCAGAAAGAAATCTACAAATACCTTGAAAAATAAAATACAAGGTTATGTTGGTTATCAGAAAATATGAAAATGCATAATAGCCACTCTATTCCCTTAAATGTTAATTTTTCAAAAAGCTAGTCTTATAAAAAGCAATAGGAAATTCAGTAACTTCTGATTTAACTGAATAATATAACATTAATAAGTGTCGGCTATGACTACCAAGTCAGTTCTATATTGTTATAATAATAACCGAAAGATCAAACCTAAAAAATTATATTATCACAAAGAGAAAATTATATATCTTTTAATCAACAGTGAAGATGACAAAAAAAGATGCTGTTTAAGTGTATATACAATGTTTAATTTGGGATGCTAACAAAATAAATTAATAAAGGAATTCTCAGTAAAATTAAAGAAAAAGTTAAACATATTATAATATTTAATAGGGACAACCCTCAAAGTCAATAGTACAGATAGAAAACATGACCTATGGAAAATTAAGGCAAAGAATGACTATATGAGAATCAGTAAAACACAGATCTTAGGGTCACAGTAGAGTAGAATTTTAGCAATCAACAGCAAAACATACTTAAAGACTGAATACAGATGCAAACTTCACATCTATCAATTAACTTAAACTCCTTACTAATGTAAAAAGATATTTCATGTTTATTATTAAATATAATTCAATATAAAAAGATAATGTGTCACATAAGAACCACTGAAATATCTAATATCCATTCTTACCTACTCATTTTAGTAGCCATATCTAGCACTATACTCTTCCATTCTTGTTGCTCGTATTGCCAAATTCTTGCTGTTCCATCTCTACTTCCACTAACAAATCTTAAACTAGAAAGAAAAATTTAAAAGTCATCTTGGTTACTTTTTTCTAAAATGAGAATCAATCACTTTTTTATTATAAAAGTAATATGTTCACCTTCATACACTACTAGGGAGAACGTAAGATGATGCAATCACTTTGGAAAACAGTTTAGTAGTTCCTCAAAAAGCCAAAAATAAACTTACCATATGACTCAGAAATTATATTCTCAGTTACATACTCAAAGGCAATAAAAAACATAAACACACAGAAAAATATGTGCGTTAATATTCATGGCAGGTTATTCATCATTAGCCAAAAAGTAGAAACAACTCAAATGTCTATCAATGAATAAATGGACAAACAATATGTTAATAGCCATACAATGGACTATTATTCTGTAATTACAAGGAATGAAACAATGATACACATTGCAATATTTATGGTTCCTGAATAAACATAATTATAAAGACAAAAAGTAACTTAATGGTTTCCCAGAGCTGGAAAAAGAGGGATTGGAGGGTTGGAGAGTTGATAATTAAAGGATATAGGCCAGTGGTGGGGAACCTATAGTATGCATGCTGCAGCAGGCTGTTTGTATCACTGAAAGTTCTAAAAGTTTGACTATCACTGGTACAGGCTTTACAGAGTGATGAAAATGTTCTCAAATTAACTGTGGTAATAGTTGCATAACCCCACAAATATACTAAAACCCATTTAATTTCATTTTATGTAAATTATATATCAATAAAGGTGTTATTTAAAAATAATATACCCATTTATCCACAATTTTGTCACTGTTTAGTTTCTATTCCTTCAGACTTAAATACACTCATATATATCAAATATATATTTATATATTTTCCCCTAAAGAAAATAGAACTACACTACATATGTTTTTCCCTAGGGATCTATTTCTATGGTTTACAAGTACAAAAATATCATCACTTTTAATAAGTTTTCAACTATGTGGATATAGCATAATTTATTTACTCCATCTCCTAATCATTAATAAGTATATAGTTTCCAGCCAACATTACAAATAATGCTGTGATGAACATCTCTATACTTGTCTTTTTACAACCCTATGCATATCTTTTCAGTTACAGTAGGCACATTTTTAAAGCTTTTGATACACACTGCCAAATCATTTCCTTTACAAGTTATTTTTTAAACAATTTATAATCTCATGAAAAGCTATAGGAAAGTGTCTATTTTCCCAAAAACTTGGAAATATTGGGTATTACAATTTTTCATTATCTTTTCATTCTGAAAGAAAAAAGTGTTATTTTAATTTACTATTTATTTAATTTCTCTGACATTTTAATAGTATGCATTATTTGTATAACAGAAATAAGTACAAAAAATTTCAAGCATGAACAAAAAGTACCATCATCTATATCCCTACCTTACAAAGAAATCTAATGTTAGATTACATATTTTGAAGGTTTCATATGCTTTTTAAATTTTTGTATATAATTTTTTATATTTCCATTTTTGCATACTTAAAATAAATGATCTTGAAACATATTTACAAATAACTACAACCAGTTATCTCAGGGAATGCTTTAGCAGAAGTGAAATTTATGTTGAATTCTGAAATATTTAGGGTTATTTTATCTTTTATAAGCATGATTGTTCCAGTTTATTTTGTTCATTTGTGCAGTGTTTGGAAAGTTTTGATATATAGAGTTATGCTAGTTTGTGAAAAGCAACTTAGAAACTTCTATACATACAGGTCTACACACACATATATGTATACACTTCTATGGATATTGTTGTATTTAGTTTAATTAGACATATTGTGATTTGTTAATTTGTCACATAAATAATTAAGAAAACATGGTTTCTTCTTAAATTCCTATTCCTTTAGTATGAAAAAATAGCAGCCCTACAAAACTTAAAGTATATAACTCAATACAGTTAAGTCAATATTAAAATTGATTTGAAGGTTTTATCATTTTTAATATAGACATCATTTTGTAATTCATTTCATTCTTGCCACTCTTCCATTTAATAAAGATGAAAAAATTCATCACTGTAATCACTCACAGCCCAATACATTTTTAAAATAAAGCAGTCACCAACATAAAGTCCTTATACATACAGATACAAACTTAAGCTTAAGTGGTTAAAATTTTAAATCCATTCTGGGTCAAAATTTAGAACAGGAAAAATTATCAACCTTTTTGGGATCAGATATTTTAGAGGGTCCACAGCTATCTGTATATAATTTCTGAGTTCACAGATATAGGAAATATATATATCATATGAATAGTAGAGATAATTGATGCAAATATTCAAAGGAAGTCAAGATATATAAATAAAGTTGTAGCACTGAGCAAAGGTTTCAATATGGTATGAACCTTAAAAAGAAGACAGAACTTAGACAAAAGGGAATAAGAGAACAGAGAAAATGAAAGGAGAAGAGGGGGTAAGACATTGAAGAGAATGAAAAAGTGGATAGGGGAATGATATGCCTAAGTAAAGGAATGGATGAGCTAGGAAGGTATGGCTCAGTGGTAGAGGATTTGAGTAGTGTGCATTTAAAGCCCTTAGTTTGACCCCTAGCACTGCCAAAAAAAAAAAAAATCTTTTAAGGAATGGATGAGATAATATACATGGGATGTGACAGGAACAACACATAAATCAATTAGGCTTGGGTCGATGAATTTGTAGGGAGATGGGAAGAGAATGTAAGTTTAAATTGTAGAGATTTTTGAATGCCAGGTTTAAAAATCTGAATTGTATTCCAGACACAGAAAGAAGGAAACACTAAAGACTTCTGAACACAACAGTGTTGATCTGGCAGAGGTGCATAGTTCAAACAATGCCATTCTTGACTAAGGTGGGAGAAACTGAAAGTGTAAATAAGGATTAAAATGATTAAAATGAATAACTGATAGTTTGAAATATTAAAAGGTCCAAAGGTGTAGGGGTGGTGGGAGGGGAAGGGGAAAGGAAAAATTATGAGAAGAAAAAAAAATGGAAATGAAGTATGTAAATAGGGATGGGCGCACAGGTAATGGGAAAAAAATAAGAACCAAGATACATCATGTACAGGTACAAGCACCCAATGATAAATGTAAATGTATTGTATACCTAAAATGTACCAATAAAAGAATTTAAAAAAAGAAATTGAATGAATAAAATTTAAAAAGTATTCTGTAAGGAAGAAAAGATAGCATATGGTTGCTACTTAGTTGAGAATTTATAAGGGATGCGTAAAAATGTGATGAAAGACAGACAAGTGTTTTGAAATTATGTGAATAAAGAGAAATAAGATAACTACAGTATAGGTAGTCAGTTATAAGGAAACAGTAGAAAAACTTCAAACGTCTGTTTACATAAATATGTATGACATAATTACCTGTCTCCATTGTTACAAAACTGAACAGCAACAACTTTGTCCTAAGACATAAAATAACAAATTTTTGGTTAAGATGGATTTATTTATAAAATAAGTAGAGCAATCTTCCCCTCAAACTCACATGCAAAAGCACCATGGAGTAGATTTTTTAATGCTATAATTTTCTTGAAAAAGCCTATACTTTTCTAAAAAGAATAATCAATGAGGTCTTAAAAATGTATTAATTAAGGAGGTAGTAATTTGAAATAAACCAGACATAAGCAAACCTGCTTATTAGCCATATCTCAAGAGACATATAGCTCTGAATAGACATATGTCTTCCATAAGACAGTGCAGTAGTCTAAGATACTCCCTTAAAATAATTTATTTAACAGCTGAATGAAATTTCCAACTTAATTTTACTTAATTTGAGAAAACCATGTGTATCACTTGATTTATTTTAATTAGATTCATGTAAAATTTTGGTGGTACTATACCTTAGATACTTCTATTTCAAATTTTATGTATATCAGTGATGACAAAATTAAAGGATAAGCCTCAACTTTCATGTTGCTTTATTCTTTGATAGTAAAGCTAAAATGCATTCTCAAATGTGCACGATTTTTCAAAACACCCAGTTATAGAACTCCATTTGAACTTAAATTTAGTAAAAACTAATAACAAGTGTCTTTATATTTATTTTTCATTTTTTAAATTATTAAACTTTCTTCATATGTTCACAGGTTTCTCTAGTTTATATTGTTTTCATGATTTCACTGTTATTTATCTGTTAAGATTCTGAGCTCTCCCTGACAATTGCAATTATCGATTTCAGATGCTGTGAAAGAGCATATTAATGAGTGATTAATAGCCATCACTGATTTCAACAGAGTGTATTTACTTTTTCAGAATTTTCTTCTTAGCTGGACTCCCTATAAATAAAACTACTGAGCCAAAAATTTTTTTGTAATTTCATTCAAAATTCTTCCTCAATTATTTATTCTCTCCTTTCCTATTTCTCAATAAACTTGACTGCACTTTGTATACACACCATAGCTGGATAGCAACTGCAAGAATATCTCCTTGACATGTTCAAGTACAAATGGATTTTCTCTTCTTAATGGTCTCAGTCTGAGACCTTCAAATATTTCCTAAGTTTTCCTCTTTCACAACTTAAATAATACTATAGGACTTTAGTATGTAGTAATAAGTGACAGCAAGATGAAACCTCAGCTGAATTCAGTATGTCTTTATAAGGAAGATGTTCAATTATGTTTGTATATTAGAAAAAAATACAGAAGACTCCAAAAGCTCCCAGAAGATTTCTTTCTTATTATTAATTTTTCTTTATTGTTTTGTTTTTGAGAAAATTTCTCACAATATAGATTGGACTGGCTTCAATCTCACACTCCTCATGCCTTAGGGCCTGCCAAATGCTGGAATTACAGGCAATTGTTACTGTACCCAGCTTCAGAAGGTTTCTAACAAGAGGCCTATTTTACTATAAATTTCAGGAACATGGTGGATTTTGCAACTCATAATTCATTTTTAAATCATCTTCAGAGAAATTGTGCACATGATATTGATGTACACTAATATTATTGAAAATGAGGTGTACACTGCAAAAAGAACAGTAACATTCAGATTTGTAAAGCTGCTTTCTATTGTTTGCAAAACAGCTTAGACAGGCACATGAGATGAACAGTGAACTGAAACAGAAACATTCCCATAATCCATAGTAAATAATTATTTTTAAAGGAATGGAAGAGAAGTAAGAGATGCATGAAAAGTGTGCAAAGATATAACTAAATAATAATAACTCAAAGCTTTCTAAAACAGCCTTAAGGGAATGGGGACAAACCAAGAGGACAAGAGCTAGCCACCAATGGCTTTCACCCAAGTCATGTATGTGCCTAGTTCTCTGATATAAGACTATTATAACTAAGGAATACTGAATTCCACAATCTTAGGTGGCATTCTAAAAATAATCATTCTAGGATTAATAATCTAAATTCTGTAAAAATACTTTTGCCCTAAGACATATTTAATAGGGCTTTTACTAAGTATGCAGATTTTAGGAAAAAACACCTCATATAACTAATAAAATACAACAAGCTTAAAAAGCAATAAATTATTACTATAGTGTATGAATATAAAACATACTGGTTTTTTTCCTATACAGTCAAATAGAAGTTACATGCTACAACCATAATAAATCAAGAATTTCAAACTTATCTTCATTATTAAAGAAACATCTTGGCATAAAAATTTTAGTACCAATCTATGTTATAGTAGTGTACAGATGAGTAAAGAAAAAATGAAAGCAATTTTTCAGAGGTGTGAAAAAATAAAACAACACATTTAAATTTTTCATTTAGTTCTTACCGTATGTGATTCTAATTCAGCAATTTTCTCTGGGATTTCAGAACCCAAATAATAAATTCTAATCACATGGTCAGTGCTACCTGTTGTAATGAACATACCACCTAGAAGATTAAAAAATAGCATAGTACCAAAGAGCTTTAAAAATTTCTAATTGCTTCTTAGTTGCATGCAATCATGTACAAATGATTCAAGAAACTCAAGGTTGTTTTCTATCTGTTAAAAATATACGAATATTCAAAGAAAAAAATAAAATTCAATAAAAACAAGAGAAATATGTAAGACAACGGTATCATTCACCTAACAAAATCAACTACACATTAAATACAGGTTTATGGATCATACACACTAAAGGTTATAATCTTTTTTTTTTTTTTTTGGTACAGGGGATCAAACTCGGGTCCTTGCGCTTGCGCAGCAGGCAATGAAACCACTGAGCTAAATCCCTGGCCCTTAAGGTCATAATCTTGAAGAATTAATTTCTTTATATTTACCAAAAAAGCACAATGTCCAAAATTATTTATTATAGATTTATATTTACATTATTCCTTTAACAGCTATAGTAACAAAGTGTAAAAATTCATTTGCCTCTTGATGACGAAAATGTTACAGATAGTGGTGATAATGCAGAACAATGTAAAATTACTTAATTCCACAGACACTTAGAAATAGGTAAAGTGGTAAATTTTATGTATATTTTACAATGAAAAGAAAAAAAATAACTAAAGATTCTTAGCTATATAAAAAGCCTGTTTACACACTATGAAAGTATTTTCTATGTGTAGCCACAACCATATATTTTCTCTAAGATTTTTGTGTTAAATTGGGGGTCTTATTCATTTTTGTTAATATCTATTTGGAATGGAATTCACTTTATTTTTTATCAAATAAAATCTGCAATATAAATAGAACACACATGTGTAAATACTGAATAGTTTCTCTAGTGTGAGAAACTGAAAGTGTAAATAAGGACTAAAAGGTATAATAGATAATGTGAAACAGGAATAAAAGGTGCAAAGGGGAAGGGGAAGTGGGAGGGGTAGGAGAAAAGAAAGAAGGGAATGGAATTAATATGAGGAAAAGAAAAAATGAAAACAAAGTCTTTGTAGATAGGGAGGGGTGGAGGGGTTGAAGGGAGGGCAGGAGAATGGGGAAAAAATAAGAACCAAGATGGATTATGTAAAGTAAAGGTGCAAATTTCCAATGATGAATGTTGTTATATTGTATACCTTAAATGTACCAATATAATTAATTTAAAATCTGCAATATACAATTGCATTAAAATGTGACTAATACAAAAAGTCAATCATTATTACATGTCAATTCCACATTACATGTCAAGTCCACAGAGGTTCATCTAAGATAGCATATGTTTCACATTTTTTACTTCCTTCCTCTATATTCAAGCATATGCATCTTTTCTTCATAAAATTAAAGCCTGTTATCATTTACAGATTTAAAACATTTAATTTTTGTACATACCGGAACTAAAAGATGAACAAGATATTTGAACTCCAGGTCTGGATCTCTCAGTAAATTTCAATGGGCGATCTCTAAAGAGGAAAGAGAAATGTTTTCATTTTTCAGCAAGTTCATCTATTGGGTAAAAATCTTTTCTGAGACAGGGATCTTATTATATTGCCCAGGCTGGTCTTGAATTACTATAGGGGGTCAAGTCATCCTTCTACCTCATGTTCCCAAGTAGCTGAGATTAAAGGTGTGTAGAACCATAATTGGTTTACTGGGCAAGAATTTTAAAATAATACTGAATATAGCTGGATTTAGCATTAGTATAGAAAAACCAAAGGGAATTGCCAATAGGTACTATGCCAACAAGTACTATTCCCATTATTCAGGTTAAGAATACATTAAATGCAAATATGTCAGTATTGTCATTATAGCTTTACAAACATATTACTATGTTACCTATCACTACCATTATAAAAGTTCAGAATTCTTACCAAGTAAGAAATGAAACTCCTTATACCAAAATTTTCCATATAAGTTTATTGCTTCAAAAAACTCATCAAAGTTTTACTCTAAAATATCTAACCATGAATTAAAGTACGTATGGATATGTATATACAAAAATGTTTGTATACACATTTAAATTTGTGGACTATTAAGAATGAAGGTAATAAATAAAAAATAAACACATTTGACTTTTCAAAAAATTTAAAAATTTTTTTAAACTTACCTAAACTTCATTGTTTTTACATGCCATTGCCAGAAACAGATTGTTCCATCAGCACCAGTAGAAGTGAGGTATCTTGTTGTGCCTTTAGTTGATGGACAAAACTTAAAAAGAAAAATCTGATTCAAATATAAAGTTTTCATATTCAAACTAACTTCAAACAGCATGGTTTCAAAATATACTCACTTTAATAAATACACATTAAATATATTCATTTAAGAATTTCAGGTTCAAAGGATTGGTTACTTAGATTTCCTAGATTAATGAGTGCCTTATAAAAAATTTAAAATATCAAAAGCTATAAAAAAGTAATAATTGAAGTTAGGATAAAATATTTCAATCCTAAAATATTAAATACTTTAAAATAACTTTATATCATACTTTAAGAATGTTTTAAACACTTTTACTAAAGAATAAACTCACAAATTCATTATTAGTTAAATCATGCAAAGTGTGCTAATTATATGCTTCTACACAATTGGAATATCTTATAGGTTATAAGAAAACAGCACCATGGGCCCGGGAATTAGCTCAGAGGCACCACACCTGCCTCACAAGCGCAATGTCCTAAGTTCGATCCCCGGTACAAAGAAAAAAAAGAAAAGGAAAAGAGCATCAGAAGTAAATTTAAAACCAATACTTACGTAAATAACATTTAAGTACTTGAGATTTAATATTTTACACATCTACTTCAATGAAATATGATAGTTAATTTTGTCCTTTTAAAATATCTAGATATAAAGAACATCAAAAATAGACACCTAAATAAATGAACCAATCAAAAAATGGGCAGCTGAGATAAACACACACTTCCCCGAAGAAGTACAAATGTACTATAAATACATGAAAAAATGTTCAACATCTCTGGCCATTAGAGAAATGCAAATTAAAACACTGAGATTCCATCTTACTGCAGAAAGAATGGCCATCATCAAGAAATCAAATAATGACAAATGCTCGTGAGAGTCTGGAGAAAAAGAAATGCTTCTGCATTGCTGGTGGAAATGTAAACTTGTACAACCATTATGAAAATCAATGTGTAGATACCTTAAAAAATTGAAAAGAGAAATGTCATTCAATTCAGCTAACCCTCTTCTAGGTATCTTCCCAAGAGCTGAAGACATCATATTACAGTGACACATGCATACCCATGGTTATAGCAGTGCAATTCATAATAGCTACATCTTGGAATAAGCCTCATGTCCATCAAGAGAAGAATGGATAATGAATGTGTGGTGTTTATATACAGTAGAATACTACTCTGCCATAAAAAGAATAAAGTTGAATCATTTGTAGGAAAATGGATGTACCTTGAGACCATAACATTAAATGAAATAAGCCACACAAGCGTAAGTATCACATGGTTTCTGTAACACAAGAATCTCAAAATATAAATTAAGAACAAAAAAGGTAGACAATAGGAAATAGGGAGATAATCGCTTCTTGGCCTTTTGGCTAAGATCAAATGTAGGAAATAGGGAGATAGATATTTTATAAATGAACCAATCAAAAAATGGGCAGCAAGAAATGGAAAGGAGGGGAGGGAAGAAAAGGGATAGGGGTGAGAAAAGAATCAAGATGTGTTGTGTACATGTACCAACTCCCCACAAGGAATGTAATCATTATGTAATGTAAAGATTTATTGATAAGAAATAAAAGAGCCGGAGAATTAGCTCAGTGGTGCCACTGCCTGCCTCGCAAGCACAAGGTTCTGAGTTCGATCCCCAGTACCAAAAAAAAAAAAAAAAGAAAAAGAAAAAGAAAAGAAACACTAATTGAAAAAATTTAAGTTTATAAATAAAATAAATTTAAACCATTTTCATGGATAAATTAAAATAGGTCAAATATTTGTTTATATAATTCTAGAAAAAATAGATATAGAAAAAAATACTTCAGTTGCCAGTTTAAAAGACTACTATATTAGACAGGATATGACTTCTATCATGTAGGCTTCTCAGTCTACGATTCTCATCGTTTTGTATGTCTTCAGAAAAGAATCATAAAGAAGGGAAAAGACAAAGGATTCCTGATGCCCAGGAGTCAGGAAAAAGCTTAAAGTGAGAGCAGGGTTTCTGGTATATTGTTGAGTTTTTATAATCTCAAGTGGATATAATAAACATTTTCCATTGAAATGATAATTAGGAATCAAGATATACAGAATTATGTACTCGCTTCGGCAGCACATATACTAAAAGTGGAATGATACAGAGAAGATTAGCATGGCCCCTCCATAAGGATGACATGCAAATTCATGAAGCGTTCCATATTTAAAAAAAAAAAGATATACAGAATTAGAATATATTTTGAAATAAATCAAATGTTCACTATAGATATTACAAGTCTTTTCATTTTCTTATTTGTAAGCACAGATCTTCAAAGTCTACAGAGATGTTTTCAAATACTATATTCATTAATATTATCTATTAATAACTGATGTATGGTAAAGAAATTCAGACTTAGGTAATATGCCTATATGTATTTCCATTCCTGTGAAAAAGAAGCTAACATTAGAAAATCTACAGAAAGAATCTACAAATTATGGCCCCTACACAAAATCCAGCAGGTTGTCTATCGCTGCTTTTGCACTACAAGAACAGAGTTAAGCTATTATAAAGGAGATTATATATCCTTCAAAGTCTAAAATATTTACCATCTGGCCAGTAAATTTGGTGATCTCTGAACTATAGAAATGAGAAAATTAACTATGGAATAGTATAATTTTATTAAGTTTGAACACTGGAATCTTTATTACTGCATTACACTTAAATTGCTTCTTCAGTCAGAAAAATGGATCATATGCATTAATGTACCTTAATTGGACTATTTTAAATGAGAAATCATTTTAAGGATTGCTTTTCAAAGTGTACATTTCTGGCATATAAATACATATCTCTTACAGAAAATTGAGAAAAATTTAGAAAAAAAATCATAAAATTCCACAATTCAGAGGTAACCACCATATAATATATAACATACCATTTTATTTTAATTTCATAACAAGAAAAGAAACAAAGAAACCAAAGTATACTATACCATTTATTATATTAACTAATATACAATTCATAAATAAAGCATATAGAATGTCAAATGATAACTATTATTATGGACCAAATGAAACAGAAAAGCGTTGTTACAGAGTGCTGGGACTTTTATAGTTCTAAATATACAGGTAAGGTGGTCAGAGGTCTTCTTGAAAAGCTGGCATTGGAACAAGGTACTTAAAAAGTGAGAGTACAAACCATGTGATTTCCAAAGACCATTCCAGAGACAGAAAGCATCAAGAGCAAATGCAGGAATGTACCTAGAGCATATTACAAAAAAAAAAAGAGGGCAGCAGCTAAAAGCAGAGTAGAAAAGGGAATCTAGTAGTAGGAGATGATGTAAAAAAAACCCAGAATGTTTGCTTCATAGATCATTGTAGATTGGTTTTAATTCTGAAATTGGAAACCACTGAATATTCTGAACATCAGTGACATGATTTAACTTTCATTTTAAAACCAATTGCTGCTGTGCAGAGGCTAGATTGGGGCAGGGGTGAAAGAAGGAAAGAAACAGTAATTAGAAGCCTGTTTGAATAATGTAGGCCAGAGATGACAGTGTCTTAAAATAAGATATAATAATGGAAATCATGAGAATTTGTCATGATTTAATTCATCATGTATAAAAAAATAATTCATCACGTGTATAACTTGAGTATAAGGCCAACAGGACTAGCTGAAATGATTAGATATGAGGAGAGAAATAGAAGTTAGGGATGATTATCATTAGCAATTAGAACCATCCAATTGTTGTTTGTTTAGATAGTGCTATGGTTTGGATGTTGAGTATCCCCCAAAGGTTCATATGTTAAAGGTTTTGTTCCCAGGGTGCTATTGGAAGGTGGTAGAACCTTTCGGAATCAATGCCTACTGTGAAGTCCTTAAGGATCTATTGGGGAACATGCTCTCAAGGGATTGTAGGACCCCAGTCTGTCCCGATTTCCTGTTGAGTGATACAGTATCTTAACACACATCTGCTTCAGTCATGATGTGCTTACTTGATCTGACATACTCTTGACTCTGCTATCTACACCATGAAGTGATACTGGGAAGGAACAGCCATTGAGCCTGAATTATGCCATTTGAACATTTCCTCCAAAACTATGAGAAAAGTAAGTCACATTTCTGCACAAATACCATCTCAGGTACTTCATTCTAGCAACAAAAAGCTAACTAATACAGACGGGGAAAATTTTGGAAGGAACAAATCTGAGCAAGGAAGATAAATTCAATTTTTAATATGTTAACTTTGAAATTCCTAGTAGACAACTATGTAATAATTATAATACATAGTTGAATAAACAAGTATACAGGTAACAAATATGTCAAGATGGGAATATGTTTGAGAGTCTTCAGTTCATAGATGAAACTAAAAGCTGTTGAAACTAAATGAGATAACTAAGGGATAGAGTGTGATAAAAGAGGTTCATGGAGGGCTGGGAATGTAGCTCACTGGTATAGTGGCTGCCTGGCAAGCACAAGTCTCTGACTTCGATTCCCAGTAACTGCCCCCCACAAATAAATAAATAAAAAGAGGTTCATGGATGTACAGAGAACTCCAAGATGTAAACCAAATAAGAAAAAGCAGCAAATGAATCAAACTGTATGATAAGCATTTTTCAGAATAATCAAATAGTTATTCTTATGTTATATTAGAGTCTGTCCAAATTTCAGAAATTATCAGTTAGATATGACAGTGGAAAAAAAATCAAAATCTATGAAGTAATTTCAATTGATCAAAACCATGACATGAAAATTTTTAAATCTGATACACACTGAACCAAATTCTTGCTGCATCCCCATAAACAGACGATATATTATTAAAATAACATTAATAATGGTATACAAAAATGGTCTCCTTCACCAAAGTTTAAAAGTTTGAGAAGGCTCCTCTCTTTGATTCTCAACACAAATAATAAGACAAAACATCAGGTTACTTAGATTTCTTAAATAAAGGTTGCATCCAGTACTTTTATTATTAATATTAGGTAAAAGTACTATACGGACAAATATTTAAGATATTCAGATTTATTGTACGTCAAATATCAAATTGAAATAAATCACTAAAATTGTAAAAATATCTAATATAAAACTACACACATACTAATTCTGATTAGCAAACATCTTGAATTACATATTAACATAAAATATGTCAATATTCAAATTAGAACCTGTTTGTATCTTAAAAGTATTACTGTGTTATGAAGGCATTTGAAAGTTTTGTTCCCTTTTTCACAAACAGAAGTAAGATAAATAAAACCTCTCATATGGTTTTGAAAAACAAAGGAACGTAAAAAAAAAAAATGACTTCCAGGAAAATGACAGAATGGTAAGCAACAACATAGCCTCCCCAAGATTTGAAATTCAGGCCCTGGAAAATAACAGCTTCAGGAAAAGAAGGAAGGGATGGATTCTTGGGACCAAGGAAGGATGTGACCAGAAAATTGGCCCCTACAGAAAAATCAAAGAGACAGAACACAATGCGGGAAAAGGAAGGGGCAATCTGCACTTTCTCCCTGGCTCCTGGCTAATGGTTTGCAAGAAAAGAAGACAGAATCTAGAGAGACAGAAAAAGCAGGGGACTCCAAAGGCCTTCAGGGAAAAATGCAGCACTAGAGAAGTACTGAATGCTTTCTGCTGTAATAGCTGGTGAGTGACTCCAGTTCAAGCACATGCTGTATCTCCTTGGAGTGAGTGGTCCAAAGCCATTCCAGAGAGGGGTCAACCTAAGATGGGACACAGAGCAGCTGTGGGTTAGCTTCATTTCAGGGCTCTGAAGGCTAGGTGAGGGACAGCCACATGCTAGACTTAGCCTGAATCACTCTGGATTGAAAAGTTGCAGAATTGGCACACGCACCCTAAACCTACTACTTCCTAGTGACTGTATCCAGCACAGATCTAGGATCTGACTGCCTTTATCTACCAGTGTGAGCAGTAACAGGTCTTGAATTGAACACTGCCCTAAAATTGCAGACGCTGAAAGAAAACACCATGTTTGAATCACAGATAAGTTTCTCTTTCTTTCTTTCTTTCTTTCTTTCTTTCTTTCTTTCTTTCTTTCTTTCTTTTTGATTTAGGACTTTTATTTTTCTTTGTTGCTTTTTGTTCTCTTGGTTTGGTTTTCTGTGAGTACATGCACTGTTTTTAGTTTTTTGTTTTGTTTTTCTTTTTTAATTCTTTCCTTCCCTCCTTTCTTTTCCACCAATTTTCTGGGGCTTTGGAAATCTTCCTTCCTCCTGCTGCATTATTTATTTATTTATTTATTTATTTATTTATTTATTTATTTTTGGGTACTGGGGATCGAACTCAGGACCTTGCGCTTGCTAGGCAGGTGCTGTGAAACTGAGCTAAATCCCCAGCCCCTACTGCTGCATTACTTTTTATCTCTTTTTCTAATTTCTATTTTTTCTTTATTTTTCTTCTCCTCTCTTTTAATTTTTCTCAATTATTTCTCTTATTTTTTACTCCCTATAGAATTTTTCTTTTTTCCTCCCTCTTTTCTATTATCTTCTACTTCTTGCCAGCTTTTTTCTTCTTTACCTAATTCTACACACAGCATTCTCCTCCCAGACAAGATCATTCATACTACATCTCTCCCTTCCTTCTCATGTAATATAGTTTAAGAATTAAAATTTCTCATCTTGCATTTCCTCATTCTCAAACACTATATATCAAATAATACAAAAATACAGCTTTATTAATTTTAGATAGTTCAAAATTAAAAATTACTATTGGATTCTTTTCTACAATTAGCACAGATAGAGCTGTCACCTTTAGTACATATTAGCTGTAAATTAATACCTGGATTGTTTTAATGTTTACCCCATAATTGTAGATTTCTTCTCTAGAATTAAGGGTGTTACATAATTGGTTCTTATGGTATGATAATATCTAATTTGCCTTGGATGATACTACAGTAGCAGATTGGCTTGGTATTAACAGAGTTGCATAAGTGTCACTAATTCTGTTACCCAACACTTAGATTACTTTTGTGACATTAACACAACTAGATTACATTCTCAGAGAACTTAGTTACTGGGCTAACTACACTGCATCCTCACCTTCCAAACTGACCATGGTGGCCTGGTCTTTGGGCTGTGGCAAAGGATTATAGTTGGCCACATCTAAACAACCTCACTAAAATTAACCAAAGAAATCTCTATACTAACAACAGTCTTCAGAATATAAGCATAGATAAAACTAAGCACAAAACAAAACAAACACAAACAACAGAAACATGAGAAATCAAGGCAACAAAATGCCCCTGAAAGCTCCCAACTCCTCTGAAGCCAATCTGAGGGGCAGAACAGTATAAGCCACAGACCTGAATTCTTGAAAGGAGAAAAGACTAGGTTAGAAAGCATCTCAAAGTGTTACTCAGCAGGATTAGAGAAAATGTAATTAATAATGTAATTAGCAAAAAGATGCAAGAGATATCAGAAGACACTGATAAAAAGCTACATGAGATGAACAAAATGATATAAAACACAAATAACCAGCTTATTAAAGAAACAAAGTCCATTAAAAAGGTTTAAGTCAGAAATCGAAGTGATTAAACATTATATTGAAACTATAGAGGCAGAATCAACCAGTGTAAGGACAGAATTTCAGAACTAGAAGACAATGATGCCTGCAAAGATCAACTACTGAAACACCTTACAAATAACAGGAGAATATAGTAAATGGATCCACCAGCTGCTAGATCATGCAAAAGAGATTAATCTATGAATAACGGGAGTGAGTGAAAAATCAGAAGATGTCACAAAAGGGATTAAAAGCCAGTTCACAGAAGTAATGGCAGAAAACTTCACAAATACAGGCAAATAAACACAGAGATAAGTGAGTCAGATTGGATCCCAAATATCCACGATCAAAAGAGAACCTCTCCATGTCACATACTCAAAGTACCAGAAATACATCACTGGAACAAAACCTGAAAAGCCGTTAGAGAAAGTCAAGGAATCACATATAAATTGGAATTACAGGAGATTTTTACACAAAGCTTAAAGGCTAGTAGGGCTTGGAATGAAGGGTTTCAAGCCCTAAAAGAGAACAACTTACAACAACAATTTACATATACTGCAAAACTATCCTTTAAAATTGACAGAGAAATACAGTCTCTGTATGACAATTAGCTCTGCAAGGAATTCAATACCACCAAAGAAAAATAATGAAAAATTATCAAGAATATCCTAGAGCCCCACTTGCGAGCACAGAGGGGAGCCGGGCGGGCCCCAGTGGCACACCCTCCCGCCATGAAATGAGAAGACACATAAACAAGTTTCAAAACCAGACTTCCAGATCACCTAAAACAACCCCAAAGGGAAACGAGATGGAACATCATGATAGCTGGACTCCCTGAACTGGCAACAAAAGAGGATCTGGAAAAAATGAAATCAGAAATAATTTCTCAGATAACAGGAGAAATTGTGCTCCTAGTGC
>NW_004624836.1:383538-402583 GCF_000247695.1 Heterocephalus glaber | reverse complement strand
CTACCCTAAATTCATAAACATTTTCCTTTATAATTTCTTCTTAAAGTTTTATAGTTTTAGTCTTTCATATTTAGGTTCATAGATCCTTTCAAGTTACTTTTATGTATGGAAATAAATGGTTGAGGTTAATTTTTTATATATGGATACCAGGTTTTCTAGTACCACTTGCTGAAAACACTATCTTTTCCTCTGCCCTTGAATTGAGTTTTCCATCAAACAAAAGAATACACATTCTGCTTGGCAGTACATGGGACTTTCTCTAAAACAGACCACATACTACCCATAAAACATGCTAAAGTAAATTCAAAAAAATCAAAATTATCTCATGCATATAATGTGATCATAGTGCAATGAAACTAGAAATCAGTGGCACCACAGAAGCTATGAAACATTTGGAAGTTAAACAACACATTACTGAATAATCAATGAGTCACAGGAAATTAATGAATAAGACAGGTCCTAGAATTATGACTAATGCCAGTACAACATACTAGAACTTATGGGACCAATGAACACAGCTGTGCAAGGGATATTTATGGCCATGAATGACCACATCAGAAAAAGAGAACAGGCCCAAATAAATACCCTAGTGAAACATCTCAATACTATATCAAGAAAAAAAGCCCAATCCAAGACCAAAGCTAATATGAGGAAGTAAATTAGGTCAGAATAGAAATTAATGAAATTGAGACCAAAAAAAAACAGACATACATACATACATACATATATCGAATCAATGAAGAGTCAGTTCTTTGAAAGATTAAAAAATATCAGAAAACTCTTAGCCAATCTTACCAAAATAAGGGGGGGGGGGGAGAACCAAGCAAGTAGAAACATAAAAGATGAAATCACAATGGATTCTGCCAAAATCAAGATTATCAGGAGCTACTTTGAGAGCCTGTACTGTAATAAAAAGCAAAATTCAGAAGAAAGTGGTAAATTCCTAGGTACATATGAACTACCAGAGCTGAACCAAGAAGATAGACTCACTGCCACATTCTATAAGAACTTCAGAGAGGATATAATACCTATACTCCTCAAACTTTTTAAATTAAATTGAAAGGGAAGCAATACTCCCAAAGAAATTCCTGGAAGCAAGCTTTATCCTGATCAAAAACTAGAAAATCATTCAATGAACTAAAGCATAAAAGTACAAACCAAACTCTTTAATTAATATAGATGTAAAAATCCTCATTAAGGTATGGGCAAACAGAATGCAACAAATGATGAAAAAGATCATATGTCATGACCAAGTAAGATTCATTCCAGAGATGCAGGGATGGTTCAACATACACAAATCAATGTGATACATCACATAAACAGAATCAAATATTACAAAAAACACATGCATGATCATATAAATAGATGCAGAAAAAGCATGTGACAAAAACTCACAACAAAATAGGAATAGAAGTTCTTTACCTCAGTCTGATAAAAGCCATCTATGACAAAACAATGGTCAACCTCATACTAAAGGAAGAGATGCTGAACACTTACCCTCTTAATAAAAAAAGAAATGGAACAAAACAAGGATGACCACTGCCACCACTCTTCTTCAATATAGTTCTTGAAACATTAGCCAGAGCAATTAGAAAAAAAGAAATAAAATGAATATGGATAGGAAAGGAAGAATTTAAATTATCGTTATTTGCAGATGACATGATCCTATACGTAAAAGACAGCAAAAATTCTACCAAAGGACTCCTACAATTAATAACAAAATTTAGTAGCATAGCAGGATACAAAGTCAACGCTCAAAACTTAATACCCAACTTGTGCACCAATAACAGATTCTCCAAGAGAGAAATTAGGGAAATAATAATGTCCAAATAACATTAAGAAATATGAAATACTTAGGAATTAATCTAACCAAGGAAGTCAAAGATCTCTACAATAAAACCTATGGTACTCTGAAAAAGAAGATCAAACAGAATATCAGAAAATAGAATATCTCTTATTGCTACTTAGGCAAAACCCATATAGTCAAAATGGCCATACCTCCAAAACAATTATACAGATCCCCTGGGGCATTATTGTTGGTTACCATACCCATTCCATACTTTTCTAATTTAATTATATACTTTACCATAAAAGTAGCTGACTGTGAGTCTCAGTAGTTTCTCCTGAGGAACACAGAAAGCAATCTTTGTGGTCACCCACTTGGTACAAGGAAGTGGGCAAAAGTATCAAATTGAGATTTTTTTACCCACATAATGCTCCATGTAGAATTTTGTTTATGTATCCCTCAGCCTCCTGGGGGGTAAAATACACCCATCCCATTCTTTTGTTCTGCAAACGTCTAATTTGCCATAATGGAATCTGGGTGTGGCTCCCAGTAGCTGTGCCTGGGGAAAACAGGAACTCATCTGAGCATTCACCCACTTGGCAGAGGAACAGCAAGGTATATGTATATAAGAGCTCCAAAGCAGCAACAGGTGAATTTTACTCAAGAAATGGTCATTGTTAAATTTCTTGCATTTAAGATTTTTTTTTAAAGTTTTCTTTTAATTTTTCTTGTAGAAGTAGCCCAATTCAGTAAAATGTCACATGACAAAACTGGTCATTGTAGCTTTAGGCAGTATATAAGGAAAAGCCTTCAAAATATGGTATAAAAATATGTGCCCTGCTAGATGCCAAGATATATACTTTCAATTTTAAAATTTATCCTGGAACCCAGTCACCAGGTCCTTATTCCTATAGTAATGAACCAAATGATTCTGTAAACAGACTCATTGCTCCCCTCTCCCAAACTAATCAGAATGTAACATTGAACAATTGGTTTACCAGTTTCCAATCGATGTTATATTTGCCAACAGAGACAAATTGACCAGCATAGAACTGTATGCAGGAACAAAGCAGAAATTCCAAATGAAATATTGCAATTTCAAAACAGACAATTAGGGCCAGGGATTTAGCTCAGTGGTGCCACTGCCTACCTCAAAACAGAATTATATTGTACAATCTTTAGACTTCTGAAAAATATAACATTGGCCTTGTATATGGCCAAGAAAAGCAAAGTGGTACTGCTGATGTCAACATTCCACCATGATGGAAATATTGATAGGGTAACCTCAACAAAATGCAAACCTGAGATGGTAACTTACTACAACAAAACCAAAGGTAGAATAGATGTTGTTGATGAGTTATGCAGCAACTATGATGTCACTCGAAACACAAAGCTCTGGCCAATGGTTGTGTTTGATTATGCCCAAAGCAGGCTATAAAAAATTAACCCCACAACTGGCTTGTTTTGAGAAGTGAGTCTAGCTGAAGCCTATGTGCCAAGGTCAGAGTAACTCGCACCCAAATTCCATTCCCACAACTAAAACCTTCTTACTACAAGGACAATGTTGTAATTAAAACCATGTATTTTTTCTATTCTGTTCCTAATTCGAGAATGCTTTGTCTTGTCGTTTAGGAGCCTTATTTACATTAATTTCCATAGAAACTGTACGTAGCTTGCCTTTACCCCAATTGATTGCCAATAAAAGTCAGTGCCTGGGACTGGTCAGAGCCTTTGCCAGTTGCACCCACATTAGTCATCCTGGCATCCCTCTTTCTTTCTCCTAGTTCTATCTCTTAGTGTATTTATTTCTCAGTCCTGTGTCATACACTGGGCAGGGTACTGGAACCTAACTGCAGGGATCTCCAGAAAACAGGAAAACAAAAAAGATGTCAACTGTGCCTTACAAAAAAGGACAGGAAAACAAAACATATGTGCTATCAGTTTAAGCATGTATGGAACATGCAGTTTTCATGTGTGAAGACTGCCTTGGGTGTGATAGGTAAAGCAAAATTATTTCTGTAGTAGACTTTTGTTTGTACTTACATTGTAGTTCACATAGGTCTTTGTTTCTGATGTTATCTTTTATTTTTGGTACCGGGGATCGAACTCAGGACCTTGTGCTTGTGAGGCAGGCATCCGTACCACTGAGCTAAATCCCTGGACCTTCTGATGTTATCTTTAAGGTTTTGTAAGAAAGTAAAATGTGGGCCGGGGGTTTACCTCAGTGGTTTCGCTGCCTGCTGCACAAGTGCAAGGACCCGAGTTCGATCCCCGGTACCAAAAAAACAAACAAAAAAAAAGTAAAATGTGAAAATGTTGACGTCTATTCTAAGCACTCATTATATATTTGCTATTTTATTTATTTTACTGGTATCTTATTTTCCTGCTATGTGCATGTTGTACAACATAGTAGGAAGCTCCTGACAAAACAGGAATATGAGAGAGGTGACAAGAACAGCCTGCCACACAGGAAAGGAAAGTAAGCACATGTGCTGTCAGTGTAAACAAGACGTGCATGGAACATACAGTTGTCATGTGTGAAGACTACCTTAGGTGTGACAATTGAAGCAAAGATTATTTTTGCTGTAGAATTCTATTGGGATTTTCATTGTAGTTCATATAGGAATTTATTTCTGATGTTATCTTTTAGGTTTGTAAGCAAGTAACAGCTGATGTGAAAATGTTGATGTTTATTCCAAATACACAATACATACCAAGAATTTTATGCTTTATTTTATCGATATTTTATGTTCCTGTTAACTACATGTTTGTTTGTTTTTCTGAGACAGGGTCTCACTATGTAGTTCAAACTGGCCTTGAACTCACTATGTAGCCTAGGCTGGCCTTGAACTCAGGGAAATCCTGCCTCAGCCTCCCAAGTACTGGGATTACAGGTGTGTGCTACCATACTCGGCTTTATATGTTATATAACATATTAAGAACCTCCTGACAAAACAGCAAGACCAGAGAGATGTCAAGTATGTCCTACAAAAAAGACAAGAAAGCAAAACTCATGTGCTGTCAGTGTAAGCAATACATGTATATGGAATGTGCTATTGTCATATGTGAAGACTGCCTTAGGTATAATTGAAGTAAATATTTTTGTTGTAGAGTTCTACTAGTATTTTCATTGTAGTTCACATAAGAATTTATTTATGTGGTTATTTTTAGACTTTGTTAACCAAAAAAAGTCAATGTTGAAAATTTTGATGCTTTTTTAAACACAATAAATATTAAAAATTCAATACTTTTGATATTTTTCCTGTTAAGTACATTGTTTAATATAATCAAACTCATAAAATTAAAATAATTCATCACTAAAAATACTTCTAAAGAATAGACATGGGTTTTGTACACCCTTCAGTGTGCTCCTTTAACACAAAAATGCCATGGTACCCAAGGGTAGACATTTCCAATCAAAATACCAATGGGATTCCTCACCAAACTAGAGAAAGCAATCGTAAAATTCATATGAAACCAGAAGAGACCTAGAAGAGCAAACGCAATTTTAGGCAACAAGGGCAAGGCAGACTGCATCACAATCCTGGACTTCAAGTTACACTACAAAGCCACAGTGATAAAAACAGCACAAAAACAAAACAAAAAAACCTCCTGCATGAACTGAACAGAACAGAGGATGCAGAAACAACTCCAGGCACACTCAGCTACCTTATCATTGACAAAGGGGACAAATCCTTTCCCTGGAAGAAAGATAGACTCTTTAACAATTGGTGCTGGGAAACTGGCTATTCAAATGCTTAAGATTGAAGCTACACCCTTATCTGTCACCATGGATTAAACTAAATTCAAAATGGATCAAATATCTAAACATTAGAGCAGAAATGATCTGCTAGAATACATTATAGGTAAAATATTTGATGACATAGGTATAGGCAAAGACTTTCTGAAGAGAACCACGGTTAAACAAGATGTAATGCCAAGAATTGGCAAACTGGATCACAACAAATTTTAAAGAAAACTTCTGCTCAGCAAAGGAGCCTATCAATATAGTGAAGAAACAGCATACACAAATGTTGCCAGCTACTCCTCAGACAGAGAACTAATATATAGAATATATAAAGAATTCAAAATAATTAGATATCCCAAACTTAAGGACTAAATTAAAAAATGGGCATCTAAAATGAATAGACACTTCTCAGATAAAGAAGTACAAACAGCCAATAAATACATAAAAAAATGTTTAACATTGCTGGCCATTCAAAAAGTGCAAATTAAAACATCACTGTTGGGGCTGGAGTGCAGCTCAGTGGCACAGCACTTGCCTTGCATATGGTAAGGGCATGGGTTCAATCCCCAGCACAAAAACAAAAAGAAAAACAAAAACAAACAAAAAACCCAAAACAACAGTGAGATTCCATCTCACTCCAGAAAGAATGGCTATCATCAAGAAATCAATCAAAAACAAATCCTTGAGAAGCTGTGAGAAAAAAAAAGGAACCCTTCCTCATTGTGGGTGGGAGTGTAAACTGGTACATCCCCTATGGAAATTAGTATAGAGATTCCTTACAAAACTAAAAATAGAAATTCCACTTGACTAAGCTATTCCCCTTCTCGGTATCATCCCAAAAGATTTGTATATACGTGTATGTGTCTGTGTGTGGTTTTTGAGACAGGGTCTCTCTGTGTAGTCCAAGCTGGCCTTGAACTCACTAAGTACCCTAGGCTCATCTCAAACTCATGGCAATCCTCTTGCCTCAGCCTGCAGAGTGCTGGGATTATAGGTGTGCACCACCACACACACCTGGCTCATTCCAAAAGATTTAAAGACTTCATACCATGGTGGTGTGTGCATATCCATGTTTATGGCAGCAAAGTTCATAAGAGCTAAATATTGGAAATAGCCCATATGTCCATTAATAGATTAATGGATTAAAAAAATATTAGTACACAATGGAGTACTACTCTGCCATAAAGGATAAACTTGAATCATTTGTAGAAAAATGGATGCACTTTGAAAACATAATGTTAAATGCATTAGACACACAAGCTTAAATATCACATCGTTTCTAACACAACAAACTCAGTATATAAATAAAGTGTAAAATAAAAGACATAACATGCAAAAGGAGAGAAAGAAAAGTTATTGTGATCCAGTATGGACAATGTATCTGAAATTATATCTTAATTTAGTATAATTATCTCATGTGTTTTACATATTTTTCCCCTATTAGTGTGGTTGTTAATCTGTATCTGTAATAATTAACTTCATAAGGATTTATAAAAAAAAAGGCAGGGGCTAGAGAGGACAGGGAAAGAAGAACTGAGATGTGTTATATATATCTACTAATTCCCTACTATAAATGCAATAAATATGTATGGCAAATATGTACCAATAAATACTGTTTTTTAAAAGAAAATGGAACTTAAAACATAGATGTCCGCAGGATAGGGGCAAAGTCATTTAGAGCATTTTTCTGTTGCCATTCTGTGTTTTTATCCATGAAGTGTAACAAATAATGAGAGAATTCTCACCTTTATCAGATATATTAGAATATCTTATGATTTTTCTTACCTGTATGGAAGTAATAGAAGCTGAATGTCCCTGAAGGACAGCAACTGGTGCACAAGTTCGAAGACACCATACTCTTACAACTTTATCACAGCTGCCTGC
Organism: Heterocephalus glaber; assembly: GCF_000247695.1. Next base: position 395,165 of record NW_004624836.1, on the reverse strand, counting down.
AGCAATGAGTGTATTTTCATAATTAACAGCCATGTCAGAAATTTCAGCAGAGTGCCCTCGAAGTGTAGCAAGTAGGCGTCCATCATCTGTGGCCCAAATTTTCACCAAACAGTCATCTGAACCCTATAGTAACACAAAAGGATGGAAGATTTACGATGATATAGAAATCTGTCATTCACCTCCCTCCCCAAAAAAAGGCAAAAAGGAGAATTTGATTATTCCTTAGCCTTTGCTTTTTAATCTCCTTTCCACATATAATATGGATCCAGCAGCAAATATAAATTATATGGAGATAAGACTGATGAGGCATTGTACAAACAATGGGATTTGTGAAAAGCTGCTCAAAACTACTTCTAATCTTGAAAACTATTTTTAAAATATTTTAAATATACTGAAAATATTATTTTTAAATATTTTAAATATACTTTTAAGTGATCTGGCATTAAGCATTTCTGCCATTATTTCTTTCCTTAGGGTGTGAGAGCTACTCTTCTTAAATGCTGGAATATATTTCTTCAAAAAGTACTCCCTAATTTAGGAAACCTGAGCCCATTAAGAATATCTGGTGAAAGCATTATCTTGACATATCTACTGAGAATTTCAAATCAATTTAAAAATAATAAAAAACAATTCTAGTCTAATGTGGTAGATAAAAATTATTTATTTCAAATGACATTCAACATCTTCATCATAATCATAAAAAAGCATAATCATTAACATTCAAATAAGTGTGCAGTTAGAAACATGAAATCATCAATGAAACAGTCTATATGGAAGCCTAAGGAGTCATAACTTCTCAAAGCACAAACTTCTTTTGTTGTACCATATAAATAGAAAAAATAAATTACACTATTACCCCCATCTCTTGTTAACTTAGTTATGAAGCAACAGGATTAATATTTCTTAGAAACATTAGTTTGCTATAATTTTGTCCTCAAAAGCAACAGTAAAATATAGTTAATAAAAATCAAATTTTAAAAATAATCAGTACTAAAATACATGCAAAATATAAGTATGTTCTTCATTACTGTGCAATTCAACTGTTTAAGCAAAACTGCCAGCAGTTAGTTACATTAGGTGACACATGGAAAGTGCATTTTATACAAATTCATTTTAATGTGTTTGTTAAAATGAGTCAAAATGAAATTGACTACAATTGTTTCACATAAATTAACCACATATGGAATATAAAAACTTTCAAAAATTTAATTTTTAAATTAAATTTCCGAAAAGATAGTGGACATGATAGTTCACCCTTCATCTATGTTAGGTTTTCAATTTCTATTCATCTTTTCATACATTCCTATATCCAAAAAAGGATAAACTGCCTACAAAGCATAATGCAGTACCATAAAGTCTAACTTCAATTGTTATAAATCTGCAATATTACCGTATCATAACCGTTACACTCACTGTAAAAATTCTTCTCCCACTTCGGTCAAATGCTACACAGTAGACAGAGGACAAGTGCCCCAAAATTCTCTTGTGCATCTTAATATGCTGGTAAGCAGATGAAGGGAAAATATGGCTGAAGCGACTACATCCGGTTAATTGCCTGGCAGAAGTGATATTCACTGAAAAAAAAAAGATTTTTTTTAATCTAAAAGTAAAACCTACTTTATGAAATTAAGTAATAAAAATATTAAGATAAGACAAAGTAGGGCACACATAACAAAGCAATCTTACAGTATGATAAGTCTAAATTCCTTTATGCATTTCAAGATTTTATGAACTCAAGTTGATTAAAAAAACACTACCAACATTCTTCTGTTAAATCTCATCAGTTTGCCTGTGGAAAGGAACATTCATTCCCATTTTATCTTTCAAGGTACAATGTAGTCAAAGACACTGTCACTTTAAATACATAGGTAAATCTTTTCACAGCATGAAGGAATTTTAGAATAAAATAATAAAATTATATTTCATTAAGCACATATATCTTAATTATATAGAGAATTTTATGAACTCCTTTCCCACCTCTTCACTATATAACTGCTGCACAAATTTCAAAAGTAATTATGAGCAATCTAAAAAATGAAAAGGGAAGGAAAACTATGACAACTGCATAGGTTTTAAACAGCAACAGTCCCTTCTAGGTTTGTCTATGGTTGTTCCTTTTTGGTTTCTGAATCTAGAGTTTCTTCCTCTAGTTACCAATGAATATATGAGACTTCATCTTCTGAGATCATTTTAGATCCTCTCTTATTTTTCTGAGTTTCTTTGACTTTTCTCTTTTCTCAGTGCTACTCTCGGTAAAGTTTCATTAATTTTTTATCTTTTTTAAAGTGACCTTTTAGATTCCTTGGTATTTTCTATCATTTTTCTAGTCTCCAATTTGTTTAATTCTGATCTGTTTTTTGTTATTTCCTTCCTTCTGTTAACTCTGATGTTTCTATATTCTCATTTTTTTAGTTTCTTGAGGAATATTATTAGGTTACTTGAGATGTTTCTTTTTGTTCATGTAGGGTTTTTTGTTATATATTTCCCTTTTGCTTTTGCAGCATCCTCTAAGTTTCGGTAAGTTCTGCTTTCATGTTTGTAGGTCTGAAGACATTTTAAATTTTCTATTTTAATTTATTCTTTAACCCACTGGTAATTCATAAGCATGTTTCAATCCCACATATCTGCAAGTTTTCCAAGATTCCCCAGTTACATGTTGACTAGTCCTTATCCAAATGCTCCAGAAGTATTTACAATGTAAGATTTTTTTTACATTTTAATAAGATATCTTTGGGATGGTAACCAAATCAAAACTAAAAATGTATTTATGTTTCATATATATCTTGTATGAGTAGCCTGAATATAATTATATATAGCACTTTTAATGTACCTACATTTTGACTGTGACCTCTCATATGAGGTCAGATTTGAAATTTTTGACTTCTGGCATCATATTGTCCCCTAAAACGTTTCCATTGTTAGGATATTTTCAATTTAGAATTTTTAGGTAAGGTATGTGCAACCTGTATGGATTTATAGTTTCATTCCTTGATGGTAAAAAAAAAAGATATTTCAATCTTAAATTTCTTATGACACACACTGAGGCCTGACAAATGATATATCTGGGAAAATGTTGAACAAGCACTTGCAAAAATGTCTATTATATTTGTGTTGGGTAATGATCTATATTTCTTAGGTTTAAAAATCTAAAATGTGGTATAAGTCCACTGCTTCCTTATTTAGTGTCTGGAAGGCTTGACCAATGCTGAAAATGCAGTATTAAAGTCTCTATTATTATACTACAATTTATCTCTCCCTTCAGATCTATTAATATTTGCTTTATATTTTTAGGTACTCTAATGCTAAGTACATATATATTTATGCTTCTAACACATCCTTAGTGCATTGTCATCCTTATCATTAACATATAGTGACCTTATTTTTTTTACAGTTTTTCACATAAACTCTACTATGTGGTGGATGACAAAAAAATATATTGAATATTTAAATTTTAAAAATATATATATTGGCATTAATACCCCTAAAATAGCAAAATTATCCCATCAGTTTTACCACTTTCTGAAGTAGTTGTGAAAGTCCTCTTCTGTGTCTTTAGTTGTGTTCAACTGGCTATCTTGATGTCATGTACTGGCTTCCTTGGTGTCTTAAATCCATTCAAAATCAAAACCTTTCATAATCATTTTGATTTGGGGGAAGAGCCAGAAGTTGCAGGGCAACAGATTTGGTGAATAAGATGGATGAGGACACACCATAATGTTTTCAATTTGACAGAAACTGTAGTACCAGAAGCAATGTGAGACATGGATCATTGTCATAATTGAGGATGAAACTATTTGCCTATTTCTCAGGCCATTTTCTATACACATTATTTCTTAAATGCACTAATAAGCCCTTAAAATAAATAGACTTCAGAAAGGAAAATTGTAGTAGGATGAACAGCAACAATTCAGCCTCTCCAAGATTCAGAAACCAGACACTGCAAAATAAAAATGCACTGAAGAAAAGAAAGAGAAGTACATCCCAGGAAATTTGGGATGAACTGACAGGAAAGTTAAAAGCTAGAGAAGTTGAAAGAAACAGTCTGGACTTTCTTCCTGACTCCCAACTTGTGGCTCTTGGGAAAGGCCGACTGAATCTATAGTAACAATGTAAACACCTGGGACTCCACGGGGCCCCAGGAAGAATCAGTGGAAGTGAAATGGACTGGCAGTTGATCAAGTTTGCATGAACAGAGAATAGTTTATTCCCACAGAGTTGTTCAACCGGCAACAGCTGCTGAGAGATCCCTGTGCAGATGAACACCATATTTCTGAAGACAGTGTGGGGGGTTGTGCACCATTCCAGGAAAGGAATGTTTGAACCTGGGACACAGAAGAGCCACAAGACACCTTCACTTCAGGGTTCCCAGTGTTATCCTTTCATAGTGACTGGGTGAAAGACAGGCATAGGAATCAGAAGAGGAGGAGGGGACATAAAAGAGATCTGCTGAGGGTTAAGAGCTCAACCAAGAAGGATACAGAGCTGCCCCTATGCTAGAAGCAAGGCCTGGCTTAAGTTTCTTTGACTTTGAAAGTCTCAACACTGAATATTTGAGCCCTTTACCTACTGTCTGCATCCAACATGGATATGCCATCTGGGGTCTGATGGTATTCTCTATCCCCTGGCATGAGAAGGGACACATTTTAACTAGGATACTGCCACAGCCCAGGGAAAGCATAGGGGACTCTGAGAAAGCTGAGAATTGCTAGACTCCAAAACTGCAGATCCTGGAAGGAAACCACTCATCCAAAATCAGAGAGAAAATTTTCTTTTCCTTATTAATTTTTCTCCCTTATCCCTTTTAATTTTATCCCTTTAATTTTTTCTTATTTTTATTCTCCAAATATTTTCGTTCATTTCTTTTTCAACCTTCTATGTCTCAACAATATTTTTGTCACAGTTACCTAATTCTATAAACATCTCCCAACTCCCTAATGAGAACCTTTCTCCCACTTCTCTATCCTTCATCTCATATCCTATAGTTTAGGATTTCAAATTTTTCTTCTCACATTCCCTGTTGAGAAACCACTATATTTTAACAGTGTAAACATTAAGTTTTATCAATCATTAGTTAACTCTATAAAATTACTGTTGAATTATTTTCTACCATTAGAAGAAGTACAGCTATTATTCTTCGTATGGTGGTACTCCATTCATTCACACTTTTGTTTGTAAACAATTTGGCTCTCAAACAGAAGTGTTTGGCAACATTTTTGTCTATGTACTCTGTATCAAGTGATGAACATGACTGTGGCATCTTCTCTACATAAACAAACATGGCCATCTTTTCCAGAATTGTGCAATGAATTAAATTTGTGAACTGAGGTACTGCTGTACATATTACCTGCATGTCAATATCTGAATTTTCTTAGTGCTTATGCAATAATTGTGGATTTCTCCTCTATGGTTAAGGATAGTATGTAATGTTAACCACTTACCAGTCCAATTATTTAAATACAGGATGACCAAAAATTGCATATTTTTCTTTAATCTATATAACATAATAAGAAATATTAAAAAAATGACAATTTTATCAAATTTATTCAATACAAGAATTGACTCGTTGAAATGACACCTGGCTGGGGGACGCTTGGGATAGTATGAAAACAAATGCATTGCCCGGAGTGTCACTTGGGGTAAACGGTTAAGTGGTTAATATCTAAGTGTTCTTGGATGAACCACAGTAGCAGATTTGCTTGATACTGCCAAGTTTGCAAAATTGTAGCTACTAAGGGGTTTTGTCTGTATGCCACCATGAAGACATTAACAATATTAAGATACATTCCCAGAGAACTAAGTGTTAGAACAATTACACTGAAGCCTCCCCTCTCAAATTAACAGACAAAGTCAGACCTTAGGGGAGAGGCAAAGGACTATGCTTAACCATGGCAAAAGTACACCACAGAAAAGCAGGCTAAGTAAAGAGATTTCCACACAGTACTAGAAGTAAATCTTTCCACTTTAAGGACTCACATGCCTCCACACAAAACAAACAAAAACATAGATATATAAGACAAGGCAACAAAATGCCTCCCAAAACTCCCAACTTCCCCAAGCAAATTATGGGGGTATTGAAGGGGAGAATAGCATAAGCCACAAACCTTGATTACTTGAAAGATAACAGAAATTATAAAACAGGTCAAAGAGTGCTCTATGGGATCACTGAAGATATAATAAATGATCAATGAGCTTTCAAAAAACTAATACAATCGTAGCAGACCTACATGAAGTGATACAAAACATTAATTTCAAGTTTACCAAAGAATCAGATTCCAGAAAACATTTCAACCAGAAATCCAGGAGATAAAACATTACATTGAAACTACGGACAGTAGAAGCAACCAATGTGAAGACAGAATTTCAGAATTGTAAGATATCAACGACTCAAAGGCATCTTAAAAACAATAACAGAACATAAATGGATCCAACCGTGGCTAGATGATGTAAAGACTAAACTAAAAGTAATTTGAATGAATGAAATACTAGAAGTCAGTAAAAATGCCATGAAAAACCTGTTTTCAGAAATAGTAACAGACAACTTCCTAAATTTAGGGAATCAAATAGACCTCACTAATAAGTGAGGCATACAAGGGCCAGGGATTTAGCTCAGTGGTTCCGCCACCTGCCTTGTAAGCACAAGGACCCAAGATGGATCCCCAGTACAAATTTTAAAAAAAGAAGAAATAAATGAGGCTTATACAACCCGAAAGACAACCTCTCCATATCACATCATATTCAAAACACCAGCAGTCCAAAATAGGGACAAAAATCTTAGAAGCTGTTAAGAGAAAAGCAATGAATTACTTGTAAAGTTAAGCACATTAGAATTACAGCATACAACTCAACAAAAACCTTAAAGGTGGGCTTGGAGGGAAGTGTTTTAAGCCCTAAAAGATTACAATTTGCAACACAAACTTACATATCCTGCAAGTTTCCACCAAACTGAAAGACAAATAACGTATTTCCATAACAAGGAGCACATCCAAAAAATTTATGACCACCAAAGCAACATTACAAGAAATACTCAAGGTTATCCTAGAAAGAGACAATGGAGCAAACAATGCCAATAAATCAAATAAGAGAAATACTAATGGCAAGATGAGAAGTTAAGTAGAAAAAAAGTAAGGACACCAGCAACATGAAAATAATGCAATGACAGAAATAAGTAATAAGATTACCTCTCAGTAATCTCACAGTGAATGGTCTCAATCTCCCAATGAAAACAGACTGACAGAATGGAGGAAGAAAAAAATGTAATGATTTTCAGATTACATGAAACACATTTAATTAAAAAAGAAATACACAGAGTAAAAATCAAAGGATCAAAAACACTATTCCATGGAATAGGAACATGGAAGAGCAGGAGCAGCTCCCCTAGATGTAGAAAAAGTAGATTTCAAGCCAAAACTGAACAGAAGAGACAAAGAAGGTCACCATATATTGGTTAAGGAAGTGGTGGCAAGCCTCTTAAATGAACCATTCTTTCAATGATAGAAACAGCCCACTGTGGCCTGCGTGACATAGGTTTGCCATCACTGGATTAAAGGAACAAATATGCACCAAACACTAATGCACCCAACTTCATAAAACAAACACTAATGGACATAAAATGAGATAAAGAAAACACAATTATAATGAAATACCTTAATACCCCACTGTCACAAAAGGATCAACTAGACAAAAAAAAAATTTAAAAATATCACACTTGAACCAAACACTTGAACAAATTAACAGATATCTACACAGTGTTGCATACAGGCATACAATATATTGTTCTCAGCAGCATATGCAACTTTCTCTAAAATAGACAACATTTTAGACCATAAAGTATGCTTGAATAAATCCAAAAGAATCAAAATTATTCCATGTATATTATCAGATCATACTGCAATGAATCTACAAATCAATGGCAAAATACACCAGAGACTATGCAACCACATGGAAAGTAAATACCTTCTTGAAAAACTGATGAGACACAGAAGAAGTCAAGGAAGAAAATTAGATAGGTCCTAAAATCAAACAATAATGCAAATACAATGTACTGGAAGATATGAGACACACTGAAAGCAGTCAAAAGATGGGCATACTTAGCAGTGAATACCAGACAAATAACCTAATGATATACCTCAAGGTCCTAGAAAAACAAAAATAATACAAATCTAAAGCTACCAGACAGATGAAAATTATAAAGATCAGAGCAGAAATTAATGAAATTTTCTTAAACATGGCACAAAATAAATCAATGAATCAAATAGTCCTTGAAAGCAAACGTATTACCCAGTCTTTGCCAAAAAAAGGAAAGACCCAAATCCATGCAAATAGAAATGAAAAAGGCAAAATCACAACAGATTCTGCTGAAATCCAAAGGATCATTAGTAAATACTCTGATAACCTATACTCTAAGAAAATGGAAAATTCAGAATAGATTCCTAGATACATATAAATGGTCAAACCTGAAGTAAGAAATACAAAAATCTTAAATAATTCAATATCAGTCAATGAAATTTAAGAAGTAATAAAAAACTACCAAGAAAAGCCTATTTGCCGATGGATTCACTGCTGGATTTTACAGGGACTTTAGAGAAGATCTAATGCCAATACTCATCAAACTCTTTAAAGAAATGGAAAAGGAAGCACTACTCACAAAGTGATTACTGGAAACAAGCATTACTGTGATTACAAAACCAGAAAAGAGCCCATGAAACCAAAAGAGAACCATAGGTCAATCTCTTTAGTGAACATAGATGCAAAAATCATTAATAAGATACTGGTGAACAGAATGCAACAAACTGTCAAAACAAATCATACATCATCATGAAGTAGGATTCATTCCAGGGATGCAGGAATAGTTCAACATAAACAAATTGATAAATGAAATACACTACATAAACAAAAGCAAGGACAAAAATCACATGATCAGATATCTCAGTAGATGAAGAAAAAGCAACATCCATTCATTACATAAAAAATAGATAAATAAAGGTTTTATCTCAATTCGATAAAAGCCATCTATGACAAACATCATATTAAATTGACAGAAAATAAAAGCTTTCCCTCTAAATTCAGGAACAAGACAAGGATGTTTACTGTCACCATCCCTGTTCAATATAGTTCTTGAAATATTAGCAAGAGCAATCAAGAGAAAGAAATTAATGGGATATCTACAAGCAAGGAAGAAATTATCATCATTTGCACATGGTATGATCCTCCACATAGAAAATGCCAAAAACTCCACCAAAACACTCCTAGAATTAATAATCAAATTCAGTAGCATAGCAGAGTACAAAGTCAGGACACAAAAGTCAATAGTGTTCTTGTATACAAATAATAAACTCACCAAGAAAGAAATTAAGGAAACGATACCTTGTACAATTGAAGGAATCCAACCACCAGCATCCTGATCAGAGAGAGACCCCTCTAAACTGCCCCTCCCAGCACAGCTGCACCTGGGGACACATAACATTACCAGCCCAGCTATTGGTAGCCACTACTTCCTGCGCTTTGCTAAGCCTCATCCTTGGGCAACTATTGACACTTGCACTTCCTCAAGCCTTGTTCTTAGCAGGTAGCCACAGCCCCCTTTCACTGAACTCCCCTTCCCCATGAACCTAGAAAAACACCCAAAAGCCTGTAGGAGACCAGCTGGTCTCTAGAGACTGCCACAGCAGTCTCTCTCACGTTTGTTCTGAAATAAACCTGTCCTGTTTATTTCATACCTCTGTTTCTTCTTTTCCTTCTTTTTTACAAACAACAATAGCATCAAGAAAAATTATACCCAGGAATTGACCGAACCAAGGAAGTGAAAGACCTCTACAAAGAAAAGAACAGTACTCTGAAAAAGGAAATTGAAAAGTATGTCCAAAAAAGGAAAGATGTACCTTGTAACCTAGACATTGGCTCCCAGAACCAATGTTGTCAAAATGGAAATACTTCCAAAACTGTTATACAGATTCACTGAAGCACCAAAACTAACTGAAAAGTCATATGGAACCAGAAAAACCTAGAATGGCAAAAACAATACTGGGCAGGAACAGCAAGGTAAGAGGCATCCCAATCCTGGACTTCCAAGTTATACGATAAAGCTACTGTGATTAAAAACAGCATGGCAGGGCCAGGGATTTAGCTCAGTGGCACTGCGCCTGTCTTGCAAGCACAGGTCCTGAGTTTGATCCCCAGTACCAACAAAAAAAAAACAGGATGGTTGCCAGAGGGGAAGGCGGAGGCAGGAGGATGTCCATGAGTTCAAGGCCAGCCTGGGAATTTAAGACCAGCCTGAACTACATAGCAAGATCCTATTGAATAAAAAAAACAAAAAACAAAAACAACAACAGAAACAGACTTGTGGACCAAAGGAACAAAATAAAGGATGCAGAAACAACTCCAAGCACACAGTTACCTTGTCTTTCACAAAGGAACCAATTACTATCCCTAGAAGATAGCCTCTTTAACAAATAGGGCTCAGAAAACCAGATATGCACATGCTTAAGATTGAAGCTACACTCATATTTCTTACAATGCACTAAACTAAATTCAAACTGCCTCAAATATTGAAATACTAAAACAGAAACATTTAACCTGCTGGGCCCTGAATAGGTAAAACTCTTGAAGATATAGGCAAAAACTTTCTGAACAGAAACCCAGTTGCACAACAAATAATATCAAGAAGCAATACATGGTATCATATCAAATTAAAAAGCTTGTACACAGCAAAGGAAACCACCAGCACTACAAAATGGGGGAAAATTGCCAGCAACTCTTCAGTCAAAGTTCTACAAACATCTAAAATATATAAGGAACTAAAAAAAAATTAACATCCCCAAATTGAAAGACCTAATCAAAAACTGGCACCTGCTGGGCATGATGGTGCAAAAATAATCCCAGTATTCAAGAGGCTGAGGTCGCACAGAACACGCCGAATCAGCCCACTGCAGACAGGCAGGTCTGCAGACACCCTACCGAGGTCCCCAGTACTGCGGAACACACCCAATCAGCGCATGTCCCGGCAACAATCCATTGGACACTCCCCCCACACCCCGCTCCTCTGTACAGCCACCTGGTTCCACACTACAAAGACGCAGAGGACACCAGACCACCAGACAACAGTACTGAGTCCAGCCGCTCCCAGCCCAGAAGTAGGGGCTTATGAGCTGTCGTCCCACTGCTCCTGGCCCAGAGGAAGGGGCTTCCCGGCCACGATCCCTCCTGCTACTCCCAGCCCACAGGAAAGGGCTTTTGGGCCACCTTCTGTCCCTCCGCTCCTGGCCTAGAGGAACGGGATTCCGGGCCACCATGCCTCTCACTGCTCACGGACCAGAGGTAGGGCTTTCTGAGCAGCCATCCCACTGCTCCTGGAACAGAGGAAGGGGCTTCCAGGCCACCATCCCTCCCGCTGCTCCCGGCCCACAGGAAAGGGCTTTTGGGCCACCATCCCTACCACTGCTCCCAGCCCCTGTCCCATCTCTCCCAGCTCAGAGGAGGTAATCCGGGAAGGCGTCAACAGCATCCCCCCCCCCCAGTCAAAATGAGAAAACACGAAAATAGGTCTCAAAACCAGACTTCCAGATCACCTACAGCAACCCCAAAGGGAAATGAGATGGAACCCTCTGATACTCAACCACCTGGACCCA
>NW_004624836.1:352169-378652 GCF_000247695.1 Heterocephalus glaber | reverse complement strand
GCTAGGAATGGGGAAAAAATAAGAACCAAGATGCATTATGTAAAGGTACAATTCCCAATGAGAAATGTAATTGTGTTGCATACCTACAATGTACCTAAAAGAATTTAATAAAGTGCAAAAAAAAAAAAAAAAGAGATGCCATGGCAAGAGGATCATTATGAGTTTGAGGCCAGCCTGGGCTACATAGTGAGTTCAAAGCCAGCCTGAATTGCATAGCAAGACCCTGTCTCAAAAAACATCAAAAATAAAAAATAAAAAAGTGTTACAGAACAAAACACTCATTCTAACTCACTCTAGATTGAATACTTGCCTCTAGGAAATCAAATAAGAACAAGAGCAGGCAAGGTAACAGGGGAAAAAATACCTTACTTTCTTGTTGGTGGAAGTGTAAACTGATAGAACAACTATAGAAATCAGAAGGGAATCTTCTCCAAAAATCTAAAATGAGAAATTGCATTCTACTTAGATATTCCTCTTCTAGGTATCTTCCCAAAAGAGTTAAACACATCAATGGTGATACGTGAATACCCATTTTTATAGCAGCACAATTCACAATAGCTAAATCTTGGAAGCACCCTATATGTCCATCAACAGGTGAATGGATAAATAAAATATGGTATTTAAACAAAATGATGTGCTTCTTTCCCATAAAAGATAATCTTGAGTAACTTGTAGAAAAATGGATGCACTTTGAGACCATGATATTAAGTGAAATAAATCATACACACTGCTTCAATACCACATGGGTTCTCATATGAGTAACCCAAAATATAGATAAGTTCAAAATTAAGGGTATATGATAGGAAATAGCGAGACATATTTAGGATATGGGATGGGAACCAAGACATGGAGAGAGGAGGAAAATGAGATAAAATAAAAAGGTGAAATGTGAAGTGTGTCCCTACAAGGATCATGATCATCGTATACTACAATCATGCAAAAAAAATGTGTGTGTTCACACGTGTGTGTGTATGAAAATGGGCCCAAGTGATGCAAGGAGGAGCGAAAGGGATGGGTAAGAGGGGAAGTAGATTTTTTTTCAAAAGACGGACATGTCATGTACATAGACCAACTCCCCAAAATGAATGTAATGTAATCATGTACTACAGACCTGCACTAATAAAAAAAAGATTTAAAAAATTAACTTATGGAAAAAATATTCAGAATCTATTCTAGTGTTTCTGGGTATAAACTGAGCTCACAGATTCCATTAAAATAAAAAAACACAATCAACATCACCATGATGTTTATTGATGGGGTTTTTTATCCCCACATAAAACAGGATGATTTCCATTGAGAACGCTGTACCTTGGTCTCAGGATCATAACCATAGACCAAAGTTTCACATCCCCAATATTTCTTTAAAAACCTGATAAATATGGAACAGCAGGAACAGATTACTCAAATGAAAGTGAGAAATACTGTCACTTTTGTTTGACAGTCAAAATGCAGGCAACAAATTTCTCATTCATTTGTTTCATGTTAAAATATGTTGTTAAAATTCTGAATGGAACAATGATAGATGCATATCACAAAACTACTGGTATTTATTGTGCCACTTCTCTTATTGATTTTTTTCTTTCCATTGGCTGGCACTCAGAAACTACATTTACAGTATTTTTTTAACATGCCATATACATAGCTGTCCCCATGCAATTTTAGTTTCTATTTGTATGGAATATCTTTTACCACCCTTTCACTTTGGTCTATATGTATCCTTGGAAGTAAAGTGAGTTGTCTGTAGGCAGCATACACTTGGTTTTATTTTTCTATACATTCAGCCACTTGATGTTGGAAATACTCATACAACTCAAAACAATCTAAAGATACAGTTCAATCCCTATCCATAGTCTCATGTCATTTTCCATAGTAATAACAGAAAACAATCCTAAAGTACATATGGAACAGCAAAAGATCCCAAACAGCCAAAACAATATTCAGTAAAAAAAAAAAAAAAAGAAACAAAAACAAAAAGCCAGAAATATCACACTCCTTGACTTCAAAATATATTATAAAACTATTCAAGCAAGCATGGTTCTAGAATAAAAACAAATACAGTGAACAATGGGAAAGAACAGAAAGTCCTGAAATGAACTTAAGTGTTTATATTCAATTGATATTCAATTAACAGGCCAAGAATGCACAATGGGAAAAGGAAAGGCCCTGTCTCAAAAAAAGATCTATTAATTAGACTAATAAATATCCAAGTACCTCAATGACCAAAGAACCACAACAGCATACCTAAACAAATGAAAAAACTTCAATTTCACTGAGCAAGGTAGCACATGCCTGTAATCCCAGCACGCAGTAGGCTGAGGCAAGAACATCATCATGAGTTTGAGGCCAGCTTGGGCTCCATAGTGAGTTCCAGGCCAGTCTGAACTTCATGGTGAGACCTTGCCTCCTAAAACAAAAACAAAATCCCAAGAATTCAATCTCATTAAAGAGCTAGCATTTCAGGCCCCAAATCTCAAATCAAGAATTACTGAAACCTTTAAATATCTAACATGTACAGTGTACATGTATAGTTTAGCTATTAATTTTTTTATTTTTTATTTTTTTGTTGTTTGGGTATCAGGGATCAAACTTGGGGCCTTGTGCTTGCGAGGCAGGCGGCGGCACCACTGAGCTAAATCCCCAGCCCTATTATTTTTAAAAATCACTTATAAAAAACCTAATACTTAACTCAAAAGAAAAATGAAAATATTTACAGTAGATACAGAAGACTTATAATTTTAAAATATATATGAATCTCATGAAGAGACAAAAAGAAGTAGATCTCCAGAAAATGAGAGGGAGCTGACAGGGAAATAAGAAACTAAAGAAAAACTGGAGAAATTGAGCCCAAGAAAAGTATGCAGCAGGAGATGAAAATGGCCAGCTACAGTGCAACTAAACAACAACAAAAAAAAACCAAAGAAATGTCACAGTTGAGCCACACCGTGAAACAAATAGACTTAATAGGTATCTGCAGAGTGTTCTACACTGCTACAACAGAATATACATTCTCAGTTGCACACAAAACTTTCTCCAAAACAAAGTACACACTAGTCCATAAAGCCTGCTCAAATAAATATAATAATCACAATAACAAGTATACTATCAGGTCATTGTGCATTCAAAGTAGAAATTAATCACAAAAAAAACCACCAAAATTTTTATAAACACCTGAAAAGTAAATAACACACTCCTAAATACTCAAAGATTCACTGAAGAAATAAAGGAAGAAATTAAAAATTCCTACAATCAAATGACAATGCCAGTATAACATACCAGAATCTAAGGGACACAATCAAAGGAGTTCTAAGATGGAAGTGTACATCTTTCAATGCTCATATTAGAAAAATTAAGAGAACTCAACCTAATGATCCTCAAAAAAGAACAATCCAAACTCAAACCTAGTCTAAGGACAGATATTATAAAATCAGAGCAGAAATTAACAAAATTGGTACAAAAAAAATACAAAGAATAGTGAATCAAACAGCTGCCTTTTTCAAGGAATAAACAAAAAAAGACGAATCTTCAGCTAAACATACCAAAACAAGGAGAGAAAGAATTCACATCAATGCAATTAGAAATGAAAAAGGTACAGTGGACACCATTAAAATCCAAAAGATTATTAGTAACTACTATGGAAAATGGTATTCCAATGAACTGAAGAATTCTGATGAAATGAACAGATTGAAGACAGATATGAATTATCAAAACTGAACCAAGAAGACATAAAAATTCTCAGCAATCCAATAACAGAGAATGAAATTGAGATAATAAAATACAAACCAACTAAGAAAAGCCTCGGGCCTGATGGATTCACCATTAACTTTTGCATGACTTTCAGAGATGTATAACACCAATACTCTTAAAACTTATTAATGAAAATGAAAGGGAAGGAGTGCTTCCAAGTACATTCTGGGAAGCCAGCATCACTGTGACTATAACATTAAACAAGTACTCAACAGGCCCCAGCACTGTTGCATGGAGGCCAGCTGCCTCAGATTACATAACACAGGCTATGCCGTAGCTGAATCCACAAGGCAGAGGCGGCAGGGGGCCGTAAAGGCCATGGTTAGGAGTTCCAAAAGATAGAGAGCAGAAGTGAACAACAGAGAAGGCCTCTCTGAAGCTCCTCAATGAAAACTTAAGCCCACTGGGAAAATGAAGAAAATCTCTGCAATAAAGGCACACTGGCCCACCATGGTTGGTAAGTTGGTGGGATCAGCACCTCCCATCAGAACCTGGACTCACTTCGGGGAAAGGGTAGCTGGAACCTGGAATAGAACCTTGCAGAGTACAATCTGGCAAGGAGGTCAGGGACCTCAACTTGGGCCTTGCAGACAGAAATCAGACTCAATCTCAATGGACAATAGCTGGCTTGCTAAGACTAATCAACTTAGATCTGCGCACTGCTGCCCATATTGTCTACCACGACAGCAGAGACATATCCTGAAGGACACCCTTTTTAAAAAAATTTATATATATATCCTTTTCTTTTTCTCTCTCTCTCTTCCTTCTTGTTCTTTATTTCTCTCCCTTTTTGTTCCTGTTCTATTTCAGATTTTTTTTCTCTTTCCTTCTCTTGATTGTCATTATTCTTGTTTGTTTGTTTGTTAGGTTTTTTTTTTTTTTGGTACCTGGGATCGTACTCAGGACCTTGCACTTTCGAGGCAGGTGGTGGACCACTGAGCTAAATCCCCAGCCCAACTGTCATTATTCTTATAAGAAGGTGAAAACAGTTTCTAGCTTCCCTATTGCTGTTAAGTTTGTTCAGTACTTATCTTTGTTCCTTCACTGTCTTTTCCTCTTGTCTTCAACAGTTTCCGAAAGTTTGTAGGATGTTCCTATGTCCTCTAGCCTCATGTCTAACCTTTCGCTCTCCTTCTATCTCTCTATCCCTCCCACCCCAACTCCTTCTAAGTCCTCATCCTGAAGGGTAAATTTGCTATATTGAAGGGTTTATTTACTACAAACATATTTTGGGCTGGTCCTGGATTTTGTTCTAGTTCCCTAGGTTAAAGGTGAGAGATTAATAGCTACAGCAAACTGTCACTTTCTAAACTGTGTTTGATGCTATTGTTGATGCTGATTGCATGACTTGGGGTAAGATGTCATGGTTGATCTAATCAGTTGTCCTACCCGGTATGCTGAAAATGAGATTGCCTAAGAGTCATTAGAGACTCAAAACCTAAAGACCAGCTAAACTGGGAAGACATCCTTGAGAACCAATCATTCCATAAGGGCTCTAATACAAGCAATAAAGATATTCACAATAAGTAATATTGAAGCATCAACACAGGAATTAAACCAAAAGCAGCACCACCAACAAAAATACAAATGAGAAGACACCTAAACAAGGTGCAAACCCAGACTTGCAGCTCACCACAGGAAAATTCTGGGGGAAATGAGGTGGAAAAATCTGATGATAAACCAGCCACATGGACACCCTGAACTGATAGCATGGAAAGTAACAGATGAATGAAGCTCTAGAAAAATTCAAAACAGAAATAATTTCCCAGAAAACTATAGAGATGGTGCACAGAATGAAACACATGATTAGAGACTCTAGTACAGAAACAGATAAAACAAAAAACAGATGAGCTCAGGACCTTGATGGAAGCCATGAATGCCCAGCATAAGAAAGAAATGGAAATCATGAATGCACAATATAGGAAAGAAATGGAATCAATGAAACAGATTCAAACAGATATCCAGGGGATTAAAAACTCCATTGAAAGTATTCTCAGCAGTATGAGCCACTGTGAAGACAGAATATCAGATATAGGAGACAGGATTGCGATTAGTGACCATAGAAAGAGAAATTTCTTAAAAATAGTAAGGGACCATAAGAAGTCAATCCAGCAGCTGCTAGATGATGCAAAAAAATAACATAAGGCTGATAGGAGTCCACGAAAAAGAAGGAGAAAGTGCAAATGACATAAAAAAAATTTTCACAGAAGTAATGGCAGAATATTTCCAAAGCAGAGAAAAAGAAATTGACAAACAGATAAATGAGGCATATAAAAATCCAACTAGCCATGATAAAAAAATCTACACCTAGACATATAAAAGATCCCAGATACCCAAAAGTAGAACAAAATACAACAAGTAGTTAGAGAAAACAAACAAATTACATACAAAGAAAAGCCCATCAGAATCACAGTAGACTTTTCAACACAAACCCTCAAGTCAAGGAGAGCCTGGAGCAAAGTATTTCAAGCCCTAAAAGAAAATATCCCCCAACCTAGATTGATGTCTGCTGGAAAATTATCTTCCAAAATCAGTAAGGAAAAAAGATGCTTCCACAACAGAGAAAACCTGAGAAACTTCATGAATATCGAACCAGCACTCCAAAAAATTTTAAACAATATCTTAGAAAAAGTCAATGAGGGTCACTAATCCATGAGGACCAACAGAGTGAAGACATCAGACAAGGCAAGAAAATGGGAAAATATAATATAGCCAACAACAAGAAAATAACATGACAAGATATATCAATATTTATCAATTATAGCCATCAATGTTAAAGGCCTCAATTCACCAATCAAAAGAAATAGACTGCCAGAAAGAATTAGAAGCAAAATCCAACAATATGCTTTATACAAAAAACATGCCTAATTCAAAAAGAAATTCAGACTGAAAGATAAAAGTGGGAAAACAATTCTCCATGTGACAGAATCCCGGAAAAAAGCTATCTTATTTGCAGACAAAATAGATGTCAAACTAAAACTAATTAAGAGAGACAAAGAAGGACACTACATACTTGTAAAGGGAACAATCAAAGAGAAAGAGATGACAATCATAAATATATATGCACCAAATACTAGTGTACCCAACTGTATAAAACAAATATTAATGGACATGAAAAAACAAATAAGCACTAACACAGTAGTGGGGACCTCAATACCCCACTGTCACAAATAGACAGATCATCTAGACAAAAAATCAACAAAGAAATATTATAACTGAACCAAATTTTGAACAAATGGACTTAATAGATGTCTACAGAGTGTTCTAACCCAGAAAATCAGAACACACATTCTTCTCAGCTGCACACAGGTTAGTCTCCAAAATAGACTACATGCTAGCTCATAGAACATGTTTAAGCAAATGCAAAGGAACTGAAGTTATCCCTTGTATGTTATCAGAACATAGTGCAATTAAATTGGAGATAAATAGCATAAGAAACTTCAAGAACTTCACAACCACATGGAAATTGAATAACACTGGCCTGAACAACCAATGGGTCACAGAGGAAGTTAAAGAATAAATTAGTTTCTACAATTCAATGAAAATTACAATACTACACACAAAAACCTATGGGACACAATGAAAACAGTTCTACGAGGGAAATTCATAGCAGTGAATGCTCGTACTAGGAAAACAGAGCAAGCTCAAATAAACAATCTAATGCTGAACTTCAAGCTCCTAGAACAAGAACAGCAAGACAAACCCAAAGCTCAAACAAGGGAGGAAATCATATAGAGCAGAAATAAATGCAATGGAGACTAAGAGAACAATACCAAAAAAAATCAATGAATCAGACTTGATTCTTCGAAAGAATAAATAAAATTGACAAACCCTTAGCCAGCCTTATCAAAAAAAGGAAAGAAATGACTCAGACCTATGCAATTAGGAATGAAATGGGTGAAATCACAACACATCCACCAGAAATCCAGAGGATCATCAGTATCTACTTTGAGAACCTGTACTCCAATAAAATGGAAAACTCAGAAGAAATGGACAGATTCCTAGATGCATATTAATTACCAAAGTTGAATGAAGAAGATATAAGAATTAGAAACACCCAATTTCAATCAGTGAAATTGAAAATGTAATTAAAACTTTACCAACAAAGAAAAGCCCAGGTCCTGATGGCTTCACTGCTCAATTCTACAAAAAATTTAGGGAAGAGCTAATGCCACTACTTCTCAAACTCTTCAGTGAAACTGAAAGGGAAGCAATACTCCCAAATTCATTTCTGGAAGCAAGCATTACTTTGATTCTGAAAACAGAAAAATACCCAATCAAAAAAGAGAACTATAGGCCAATCTCCCTAATAAACATAGATGCAAAATTCCTCAATAAGATACTGGCAAACAGAACACAGAGGATCATCAAGAGATCATACACCCTGACCAAGTCCGATTCATTCCAGGGATGCAAGGATTATTCAACATACATAAATCAATAAATGTAATATAGTAGATTAACAGACTCGAGGACAAAACTTTATTGTCATCTCAATAGATGCAGAAAAAGCATTCAACAAAATCAAACACCCATTCATGATAAAAACTCTACAGATAATTGGAACAGATGGTCTTTACCTTAATCCAATGAAGGCTGTCTCTGAAAAACCAAAAGCCAACATCATACTAAATGGTCAAAAATAGAAATCTTTCATGCTAAAATCAGGAACAGGACAAGGATGTCCACTCCTGTTCAATATAGCTTTGGAAACATTAACCCCAGCAATCAGACAAGTGAAAAAAATAAAAGGAATGAAGATACGAAAGAAAGATAAACTCATTATTTGCTGATCACATGACCCTCTACACAGAAGAACCAAAAAACTGCTAAAAATCTTCTAGACTTGACAGATTCAGTAGAGTCGCTGGATATAAGGTCAACACTTAAAAATCAATAGCCTTCTTGTACACAAATAACAGCCTCACTGAGAGAGAAATTGGGGAAACAATTCCTTTCACAATAGCATCCAAAAAAACTGAAATATCTAGCAATCAATCTAACAAAGAAAGTAAAATATCTCTACCTTGAAAACTACAGCACTCTGAAAAAAAGATTGAAGAGGCTATAAGAAAATGGAAAGACATCCCTTGCTCCTGGGTAGGCAGACCCGATATAGTGAAAATGGCCATACTTTCAAAACTGCTATATAGATTCAATACAATCCTGATTGAAATCACAACAGTATATTTCAAAGAACTAGAGAAAATAATCCAAAAATTCATTTGGAACCAGAGACTTAGAATAGCAAAAGCCATTCAAGGCAACAGAAACATGACAGGGGTATCACAGTCCCCAGTGTGAAACTATACTACAAATCCACAAAAACAGCATGGTACTGCCAAAGAAACAGACCAGAGGATCAGTGGAATACATTAGAAGATGCAGACACAACTCCAGACATACTCAGCTACCTCATCTTTTAGATAGGAACCAACCACCCTCACTGGAGGAAAGATAGCTTCTTTAATAAATGGTGCTGGA
The DNA here is from genome assembly GCF_000247695.1 of Heterocephalus glaber. The sequence goes on along the minus strand of NW_004624836.1, from coordinate 369,424 downwards.
AAAACTGGATTTCAACCTGCCACAGATTAAAACTAGACCCATACCTTTCACCATGCACTAAACTAAAATCACAGTGGATCAAAGAACTAAATATTAAAACAAAAACACTGAACTTGCTGGAAGATAGGTTGGGTAGAACTCTTGAAGACATTGGCATAGAAAAAAGACTTCATGAACAAAACCTCAGTTGCACAGGAACTAGCACAGAGAATCAACAACTAGGATTTCACCTAAGCTTCTGCACTGCAAGAGAAACCACCAACAGAGCAAAGAGACAACCTATAATGTGGGAAAAAATTTTACCAGCTGTTCCTCAGACAAAGGTCTACTATCTAGACTATATAAAGAACTTAAAAATTTCAGACACCCCCCCCCACCTTAAAGACCCCATTCAAAAATGGGCATCTGAAATTTATGGACATTTCTCAGACAAAAAAGTAGAAATAGTAAATAAACATATGAAAAAATGTACAACATCACTCATCATTTGAGATGCAGATGGTAACAATTCTGAGATTCCACCTCACCCCAGAAAGAATGGCTGCAATCAAGAATCAACCAATATCAAATGCTGGTGAGGTTGTGGGAAAAAAGGAACCCTTCTCCGTTGTTGGTGAGAGTGCAGACTGGTGATACCACTGTGGTGATCAATATGGAGATACCTCAAAAGACTAGGATTAGAGGTCCCATTTGACCCAGCTATTCCCCTGGTGGGTATCTTCCCAAAAGAATTAAAAGAATCATACTACAGTGATATATATGTACCCGTGTTCATAGCGGCATAGTTTATAATAGCTAAAACTTGGAAAGACCCCAATTGCCCATCAACAGGAGACTGGATAAAGAAGATGTGTTTTTTTATAAAATGGAATACTACTCAGCCATAATGAATGAGAAACTAGAATCATTTATAGCTAAATGGATACAGATTTAGGCCATACTCTTAAGTGGAATAAATAGGACACACAAGGGTAAATGCCAAATAGTTTCTCTGGTGTGAGAAACTGAAAGTGTAAATAAGGATCAAAATGTACAATAGATAATGTGAAATAGGAAGAAAGGGTCTAAAGGTGATGAGAAGTGGGAGTAGGGGAAAGTAAAGAAGCGAAAGGAAAAAATATGAGAAAAGGGAAAAATGGAAACAAAGTCTTTGTAAATAGGGAGGGTAGAAGGGGTTGAAGGGAGGGCAGGGGAATGGGGAAAAAATAAGAACCATGATATATCGTGTAAATTCCCAATGATGAATGTCATCATATTATATACCTAAAATGTACCAATAAACGTAATGAATAAAAAAGTAAAGAAGGACTCAATAAAAAATGAGAGCTACAGGTCTATCATTTTAATGAAAAAAATACAAAAATCTTCAACAACATATTGGAAAATAGAAGGCAACAAACCATCAAAAAAGATCATACACTATGTCCAAATAGGCTTCATCATACATATGCAAGGATGGCTGAAGATATGGCAATCAATAAATGTGATACATCACTTAAACAGAAAAAAGGACAAAAAATCACATGACCATCTCAATAGATGCAGAAACTTTTTGGCAAAATCCAACATCTATCCATGATTTTTAAAAATTCTGAAGTGGGCTGGGATTTAGCTCAGTGGTGCCACACCTGCCTCACAAGTTCAAGGTCCTGAGTCTGATCCCTGGTACCAAAAAAAAAAAATCTGAAGAAAGTAGGTATACAAGTACTTTACCCTCAATCTGACAAAAGCCATTCACAGCCAACGTTATATTAAATGGGGAAAATATAAAAACTTTCCCTTGAAAATCAGGAACAAAACAAAAATGGCCACTATCAGCATTTCTGTACAATACTTTATAATACTTGAAACATTGGCCATAGTAATCAAGCAAGAAAGAAATAAAAAAAATGTAAAGAAAAGAAAGAAGTCAAATTATTGCTATTTGAAGATGACATGATCATTTATGTAAAAGACTGAAATAATTCCACCAGAAGATTCCCAGAATAACCAAATTCAACAATATAGGAGGATATAGTTAACAAGCAAAAATCAATATAATTCCTGTACATCAATAATGAACCCACTGGGAAAGAAATTATGAAAATATCATGTACACTAACTGCAAGAAAAATTAAATACTTAGGAATAAACCTAACCAAGGAAGTGAAAAACCTATACAGTGAAAACTATAGCACTGTGAATAAGGGAAACAAAGACATTAGAAAATGGAAAGGCATCCCCTATTCCTGGATAGACAAAAGTAACATTGTTAAAATGGCCAGACTCCCAAAACTGATGTATATATTTAATGCAATACTTATCAAATGTCAACAACATTCCTCACAGAATTAGAGATAACAGTTGTCTTAAAAATCATAGAGAACTAGATAAGAGGCAGAATAGCAAAAGCAATCCTGGGTAACAAGAGCATCGCAGAAAGCATCACAATCCTAGATTTCAAGTTATAACACAAAGCTACAGTGATTAAAGAATAAAAACAACACCATGTTATTGGCACAAAAAGAGACATGTGGGCCAATGGAATGGAATGGAGGATTCAGAAACAACTGCACACATTCAGCCACCTAATCTTTCATATAGGGGCCAAAAACATACATTAGAGGAAACACATGGTTATCCACATGAATCAAAATGGTTCAAAGACCTACATATAAAAACAGAAATACCATGATGGAAGTTAAGGCAGGTAAAATTCTTGAAGTCATAGGCATAGGCAAGTTCTTTTTAAGCAGAACCCAAAGTGCACAAGAAATAATATCAAGAATCAACAAATAGGATTCTATTAAATTAAAAAGCTTCTGCTTAGCAAAAGAAAAAACCAACAGAGTGAAGAGAAACTACAAAATGGGGAAAATTTTTACCAGTTACTTCTCAGACAATATCTAGGATATATAAAAACTCAAAAAATAATACCTCCTCAGAATAAAATGCCTAATCAAAAACCAGGCTACTGAAATGAATAGACACTTCTCAAAAGAAGTACAAATGATGAATAAATACATGAAAAAATGTTTAACTTGTCTAGCAATTTCAGAAATGCAAATTATAACAATGAGACTCCATATTACTAAAAGAATGGCCATTAATAAGTAATCATTAATAAATGCTGGTGAGGTTGCAGGGAAAGAGGAACCCTTCTACATTGCTAGTGGGAATGTAAACTAGTCCCACAACTATGGAAATCAGTATGAAGATCAAAAAATTAAAAACAGAAATACCTTTGACTCAGCTCTTCTTGTAGATATCTTCCCAAAAGTGTTAAAGACATATTACAGTGATAAATGCATGCCTGTGGTTATACAACACAACTCATAATAGCTTAATCTTGGATAGCCTATATGTCTATCGACAGATAAGCAGGTAAAGAAAGTGTGGTATTTATACACAATTGAGTACTACTCTCTCATAAAGAAGGATAAAGTTGAATCATCTGCAGGTAAATGGATGCACCTTGTGACCATAATATTAAATGAAACAAATCAGACACATAAACATAAATATTCCATGATTTTTCTGACATGAGAAACCTCAAGTTTAAATAAATTAACAAGCAAAATAAAAGGTTGATAATAGAAACCAGGGAAATAAATCTTTTGCAAAAGGAAAGAGGACCAAGAGATTGAAGGATGGAGAGGAAGGGCAGGGAAAGTGAATGAGAAAATTAAGATGTGTTATATACATGTACCAATTCCACAAAAAGAATTGAATGTAATTATTATGTACTACAAATATATATTAATTAAACAAAAAATAAAATAATTTTTAAAAAGTAGAAGAGCTGTAGGAATCAAGAAACAGCAGATCGGAAAGCCCAAAATCACAGAGAAACTGGAGAAACTAAAGACAACAGAGCAGTTTAGGATACTAACCCTGGCTCTCAGGGAAAGGGACCTGTCTCTCCAAATACAAGGTATGCCCTGAAAGGGTTGCCACCCCTAGTTTTAAAGGATGAACCAGCAGCACTAATCCAAAGAAAAGCCCACAATATTGTAAGCAGCAATACAGTGTGGGTTTTGATTGTCAAAGTGACTAGTGACTACTGCATTGGCAGGCTTGTATTGAGAGAAGAAATCAAATGCAGTACACACCATATTTGGGAGTGATACAACCAGTAGCCATTTTTGAGAAGGGGTTTATTGTTTAAGATTGAGCTCCTCCAAGAATTAGAAGTCAAAGAACAACCATACTTTAGGGTTTCTGGAGTCATCTTACCACAGTAACTGGATAGGAGCCACTCACAAGAGGCAATCATAGAGAGAGGTAGGGCTAGTCATAGACACCCTAAGAAGTTTAAGCAGCAGCATCCAGTCTGAACCCTCAGAGCGTGAATCCTCCAGCTACCTAATTTGGAGCTTCCTTCTAACTTTCAGATTAAAGATTTTTGAGTCCAGTATCTTTGTTTTAGTTTTAATTTCCATTATTACTAAAAGCAATTACTTGCGTTAGTTGGTGATAGATTTTTGTACCCAATGTAGGGCTCTTCTAGCCTATTCCAGAATTCGCTAGGACCCCATAATTGAGATTGGACATTGTAGATGGGTGAATCCCCAGCAAGAAAGTCAGCCCTACAGTGAGTCCTCTAATCTTTTTTCCCTTCCCCTGACCCCTTCATGTTAGATTCCTTTGGGACACCAGGAAATCAATGGGGATTTTTACTAATCAGGAAGTACAGGGCCCATATGTGGTTGTGCTGGCTAGTTATTATTTCATCCTGTGTGTTGATCTGTAGGGGTATTGGTTTTTTCTAAAATACCCTTTTTTTCCTCTCCTGGACCTTTCTTGGTTTTGCCCCTGGGAACCTAAGAGATGAATTAATCAGGAATTTTACTAAAATCAGGAATTGCTGGCCCTGGATGGTTGTCCTGGTTAGTTGTTGATTTGTCTTGGTTATTGGTTTGGAGAGGCACTGGCTCCTTTCCTAAAATCTCCCAGATTGGTGGAGATAGATCTTTTAGTTGGGTGGGGTGTCTGATTTTTTTTAAGTTTTCTCTCCAGCTGCCATCTGCTGAGCCACTCCTACACTCCTACTCCTTGGGTGGAAAAACCTCTACTCATTCTGGTGACTTGTAACTTTCTATTCCCTTGGGAAATACAGATCCAGAGGTTTACATGGAAATCTCATGCTATTCTTTGTCCTTTTCACTCATGGTTAATGAATGTCAACAGCTTGTCTTTTGCTCAGGTTAGAAATATGATTTCTCGGCCCGGGGATTTAGCTCAGTGGTTTCGCCGCCTGCTGCGAAGGTACAAGGACCCGAGTTCAATCGCCAGTACCAAAAAAAGAAGAAAAAAAAAAGTAAAATGTGAAAATGTTGATGTCTATTCTAAGCACTCATTATATATTTGCTATTTTATTTTATTGGTATCTTATTTTCCTGCTATGTGCATGTTGTACAACATAGTAGGAAGCTCCTGACAAAACAGGAATATGAGAGAGGTGACAAGAACAGCCTGCCACACAGAAAAGGAAAGTAAGCACATGTGCTGTCAGTGACCATGGAGGATTAAGGATGCTCACCGGGAGATTAAGGCTGACTAATTGTATCACTCTTGCCCTCCAAGCAAAATATGGTTTCGTTTGGCACATGGTTTTTGAAAAAAGAAAAATATTAAGAAAGTAGGGTGTGTAAGAGATCTGTATTAAAGCTTATATCTATACCATCAATAAGCTCCTATGGAGAATTCTAGGTAGGTGCTCTAAATTACAGCTGAGACTTATTATTATAATATATGCCCAATACATCTAAAGGTGCACTCTCATTTAATATAATTACTCTATATGTTTTATCTTTTAATTTGTGAGGATTACTGATTTAATATAATTTTTGTAAGTATTCTTTTGTCTGTTTATGCTGACAGACTTGATAAAGATGGAAAAATCTGATAGCTGCAGCACTAGTTCCATTAACCTAGCTATATGAGTATCTCCAAACTCTGATAAAAGAGACAAATGCTCCTTCTGATCTACTTTGGGTGACTCTAGCTGACTAGGGTCTTAACAGGTAACAGGGGTGACTAACTCTAGGACATGTAGCAGTCTCATTGGGAACCACCTCAGAAAATAACCCATTCCTGGGATACATGAAACTAGTAGCTCATCGAGAAGACATAAATGAGAAAGTGGTCATCCCATATCTTGAGCTAACCCAAACCCCTTGGTGCTTGGGGCATTCTGAGACACATAAAAGGGGATATCTGCCCATTGGTAATACTCTGAGAAGGAATCTTCATAAGCAGCACTTTCTGACCCAAAATGTCCTGGGCATGGACTATTGCAACAGCAACAGAGAAGCAGTTAACAAAATTTGTTCAAAAGTAGTATGGAGCAGCCAGGCATGGTGGTGCATGTTTGTAATCCCAGCACTAGAGAGGCTGAGGCAGGAGGATAGCGAAAAGTTCAAGGCCAGCCTGTGTTACATAGTAAGTTCAAGGCCAGTCTGATGACATAGAGACCTTGTCTCAAAAAAAAAAAAAAAAACTATGAGGGAAAACAATTCTCCAAGTTAAAGTGCCCTAAAATTCCTATAGTACCATAGCTATTCCATTTGTAGATTTTTGAAGTAATCTTATTTCTCTTCCCTTTTAGTTCTATGCACAAGTTTTTAAAATCTGATTTATTTATGTACTGTCCTTACTAAAAACTGGTACTTCAAGGTTGCCTGATAGTTATCCCAGCCAGCCCTAACTAAAATGCAAGTGTTAAAAAAAAAATCATTGACCTCTTTAGAACCCCACAATTCCTATAAAGACTTTGAGGCTCAAGATTTACATAAAGCTTACAAGTTAAAACCTTAAAATCGGGCCAGGGATTTAGCTCAGTGGTTTCGCTGCCTGCTGCGCATGCGCATAGATCCGAGTTCGATTCCCGATACCAAAAAATTAAAAAATTAAAAAAAAAAAAACACCTTAAAATCTGGTAATCTAAGGTTTTTGTGTATATATGATCTTAGTTGATAGATACACATTTGTGTGTCTTCAAGATAAAATCCCCCAAAAATTCAGTTTAAGTTGATTTATAAATGAGTACTAATGTAATCAGTCTAAATGTCTTGTGTTATCATGACTTAGATTAAAGCTTTAACAGAGTTCATGTAAATTGAAAAATAAGAGTAAAGATGTTTCAAAGTTGATAAAACATGTTCTGCTAAGGTTATAAACCAATTAGGGTAATATTTATCTTTGTTAAAATTTAAGATCTACGGGCTGGGGATTTAGCTCAGTGGTGCCACGCCTGCCTCGAATGCGCAAGGTCCTGAGTTTGATCCCCAGTACTGAAAAAAGAAATTAAGATTGAATGTTCTTTGCTTTCTGTATTTCAAGTACAGTGACTTTTAGGGTTTCCTTTGGCAAAAAAAATAACAATGCTATTTAGGTTGGTCTAATATCTTGGTTGTTACAGGTAAGTTTTTTTTGTTTTGTTTTTGGTACTGGGGATTAAACTTGGGACTTTGCACTTGCAAGGCAGGCCCAGAACCACTGAGCTAAATCCCCGGACCTGTTATAGGTAAGTTAAGTATCAATTAAGATAAATGTTTATAGGGCCAGGGATTTAACTCAGTGGGGCTGCACCTGCCTCACAAGGTCCTGAATTTGATCCCTGGTACCACACACACACACAAAAAATAAATGTTTATAAATGTTTATCACAGGACATCTGAGTATACTTGGATCTATTAAATGTGCTTTCATAACTTGGTGTGACAGTTAACTGATTGCGTCAACTTGAGCAAGAAATGCCCAATTACATTGGATAAACATAGTTCTGGGTGTGGCTAAAGGGATTTACTGAAAACAGAAGACCTGACTAAGGTGTGAGTGACGCCAACCAATAGGCTTAACACCTGAATGAAATAGGGGAATGAAGAAGGCAGGCTCACTTCTTTTACTTTGGAGGACCTCCAGTCTTCACCTTTACCTTGAAGGCCATCTCCTGGCTTCCAGCATAGATCCTTCAGCTTCCTGATATTGTTTTGAATGGGACATTACAGTAAGCTCCAGGCCTTGGACTGGATCATTTGGATCTCCAGCACACAGACAGCCCTTTTACACTTTTCCACACCTGACTCTGCAGGCAGCCACTGCAAGTCAATCTTTTAGATTCTTATATATTTGTATATCTTGCATTAAATCTGTTTCTCTAGTAAGCATAGACTGATATGCTGGGTGTATAAGAAAGTGTTTACGATTGCTTTCTTTGTGGTTCTTCATGAAGTTAAAATTGTAATGTATAATTCTATTAAAAAAGAAGTTATATTTCTATTAAAAAACATTTTATAAGAAAAAAATAATTTGTCCAAATTAAATAATTTTGAAACGTTCATTATGAACATACTATAGTTTTGTCTTACATATTAACTTATATCTGAGTAGACATAGTCCAGCCGTGCTTTTTCCTAATTTCCTAGAAGAGCTGGATCCATGTTTACATGGGTAACTTCAGTAACTCTCAAAGGACACAGCCAGGAGGCACTGATAATAGGATAGTATTTCCTCTGCAGTTAGTAGATCTTCCTAATTTATTTATGTACTTTGCCAGTTTTAAATGCCCACAACTGCTAAAGTTCCTTTTATATGCCTTCCAAGTGGATTCACTTATAGGTTGCACTTATTACCTAAGATCACCTTTTAATGACATGAAATTTTGGTTAAAAAATCTATTGGGGTCGCTGTAAATATTCAAGTTCAAAAGCGGCAAAAGCATATGGATTTAAAATAACATTATGTTGTAATGCATGTAGATCCAATTTCCAGGTCTTGACTACAACTTTTACAAGGTGTCTTTCCTCAAGAAAAATTGGTTTGGACAGACTGGTTGTCAGATGTTTTATAATTTGTTGGCAATGTAGTGGTAACTATTAAAAATTAAATGGATATGTAAATGAAACATCTGTTACTTATAATTAAGTTAAATTTCTAAAGACATTTGCTAAGTACAAATTCACATATATTCTTAAAATTTATAAATGACAATGTATTTGGGTCTATTAAATGAATTTTATAGATTGGTGATATCTATGTATGTATGTATATGTATAACACTGTAATATAAGATCAAAAGATCTGACCCTTAAGTAAGTTTCAGAGTACCTGTTCCAGAAGGATAATAAGTAGCTGCAAATGGAGACTTTTGTCAAACTATAGGTCAACACATTAAAAAAAGATTTAAATGATAAGTCTTATAGTGATTTAGGGTTGTAATTATTAATCATTTTAAGGAATCATGAAGTTAATAATTTATATAAACACAACTCATTTAATATTGTAGTAGCAATCAGTTTATAAAAACAAATTATAACATTATTATAAAATATTTTGCTGTGAAGAGTTAATAGCTATGACTTACCTGATTTGTTAATACATTTATTTGTGTGACCTAATGCTAATATTTTCAAGACATGCTAAAAAGGCTTGCTTGCTTCTCTGTGATAGATAAACTATTACTTTACTGTCTAGACTTTGCTTAAATTAAGTACCTAATGTGAGGTTTTTTTTAGGTTACTGTGTTAATCTTAGTAACATAACTTTGTTTTAAATTCTGGTTATATAAACTACCATTATATGTGATATGCCTTATCTTTTTAAAAAATGTAATTGTCTGAATATAAAGTAGTAAGTCTTGATTGCTGTCTTTATATACAGTAAAAGTAACTAAATTGTTATCCTGTGTATTGCTTATAGTCATTTAACTGGCAAGAGCCATACTCCTCTTGGTGAATGAGAGACTTTTTCTCAAAAATGTATGTTCTTCATTAAAATACATTAATAATTAAAATCTATAAATTCTTGTACAGGAGACTCCAAATTTTGGCAATTCTGATATGTTTACCTAAAAAATACCATTACCTAAAAAACTGAGTCTTAATAGAGTCAGGGTTTGTTGAATGATCAGTTTGTAACTGGCTTAATAAGTATTATTTGTTTATAATTTTATTTATTTTTAATTTTTTTAAAGCTTATTCATTTCTGTTTATAATTTTTATTTATTTATTTATTTATTTTGGTGCCCAGGATCGAACTCAGGACCTTGAGCTTGCAAGGCAGGTGGCAGAACCACTGAGCTAAATCTTATTTGTACATTACTATGGTATAATAAACACTCTATATCTGAGACTACAGATGCCTATATATGACTAAATATGCTGCGTAAACTGGCAAAGTTTATAAAACTAAAGATACATATATAGGATACCTGCACAGTAATCAGTAACTGCTCTTTTATACAATATACATTACATCTGGACCTTAAACATATAAATGGTCAGTAAAATGTAACGTTTCTCTTTTTTACATTCTGTACCATTCAGGTGAGGAAAAACTTGCTGTTTGGACAGTCCTATCATTTAAAACCTCATTTACATTTATTGGCTTTAACTAAGTAAGCATTGTTATTATATAAATGAGATGCACTTACACATCAAATAATGACTATTTGTGGTCATTAACACTGTTTTGTAAGCTTGAAAGACATCTAAAGCTGTTCTTTGATATTCTGTCAGTAATGTATATCATTATAGCTATGCTAATGAGCCAAATTCTACATTTTGTCTTAAAAAAAAAAAAGCTAAGTTGATATGTAAAAATATCCAAGTAACTGTGAGGCTACCTATAGCTGACTTTCTTGTATGTTAAGTGCATTCATATTCCCCAACTATACAATTCTTCTAAAGTATAGGAGCTTGAAGAAAACATCTTGATGTACTGCTCATCCCTTCCCCCAGGAAAACCAACATTGTTTGTAATGACAGGTGGTTTTTTTCAAGCTTATGTTATATGTTCCTAATTGAGTCATGATAGTTACATGTGCCTAAATATTACAGACTACAGGCAGTATCACTCTAGTAATTAAATACTGTTTATTAGTCACCTATAAAGTACACCTATAAATGAGAACATTCCACTTAAAAAGACAAATTCTGACAAAACTAGATGTATTATGTTTCTTAAGCTATTATGCTAACCAGATTCATTTTTCTCATTAGCTTTGTTTTAGATTTTCCTTTTGAAACTTTTTTAAAGTGGCCTGTTAACATCCCTCAGAAATATGGCTTGTAACATATAACCTGAATAGTATTTTAAAATGATAGGGAGGGTACAACATGGATGAGCAGAGGAAGAGTCACATCAAAGAGATACAGAGAATATCAATAAGAAACACAGGTAAGATAAGTGCAAGGACATACATTCTAATACAAAGAATCGATTTGAAAGAAGATACTTATAGATCAAACAAAACATACACATAGGAATTAAAAAGAGGGGAGGCCAGGGCCAGTTCACTGGACACTCCCATCCACCCACCCCAGGAAACAGCCATTTTTGAGAACTTCTCATATTGCTGGAAGGAACCAAACAATCGGTGGAGTCTAGGCTCACAGAATAGACTAGGGGCATATGATCCCCTTCCTCCCATTGTCCTCTCTAATCACTGAGCAGGCTAGAGAGCAGTAGCATTTCCACTGGGACAAACAAGCACTGAGAGATCAGGGGCAGGAGAGGCTCCCTGCCCGCCCACCCAATCTCATACTCTGAGAGGATAAACAAGTAAATGCTACCTGTGTCTGGAGTCATCAGTATTGGACCCTGGGCACACCCAAGACACCATCCAGGGCCTCAACTTTGTCCCACATGAACTAGGACAATCCCTCAGCACAGAATGGCAACACTGGTCTGGTTTGATTACAGACCCAGCACCCCAGGCTCGCTTGAACCTACACCAACTCCCATCGCCCTGCACCACTCATACACAACTGGAGACTCTCTCTAATAACTATTACCAGTCCTTGGCAACATGGGTTTCCACAGGGAGTTCCAATCTCACGTGAGTCTGAGCCTGGTGTGCCTGACCTGCAGAAGTGCCCATTCAGTGCCTGGTGCACTGCCTTTACCCTGTGCACAAAGGAGTTTCCACTCTGCACATCATCAAACTCCAGGCAGACTAGCTACCCACCATATTAGGCCATTCTTCTGCCTAGTTAGCAAGTATTAAAGGTCTGCTGATTTGCCCTGTGCTCCAGATGCCTGCAAGACAGCACCCAGTGCCGTACACCATAAATGGGCCGCCAGAATCTCAATACAGTAGTCTTGGGTGTACCTGGGTCTCCTCTGAGTGTGCTGAGGTGACAGGAGCCTCTGTCTGTATCTAGAACTGGTCCCACAGACAACAGAATATACATCAGGTAGCCAGTGTTGGTCCCCAACTAGCAGGAATACATGCTGAGAGCCTCAGAATCAAATGCCCCGCAGCTTTCTATGGCTGATGTTACAGCTCAAACAATGATCACAAATAGGGATTTAACAAGGAAGGGTCCCCTTGAATTGAGAAACCACCACACAAAACCACAGACTAGAAAAAGAGGCAAAGAGGAACATGAACTGTAAGATTAAAGAATACAGGCACTGAAAAAAACACTTCTGGAAATACTTTGCTCTCTCTCTTTTTTCTCCTTCATTTAACTCATTTTATTTTCTTTGCTCCTCTACTGATAAGTTATTTTACTATTTTTTTCTTTTAATGGAATTCAGACTTTCACTACCCATTTTCTTGTATTACCTTTTTTTAATATTACTTTGTTTTGTTTAACAAGGCTCTGCTTGTGTGCACGCACTCATCTGCGTCTGTCTGTCTCTGTCTCTCACTTGCTCTATTTCAACTTGTTCCTTTGGTATTACTGCTTTTCTTTTCCTCTAGGTAAATCTCCACTCCTACTTATTTATTTATCCTTTCCCTGGCTAGTTTTTCCTGTTATTATCTAGCACTAATTTCCCTTTACTTAATATGACCTTTTACATCAATCTTACCACCTTCTTCACATGTACTATTGCTTAATTTTTATTATTTGTTCTTTTTTGTTCATGGTTCCATAACTGTAGAATTTTCTTTTTTGAATCAGTAGGTACTTAACATTATTGTCTCTATGGCTGAATACTGCTCTATTGTGAAAGAGGGTAAAGTTGTTCTATTGAAAAGATGTTAACTGTACATAATTATCTAATTTGTCTTATAGTTTGTTCTACAACTATAGATATTGTACCTGTGGTTAAAGGTGGTGAGAAGTTACTATAGTTTGTCATTATCCAGTTTGTGCTTAAGGCTATTGTTACTGCTGAATGTACTACTTTAGCCAAGTTGACAAAGTTGTTGCAATCTACAGCTTTTCCTTGTTTGTCAATGCCTAGATTGTCCGGGGAACATAAACAATACTAAAGCCTACTACCAAAGAACTAGATCTAAGCCAAACAGGCTGCAGCCATTCATCCCTAATAAACAGAGGTAGTAGGATCCTAGGATAGACCCAAAGGTCAAAGCAGTCATTATCTAAAGAGGTCTTGATACTAGCACTAAAGCTACCAACCATAAGCAATTTGCAAGCTTCAAAGCAGAAAACAAAAGGGCCAGGGATTCAGCTCAGTGGTGCCCTCGCCTGTCTCACAAGCGCAAGGTCCTATGTTCCATCCCCAATACCAAAAAAAAAAAAAAAGAAAAGAAAAAGAAAAACAGAAAATGAGAAAGAATGGAAGCAAAATACTCCTAAAAGTACCCAACTCCCCCAAAGCAAATCCAGGAGGCAGGTAAAGTGAAGAGATCAAAAGCCACACAGCTGAAATTTCTGAAATGATAGTAGCAGAAATAACAAACAGATGAATAAGATTCTTGGAAAATTCAAAGCAGATATAGTTGCTTAAATAATTAAACAGATGATGGCCATAATAAAAGAAATGATTAGTAAGAAATGATTAGTAAACAGAGCAGATTCAGATTAAAAAAATAGAGGAGCTAAGGAAAGACTTGGAAATCATGAAAGCCCATGGATTCCATAAAACCATGAAAAGAACTGGATTACATAAAACAGTATCTACCAGAAATGCAACAAATTAAAAATTCTATGGAAATTATACACAGCAGAATGAACCAATGTGAGAACAAAATATCAGACACAGAAAACAGGGCTGTCTTTGGTGATCAGTTAATGTATGATTCTATAAAAATAGCAAAGGACTATGAATAATCAATCCAGTAGCTGCAAGATAATGCAAAAAGACTAATCTAAGATTAATTGGCATCAATGAAAAATCAGAAGATAGTACAAAGGGCATAAAAAACCTGTTTGCAGAAGTAACACCAGAAAATATTCCAAGTGTAGAAAAAATATTTAGCATACAGATGAGTTCAGCACATAGAACTCTAAATAGGCATGACTAGAAAAAATTACACCATTGTACATAATAGTCAAGATTCCAGAAATTCAACATAATAACAAAATGTTAAAAGCTGTAAGAGAAACAATTGGGCCACAGATGTAACTCAGCAATGGGTTGCTGCTTAGGTCCTGGGTTCCATCCTAAAACCTCAAAAAATAAAATAAGAAAATAAAAAGTAAAATTAGAGGGAAAAGGGCCAGGGAATTAGCTCAGTGGTTCTGGCACCTGCCTTGCAAGCGCAAGGTCCTGAGTTCAATACCCAGTACCAAAAAAAAAAAAAGAAAGAAAAATTTAGGGGGGAAAAAAGTTGTAAGAGAAAAGAAACAAATCACCAATTAAAAAAAATCAGAATTACAGTAGTCTTCTCAACACAAATGCTAATGTCAAGGAGAGGTAAGATTGAAGTGTTTCAAGCACTAAAGGAAAATAACCTCCAACCTAGAATGACATACCCTGAAAAATTATCTTTCAAAGTTGATGAAGAAATAAGATACTTTCATGATAAAAAAAAACCTAAAGAAATTCATGACTGCCACACCAGCACTACAAAAAATTCTGAAGGATACCCTATTAAAAAAAACAAAGAAGATAACAATTCCAAATATCCCAATAGAATGAATCCACCAGGCAAGGTGAGCAAATAAACAGAAGGGAAGGAAAGGGAAACAAGGAAGGAAAATAATATAATGCCAAAGATAAGTCAATACCTAATAGATACAACCATCAATGTGCATGGTCTCAATTCACCAATCCAAAAAATCAGATTGGCAGAATGGATCAAGAAACAAGATCCAACAATATGCTGCATAGAAGAAACACATTTTTTTGAGACTACTGATTACTGAAGTAAATGCAAAGGAATTAAAATTATACCATGTATATCACTTAATCATAATGAATGAAACTGGAAAACAGTGGCAAAAGAAACCACAGCAGCTATGTAAACACATGGAAATTAAATAATGTCATTCTGAATGTCACAGACAAAATTAAAGAAATTAGACAGTTTTTACAATGAAGCAATAATGCAAGTATGACATAGTGAAACTTATAGGAAACAATGAAAGCAGCACTAA
Source organism: Heterocephalus glaber (assembly GCF_000247695.1). The sequence goes on along the minus strand of NW_004624836.1, from coordinate 354,146 downwards.
GAGACAAGTTTGTACCAGGAAATTCCCACAGCAGAGAAACAGAACAAGCTCAAACAAATAACTTAATGAGCTCAAGACTCTAGAAAAAGAACGATCTCAACCCAAAGCTACTACAAGAGGCAGAAATCAATGTAATTGAAGCTAAAAAATAAAAATAAGAAGAACCAATGATTTGGTGCCATGCCTGCCTGGCAAGTTCAAGGTCCTGAGTTCAATCCCCAGTACCAAAAACGTAATAATATTTGATGAAAAAGGTCAAAAGAAAAAAATCCTGCAGAAATCCAGAATATCATCAGGATCTACTTTGAGAACTTGTATTCTAATAAAATGGAAAATTCAGAAGAAATAGATTCCTAGAAACATATGAATTGCCAAAGCTGAATCAAGAAAATATACAAGTTCTAAATCATTCAACATCAAGGAAATTAAAGAATAAAAAGTACCAACTAAGAAAAGCCCAGGTCCTGATGGATTCATTACTAAATTCTACAAGAACTATAGAAAAGACCGAATGTCAATACTGTTCAAACTCTTTAATGAAATTGAAAGGGAAGAAATATCCCCAAATTGATCCCTGGAAAGCTAACATTATCCTAAGAGCAAAACCAGAAAAGAACCCAAGCAAAAAAAAAAAAACAAAAAACCAAAAAAAACCCTGTACTTTTTTTTTCTCCTTGAAGAACATAAGGCAAAAAATCCTCAATAAGATACAGGCAAACAGAATACTACAAACCATCAAAAAATTATACACTGTGACCAAATAGGATTCATTCCAAGGATGCTAGGATGGTTTGATATGTGAAAATCAATAAATTAATGCATCACTTTAACAGAAGCAAGGAAAAAAAAACCACGTGATCATCTCGATAGACGCAAAAAAATCATTTGAAAAACTCCAACATCCATTCATAATAAAAAAAAAAAAACCTGGGCCAGGGATTTAGCTCAGTGGTTTTGTCGCCTGCTGCGCAAGAGCAAAGACCCGAGTTCGATCCCTGTTACCAAAAAACAAACGAAAGAAAAAAAAAACTCTGAAAAAAATATGTATAGAATGTCTTTATCTAAATCTTTTATAAATACATTTATAAAAAAACCAAAGGGCCGGGAATTTAGCTCAGTGGTTTGGCCGCCTGCTGCACAAGCGCAAGGACCAGAGTTCGATCCTCGGTACAAAAAAAAAAAAGAAAAACCAAAGGTTAACATTATATTAATAGGAGAAATCCTAAAAGCTTTCCCTTTAAGGTCAGCAATAGCACAAGGATGTACACTGTCATCACTCCTCTTCAATATAGTTCCCAACACATTAGCTAGAGCAATTAGACAAGAGAATAAATAAAAGTCATACGGATAAGAAAGAAGTTAAATTACCATTATTTTCTGATGACATGAATCTCTATATAGAATACCCCCAAATCTCCACCGACTCCTAGAATTACCAAATTTGATCATAAAGTACGATGCAAAGACAACACTCAAAAATCAATTGTGTTAATACGCAACAGTAACAAACTCACTGAGAGAGAAATTAGGGAACCAGTACCTTTCACAATACAATTTTATTCTATCTTGGATTTTTTTTTCTTTTCTCTCATACTGGGGATCGAAGTCGGGTCCTTCCACTTGTGAGGCAGACAGCAGAACCACTCAGCTAAATCCCCAACAACCCCCCCATACAATTATTTTTGTTGTTGTTAAATTCTTTTATTGGTACATTTTAGGTACACAACACAATTACATTACTCATTGGGAATTGTACCTTTATATAATGCATCTTGGTTTTTATTTTTTCCCCATTTCTAGCTCTCCCTTCACCCCCTCCACCATTCCCTATTTACAAAGACTTTATTTCCATTTTTTCCATTTCTCATCATTTTTTCTTTCCCTTCTTTCCTTTCTCCTACTCCTCCCACTACCCCTACCCCTTTGGACCTTTTCTTCCTATTTTGCATTATCGATTATTCATTCTAATCATTGGTA
>NW_004624836.1:302301-320802 GCF_000247695.1 Heterocephalus glaber | reverse complement strand
CCAAGATGCATTATGTAAAGGTACAATTCCCAATGAGAAATGTAATTGTGTTGTATACCTACAATGTACCAATAAAGGAATTTAATTAAAAAAAATAACGAAATTCAGTATAGTAACTGGATTCAAAATCAACAAACAAGAATCAATACCTTTTCTGTACACAAACAACAGACTTACTGAAAGAGGAACTGGAGAAACAATTCCTTTCACAACAGCATCCAAAAAAAAATTAATTATCTAGGAATCAACCTAATGAAAGAAATCAAAGACCTATACTCTGAAAACTATGGCATTCTGAAAAAAGAGATTGAAGAAAATATAAGAAAATGGAAAGACATCCCCTGCTCCTGGGTAGGAAGGATCAACATAGTGAAAATGGTAATACTTCCAAAAATCCTATACAGATTCAATGCAATCCCAATTGAAATCCCAGCAGCATACTTCACAGACCTGCAGAAAACAATCCAAAAATTCATTTGGAACAAGAAGAGACTCAGAAAAGCAAAAGCAATTCTAGGTAACAGAGACATGGCAGGGGGTATCACAACCTCCAAGTTGAAACTCTACTACAAAGCTACTGTGATAAAAACAGCATGGTACTGGCAAAGAAACAGACCTGAGGACCAGTGGAACACATTGGAAGATGCAGAAACAACTCCACACACACTCAGCCACCTCATCTTCAACAAAGGAGCCAAACAACCTCATTAGAGGAAAGATAGCTTCTTTAATAAATGGTGCTGGAAAAACTGGGTTTCAACTTGCCAGAGATTAAAACTAGACCTATATCTCTAACCATGCACTAAACTAAAATCAAAGTGGATTAAAGATCTAAATATTAAGACAGAAACACCAAACCAGCTGGAAAAGAGGTTAGGTAGAACTCTTGAAGACATTGGCATAGGAAAAGATTTCATGAACAAAATCTCAGTTGCACGTGACCTAGCACAAAGCATCAACAAGTGGGATCTCTTCTCATTAAAAAGCTTCTGCACTGCAAGTAAAACCACCAAGAGCGTGAAGAGACAACTCACAATGTGAGAAAAAAATTTTACCAGCTCTTCTCAGACAAAGGTCTACTATCTAGAATATTTAAAACATGTAAAAACATCAGACCCTCCCAAATTGAAAGACCCAATCCAAAAATGGGCATCTGAAATGAAAAGACATTTCTGAGACAAAGATAGAAATAGCAAATAAACATATAAAAAAATGTTCAACATCACTGGTCATTTGAGAGATGACAATGAAAACAAGGCTGAGATCCCACCTCACCCCAGAAAGAATGGCTGCTATCATGAAATCAACCAATAACAAATGCTGGTGGGGCTGTGGGGATAGAGGAACCCTGCTGCACTGTTGGCGAGAGTGTAGCCTGTTGCAAACACTATGGAAATCAGTATGGAGATAACCTCAAAGAACTAGGATTAGAGCTCCCATTTGACCCAGCTATTTCCCTACCGGGTATCTCTTCAAAAGAATTAAAAGGGGTAGGAAGAGTGGGAGGGGCAGGGGAAACGAAAGAAGGGAAAGGAAAAAATGATGAGAAATGGAAAAAATGGAAATAAAGTCTTTGTAAATAGGGAAGGGTGGAGGAGGTGAAGGGAGGGCTAGGAATGGGGAAAAAATAAGAACCAAGATGCATTATGTAAAGGTACAATTCCCAATGAGAAATGTAATTGTGTTGTATACCTACAATGTACCAATAAAAGAATTTAATACAAAAAAAAAGAATTAAAAGAATCATACCATAGTGATATATGTGCTCCCAGGTTCATCGCAGCACAGTTTTTAATAGCTAAATATTAGAAACAGCCCAATTGTCCATCAACTGGAAACTGGATAAAGAAAATGTGGAGTTTTTTAATAAAATGGAGTAGTACTCAGCCATAAAGAATGAGAAACTAGAGACATTTATAGCCAAATGGATGCACATTGAGGCCATACTCTTAAGTGAAATAAATAGGACACACATGTGTAATGCTGAACAGTTTCCCTGGTGTAAGAAACTGAAAGTGTAAATATGGATCAAAAGGCATAATAGATACTATGAAATAGGATGCAAAGTTCCAAGTGGGAAGGAGAAGTGGGAGGGACTGGGGAAAGGAAAGTAAGGAATGGAATTAATATGAGACAATGAAAAAATGGAAACAAAGTCTTTGTAAATAAGGAGGGGTGGAGGGGTTGAAGGGAGGGCAGCGGAATGGGGACAAAGTAATAACCAAGATAGATTATGTAAAGGTACAAATTTGCAATGATGACTGTCATTATATTGTATACCTAAAGTGTACTAACAAAATTAATTTTAAAAAATAGTTAAAGTTATCCTAGCACAGTGACACATGCATGCCCATGTTTATAGCACCACAATTTATAATAGCTAAATCTTGAAAACAGCTCATATGCCCATCAACAGATGAATGGATAAATAAAATGTGGTACAATGGAGTACTGTTCTGCCACACAGAAAGATAAATATGAGACATTGTTAGGTAAATGGATGCATCTCAAGACCACTATCTTAAGTGAAATAAATCAAACACACAAGTTGAAATATCACCTTGTTTTCTCTTGTGTGAGAAATCTAAAATATAAATGAGGAGCAAAATGAAGAATAGGTATTAGGAAGTAGGAAAAAGTTGTTGAAGGGAAGGGAAACAAGGGACTGGGGTAGGGGAGGAAAGGAAAAGGGATTTAAAGGAGACAACTGAAGGGGAAAATGAAAACAGAGCTTTCATAAATGGGGAAGAGAAGAATGGCTAAAGGTAGGGGAGGGGAATGAGAAAAAAATTTTCCCTCATACTGGGTAGCAGACACCCATACCATATTTTTTAATAAAAATATTTACTTTAGTGTAATGGTAGCTGTGCTGGGAGATAACAGGAAGCAATCTTTGTGTTCATGCACTTGGTAGAGGAACAGCAAGTGCTATGCACATGTGTCAAAGTATCAAGTGAATTTTACTGATGTTATGTGCCATGTTACATTTTTGTATATTTATAATTTTTTTTATTAAATGCTTTCTTGTGATTTTTTTTGTAGAATTAGTCTAATTCAGTACAATGTCACATGAAAATCTGCTTTCACAACTTTGGGAGGAGGTTGAAACTGAGTCATCAGGTGTCTTGGTTACCAATGACGACTTGGATCTTGTAAGCCAAAGAACTTGTGACAGTGAAATGGAGTAAGATATGACAGACAAGTACAGAATGAAGACCTTGATTCAGATGAAGAAGAAAACAGTAATGTAAATAAATATTTCACTTGTCAAAATGCTACAAGATGGTCATGTAAACCTAAACAATCCAACGTCAAAACTAGGTCAGAAAACATTATTAGATTTCTGCCAGGGGTGCAACCTATTAGATAGAATGCCACCACTGGAATTCAGTGTTGGAAATTATAATGGAAAATATGCCTCAAGATGTTGTGAAATACACTGATAATGAAATATAGGTAACACATTCTATATGGACCAATAGTAATACTTCAAAATATATTTATCATGACACCTCACTATATGAACCAAAAGCTTTCATAGCAGGACTATCATTCAAATTGTCATAATCTAAAGGATTTATGGAGAAGTGACAGATGTATTGAGATTTTTAAAACAATAATGACACTCAAGAGATTTGTTTTCCTTCAAAATTGCCTACGTTTTGATGACAAAAAGACTCACCAAGAAAGAAAAAAATCCAACAATTTGGCTGCTATTTACTCATTTTTTCAAAGCTGTTTTGAAGTGTGAATAATTTATATGCCATCTGAATACATGACAATTGATGAAGAACTTGCATCATTTTGTGGTTGTTGAAGCTTGTGGCACTATATGCCAAATAAACCTTCCAAATATGGTATAAAAATATGTCCTGGGCTGGGGATTTAGCTCAGTGGTTCCACCGCCAGCCTTGCAAGCACAAGGTCCCCAGTTCGATCCCCCCCGACCAGTACCAAAATAAATAAATAAATAAATAATATGCCCTCATAGATGCGAAGACATTTTACACCTTCAATTCTGAAAATTATCCTGGAACTCAGCCACCATGCCTTTATTTATTTATTTTTGATATCGGGGATCCAACTCGGGACCTTCCACTTGAGAGGCAGGCGGCTACACCACTGAGTTAAATTCCCAGCCCCACCATGCCTTTATTAACGCAGTAAAAATCTATATGATGTTGTGAACAGGTTTATTACACCTACTTCAAAAAGTAACCCAAATGTCACATTCAAGAACACCAGATGACCAGCCCAGAAACTATTCCCAAGAAGAAAGCAGAGATTCCAGAACAAATATTGAAAGTTCACGATAGAGAAATGTATAGTACAATCTTTGGATTTCAGAAAGACATAACATTGGCTTTCTAAATGGTGAAAAAAAAAACAGTAGTATTGATACTATCAACACTACATCAGGATGATAAGACTGATGGGCCAGGGATTTAGCTCAGTGGCACCATGCCTGCCTTGAAAGTGGAAGGTCCTGAGTTTGATCCCCAGTACCACAAAACACTTTTTTAAAAAGATGATAAGACTGATAGGTTGGGTGTGGTGCTGCACACCTGTGATCCCAGCATTTGGGAAGCTGAAACAGGAGAATTCTGTGAGTTCAAAGTCACCCTGTGCTACATAGAGAGTTCAAAGCTAGCAAGACCATGTCTCAAAAAAAAAAAAAAAAGGATTGATTCATAGTGAAATCTCAATAAAAATGAAGCCAAAAAGGTCACATTTTACAACAAAATGAAAGGTGTACTAGATGTTGTTGATGAGTTATGCAGCAACTATGATGTCATTCAAAATACAAAGCATTTGGTCAATGATTGTGATTTACTCAACCCTAAACATGTCAGGCATAAATAGCTTCATAGTTTACAAAGAAAATAGCAAGCACAAAATATCATGGAGAAGTTTTCTTAGAGGGTTGGGACCGGAATTGATAAATAATCAATTACAACAGAGGAAGAAAAGTATGGATCTGCCCAAAGAACTCCTCAGAAGAATTCTGGAGCAGACCAGTGAAGAGACAGATGAGACATCACAAGAGCCTCTTTAAGAAAACAGGAAGACCAGCAAGATGGCAATTATGTCCTAACAAAAAAGACAGGAAACGAAAACACATGTGCTATCAGTGTAAGCCATACTTTTGTATGGAACATGCTGTTTTCATGTATGAAAACTACTGTAGGTGTGATAATTCACATAAAGATTATTTCTGTGGGGGGCTTATTTGTATCTTCATTGTGGTTCACATAGGAATCTATGTGGTATTATTATTTTTTTTTTGGTACTGGGGATCGAACTCAGGACCTTGTGCTTGCAAAGCAGGTGGCAGAACCACTGAGCTAAATCCCTGGCCTCTATTTGGTATTATATTTTAAATTTAGTAAGCAAATAGTTGATGTAGAAAATGTTGATGTTTATTCTAAACATCTAATACATATTCGATATTTTATTTTACTGATATTTCAGTTTCCTGCTAAGTGCATATTATATAATAGGAACCTCCTGACAAAACAGGAAGATGAGAGACGTGACAAGTGTAACCTGCCAAAAAAACGATAGAAAAACAAAACACATGTGCTGTCAGTGTAAGCAATTCTTGTGTGTGAAACTTGCTGTTTTCGTGTGGGAAGACTGCCTTAAGTGTGATAACTCAAGTAAAAATTATTTCTGTGGCAGTTTTATCGTATTTTCATTGTAGTTCATAAACAAATCTATTTCTTATTTTTTAGATTTTGTAAGCAAATAAACAGTTGATGCTGAAAATGTTGTTTATTCTAAACACTCATATATTAAAAACAATATTTTGTGTTCCTGTTAAGTACACAATATAATAAAACTCATAAAACAAATAATTCATCAATAGAAATATTCCTAAAAATAAACATGGACATTATACTCCCATTGAAATACTCCTTTAAGGAAAGCCTATTTGGTGGCACCCCTGCCTGTAATCTCAGCTACTCAGGAGGCTGAGGCAGGACGGTCATGTGCTGGGTGGTAGAGTGCTGGTCTAGCATACATGAGGCCCTGGGTTCAGTCTTCAGTACTGCAAAAAGAATAAAACATGGGGCTGGGGATTTAGCTCAGTGGTTCCAGTGCCTGCCTCACAAGTGTAAGGTCCCGAGTTCGATCCTCGTACCCCAAAAAAAGAATAAAACATTACTCAGGTCACCTTTTACACCCAGAAATAACACAGAAACACTCTAACACAAACCATGTGTTTTGATTTTTGGTTCAGAAAATATAATCATTGAAATTGTGGCTAAAGGATAAGGGAGTTCTGTAGATTGTTTCTTATTTAATATCTGGCTTTGTATAGTTCTGTGAGCATTATCTGCAGTCTCATTTACACAATCGGTCTACATTTAAAGATTAAAACACGTACTTCCTAATGAATTGTTTTCTTTAAAATCAATGTAAAACATGTCAGTTGATTTTTTTTTTTTTACCTGTTAATTGTTTATACCCATGGCATCTGCATCATGAAGCCAGTTGCACTAGAATCAGTCCTGAGAATATAGTATAATTTAGTGAAAATGATTTCTGTCTTAGCACTTGACATGAAATCTATCCCAGGGGTGCTGGTAATGTAAGGCTTGTGGATTACAGCAGAAATACTGGATGGCGACACAGCCTTAATCTTTCCCTGGGAGAACCAATAATTGTGTTAAGGTTGAAGAGTATCACTGTCAGTATACACTGGCTGTACATGATAGTAGTTCACATTCTGAAAACAGCAATGTAAATCTCAATGACTTAATACTGATTAATCCATTAAATGTGGAATTATTTCAAAATTAGTGTTTAGATATTGTACTTACAGGAGAATATTTGTGAGCAGAATCTGATGATGTCTGAACCAATCTGGGATCTATCTTTGCAGGTTTGAACAAATTGTAGACACTACAGAGCCAACTTTGATTCAGCACCTTGAGTTTCATTTAAAGACTAAATCTGACATTTGATACGAGTATTTTTATTAACATTGGAATGTTTTGTTCTAAATTTTTTTCAGTGTAATCAGAGAATAAAGATAGAGTAACACCATAAAAAAAAAGAAGTACTCCTTTAAAAAAATTTTACTATGCCAGGGATTTAGCTTAGTGGTGCCACTGCCTGCCTCACAAGTGCAAGGTCCTGAGTTCGATCCCCAGTACCAAAAAAAAATTTTACTGTGACATCCTAGGGGGATAATGATGTATTATGTACAGGTGCAAATTCCCCATGATGAATGTGATCATTATGAATGGCAAACATGTACTTATAAAACATAATTTTTTTAAAATAAAATAAAATTGTCAGGTGTGGTGGCACATGCCTGTAATCCTAGCGCTTGGGAGGCTGAGGCAGGAGGATCACTGTTGAGTTTTAGGCCAGCCTTAGCTACATAGTGAGTTCAAGGCCAGCTTGAACTGCATAGTGAGACCCTGTCTCCAATCAATCAATCAACTGGGCCAGGGATTTAGCTCAGTGGTGCTACGCCTGCCTCACAAGTGCAAGGTCCTGAGTTTGATCCCTGGTACTGAAGGAAAAAGAAAATCAATCAATCAATAAAGAAATGTAAAATAAAATCATAGCCCGTTCCATATAAGATAGGTGGGATATGACAATGAGTCTCTGTATTCAAAGAAAACTATAATAGGACTGAGACCAACTATTCTCACTTTAAATCTGGTATACCTGCCAGGCATGGTGACACATGCCTGTAATCCCAGTACTCAGGAAGTTGAAGCAGGAGGATTGCTGTGGGTTGGAGGCCAGCCTGGGCTACATAGTGAGAAGCCTCAACTCACTTTAATAGTAAAAGTGAAGTTAACTTTGATTAACTGCTTAGTATTAAACACTCAACAGGAGAGTATAACTGGAGCATAAAGTTGTTAACATTTTTTTTTTACAAAAAGAAAGATCTTTGTCTCTCCTTCCTTAAGATTAAGGAGGACAAAGTCTCTGCAGGTAATAACACAGTAATATCATTGTTATTACATAGTTAGGGACAACCACAGGGATGTTGAAATGGCAAAATTGTTGGCCCTTATCTACTGCTCATTAAAAGCATGATTTGTGCTTTCTGTTGGAACAGTCAGAAACCTAAAGGCCATTTTTGCTATGAATTATGATATTCACTTCAGCAAACAGATGCACAAAGTTGACATCTAAAAGCAGAACAAAGCTTGACCTTCATTTTGTATCCTTTATTATTATAAGTCTTGGCTCAAACTCTTCTCAACTCTGCATTAAGGGTATGTAAATTGCTTAGGGAATGTCTGTCTAGGAGCTGGCTGGACAGGGTCGAATAGTCCTGAGTTTACAGAATCACATCCACCTTCAAGACTGAGGACAAGAGGCTTACAGGGTCATTCACCTATAACCAGAAGTCTCTAGCCATTGTCCCAAACCTGTGATCACCTGGAATCCAGAAAAAGCGGAGCCCCACCTGACTGAGACCACCACACCATTCTGAGAATGAAACAATCTCCCAGTCACTGATTCCAAATCTAGGACACTAGGACTGAGAAAATAATCAACTGGACCACAGCCCATGAGGTAATCTTTAAATGCTGGCCACTTGCCTTTGCAGGTTGGCCAATCGGAACCCCTGTATCAGAGTGTCCCCTCTCCACCTACCTAAATTGGAATCCTTTTCTATCCTCTCTCTAATTTATGAATTAAAGACTTTTTCCTTGTTTTTTTTTAAAAGTAGTTTTAGCAGCAGCAAGCTCAGGTTGTGGATGACTCGGTGGTCCCAGCCTGTGATGAGAAATCTAGCCAGCCATGTGTAGGTCTCTGAAGTGGCTGGATCTGGAAAAGCTCAGAATAAGTCCAACAGACTGCTTAGCCCCTTCTTTGCCTACTTTCAAGACATAACTAAGTGCTCAGTTCAATTTCTCCATCTTCCAAGACAATCAGGCATATGTCTCAGCTTCAACGTTTGCCATATGCCAGAGATATGGTCAGAGGGGCCTCTGGAATAAGTGAGGCATCTCACAAGCTCATAGGCTGCAAAGCTCCTCAGAGATAGCAGTGGCTCAATGGCAAAGAAGGTCATAAATGCTAAAAGGCACTGCAGTTAATATAGCACTGTGGTATACACCATTGAATAAGAGAGCCCCATTGGAAAGGCAGGACTGACCTCAGCAGTCACATAACAAAAAGTGAGGCTAATAACACAATTCACGCAAGTTGTGACTAACTATCCCTCCCTCACATCTGAAAGGTTCCAATACCACAGGCTTTGCAAAAGAATTACTCATCCAAATACATAACACAGCAATTTTTTGGACTCATTTCTCTTTTTTTCCTGGTGTTTTGCTTATTCCTTTACTTTTGTCTTGTTTTCTTCTTTTTCCTTATTTTTCTTTTCTTTTTGTTCATTTGTCACTTTTAATTCTCTTCAATTCTTTAATCAAATTTTTATTCTACTTTTCTCTTCCTCCTCAGTTTTTAAAAAATTTTATTTCTCCCATTTTAATTTCCCTACCAGCTCTATTTTTATTATTAAGCTTTATTAGTTTCCAGCTATTTAGTTTACACTATGCTATTTTTAATTTTTTTTCTACTGTGATGGTAGAATAGGTGATTTTAGTGGATTTTCACTTTGTCAATATTTGATTTTGTGCAGGGTGTGATGGTGCATGCCTGTAATCCCAGTACTCAGGAGGCTGAGGCAGGAGGATTGCCGTGAGTTCAAGGCCAGCCTGGACTACCTAGTGAGTTCAAGGCCAGCCTGAGCTACACAGCTAGACCCTGTCCCAAACAACAAAACACAACAAAACTAAAAAACAAAAAACCCCACCAAACAAAAATTTTGTGTGTCTATGTTATTTAAGATTTATTTTCTAGTATTAAGGCTGTTATACCTTTTAATAAGTTCTACGATGCCTCAATATCTGATATGTATTTGCCTCTAAAATTATTGCTGATTTCTTTCTTACTGTTAATGGTGGCATAGCTTTTCATCTTCATTTGTTTTTACTGTGTGTCAATATCTGGTTTGTCTTTCTGTCAACAACATTAGTGAACTTCATTTTCTCTCACAGTGGTGCTGGAAATCAAGAGCCTAGAAGAAATTTGCAACTTTCAATATTATTTGTTGAAGAGGATTATAAACACCAACACAACTAAACTCAAGGACACATCACAGGGAGACAGAATCTAACTAAAGAGATTTAAACAACAGTGACAGGGTTTTTCAAACCTAATCTTCAACCATCAGCACAAAAGCAACAGAAACATGAGAAACTAAGGCAATAAGATGCCTCTGAAAACCCTTAACTCCCCCAGAGCTAATTTCATGGGCACTGAAGTAAAGAAGGTACAGGGCATTATGGTTTGTGTTTATAGTGTCCCATAAAGCCTCACGCGGTCATAGATGGGGCTTTTTCAGAGGTGGCTGGATCTAGAGTGTGTGGTTCTGGGAACAAGGATATGAGATTACTAAATCAGTCCACTGATTGGTTTGGCATAGTTCTGGCTAGGATTAAGGGTGTGAGCACTACACTTACCCTAGGGCAGGTACCAGCATAAAACACAAGGGACAGAAAGAGAGCTAATGTGTTTTCACCCGACTGCTTGCCATAGACTGTTTCTCTTCTGCGATGCCCCTCTGCCATGCCACCCTGCTTTGGAGCCAGCCAGCTATGGACTGAAGCCTCCACAAACTGTGAGCCAAATAAACCTTTCCTCTGTTAACTTTGAGTGTTGGCTATTTTGTCCCTGCAATGACAGAAAAATTAATTAAAACACAATAAAAAAAAAACTTTTGCAAAATTAAACAATCCAAAAGTTTGAAGAGATCACAAAAGAAACATATGAGCAAATTTAGAACATATTTAGCAAGCTTAAAGAGGTTTTAAAGAAACAGACAAATGATATAATTAATACAATGTTCAGTGACCTTAAATGAACAAAATAAGTTAAACATGATAATAAAAACAGGAATGACCATTCTGGTAAAGAATTAGAAATTATGAAAGGGAATCAAGCAAAAACTCAAGATGTGAAAAACTCAATACAATATATGATTAGCAGATTTGACCACTGTGAGGACAGAGGTTCAGAACTCGAAGACAAGGAAGATGGAATAGATAATATACTCAATGATATCCTAAAAGTGACAAGACGGCATGCAAGCTGGATCCAATGGCTGCTAGATGACTCAAGGAAAAAAAACAATTCAAAGCTGAGGCAGGAAGATCACTGAGAGTTCAAGGCCACCCTGTGCTACAGTGAGTTCAAGGCCAGCCTGGACTACACAGTGAGACCTCTGTCTCAAATGAAGGAAGGAAGGAAGGAAGGAAGGAAGGAAGGAAGGAAGGAAGGAAGGAAGGAAGCAAATAAAATCATAGCTCAAAATTTTCCAAATCTAGGGAAAAATTAAATATTCAAGGACAAAATTCATATAAAAACCCACATAACCTCAAGCAGAAAAGAACCACTCCACAATATATCATATTCAAAATTCCGGAAAGTCAATAAAAATAAAATAGTAAAAACTAATTTAAAAAAACAAGTAACCTTAAAGACAAGTCTATCAGAGTAAAAGCAAATTTCTCAGCATAAACCTTAAAGGCCATGAGGCCCTGGACTAAAGGTTTTCAAGTCCTAAAAGAAAACAACTGTCAATGCAAACTTCTATGTCCTACTAAAATTAGCCTACAAATTTAATGGAGAAGTAAAGTCTTTTCTTGACAAAGAAAACCTAAAGCAATACATGATTATTAAACTAGCATTGCAGAAAATAACCAAGGGAATCCTAGACAGAGCCAGGGAGGCCGCCATCACCAAAGAGCCCAAGGAAAGTATACCTTGGAGTAGTTAAACAGAAGAGAAAATTTAGGAATCAGTGCTAGAAAAATAATGCAAGGACAGGATTCAGTAAATACCTTACAACAATAACTCTAAATGCCAGTGTTCTTAATGTCCTACTCTAAAGACAAAGACTGGAAGACTGGACCAAAAACCATAATGCAATCATATGATATCTACATTAGAAATATCTCACCTAAAGGAACTACATAGACTAAAAGCAAAAGGATAGAAACTGATGCTCTATTCAATCAGAGCCCCAAAACAAGCAGCAGTAGACACCCTATTTTCAGACACAGCAGACTTCAAGCCAAAACTGATAAAAAGAGAAAGAGATGCCCACTACATACTGGTAAAGGGAATAATTCATCAGTATGAACTAACAATTGTACATATATGTATACTAAATATTGGCATATCCAACTTCATGAAACAAACCTACTGAACATAAAAGGACAGACACTAACACAATCATAATAGGTCACTTAAATACCCGACTTACAAATAAAAAGTTGAGTAGAAAAAAATCAACAAAGAAATCCCAGAGTTAAATGACACCACTGAATAAATGCACTTAAAAGAAAGTGATTCATCCAACAACAGCAGAATACAAATTTTGCTATACTTTGTCCAAAGGGACTTTTCTTATATGACATAAAGTATGCTTAAATAAATACTAAAGAATCAAAATAATCCTCTGCATACTATCAGATCAAACTGGAATGAAACTAAAATCTATTTAAAAAGAAACCTGAGAAACTATGCAGAAATGTGAAGATTAAATACTGTACCATTGAATAATCACTGAATCAGGAAAGAAATCAACAAGTTCTCAGAAGCACTGACAATGCGCATACAATGCAACAAAACCTATGAAACACAATGAAAGCATTCTTAAGAAAGAAATTTATACTTATGAATGCACACATTAAAATGAAGTGATACCAAATAACCTAATGTTACATCTCAAGGTCAAGAAAAACAAGAACACTATAAATCTAAAATTACTAGAAGGACAAAAAGTATGAAGAAGAATGACTGGACACTGGAATATAGCAGCACAAGGAGGAGAGAGGAGGAGGGAAGTGTGTTCCTGGGACCCAGGAAAGATTTAAGGCAAGAATTGAAGTCTACAGGGGGAGTGAAGGGAGAGACTTTAACAAAGATGAGGGAGGTACCAAGCAGCACTCTCTCCCAGAGCCCAGACTCTCTGAGAGGGAATGGCGGGCCAAAACTGCAGGTACACAATGACAACTGACCACTCCAGAGGCCTCCATGGAGAAACGCACCAGTGGAACGAAGCAGTGGACAAACCGGACTGCAGCAGCTGGTGAGTTATCTGGATTCAGACCTCACACAGGAGAGGGTGATTGGATGGCAGCCATCTTGGAGAGGGGCCAACTGAGCTTGGAACTCAGAACAGCTCAGAACAGCTGCAGGCAGACTCCATCCAGTGGCTGCCAGTGCCTCAGTGTGGGTGCTGAGTTCAAGTCAGCAAGAGGTCAGGGAGTGGAGTTCAAGCCAGCAGGAGACACAGAGACTGATGTAGGCTTAAAGAATCTGGTTCCAGCTGCATAGCTAAAAACTGGCCTAAATTTCAGAGGTTAGCTCTTCTAGTTAGTTCCTCTAGTTAGGAGTAGGCTGGCCAGGATTATCCACTACCCCACCATGAAGTTGCAGCTAGCTTGCTAGGATTAATCCATTTGGCTCTGGACTCTGTTTGCCCACATTACCTAAAAGTGACAGCAGAGACACACCTTGAATTGGACTTTTTTGGGTTTTTTCTCTTTTTCTGTTTTTCCTCCTTTCTAGTTCTTCTTTTGTTTAGTTTTGTCTCGATTGTTTGAACAGTTTCTAGTTTTTTGTTGGTGGTGGTCTCTTCTGTTCTTGTTTTTATTTTTTCCTTTTCTCTTTCCCACCCATTGCTTCACGAGTTTCCTAAAGTTTGTCATCCAGCCTTGCTTCTGAACTCTTCTCCTTCTTCTATTTCTGTCTTTTACCACCTAACCTCTTTTAAATCTTCTCCCATAAGGGTAAAAAACCAATATTAAGGGCCACAATTCGTCATTTTCTAGGCTGTATTTGAGGCTATTGTTATTGTTGATTGTACTACTTTAGCCAAGGTGACATAATGGTCCTAAATCAGTTGTTCCTCCTGGTATACAAAGACTGAGTTTGCCTAAGGGTCTTTAAAAAAAGAATACAGGCCAGTGCCAAAGAACTTGCAGCTGGATAAAGGAGGCAGAAACCTCATCCCCAATAAATCGAAGGGGTAGGATCCTGCAACAGACTGAAAATCCAAAAGCTAGCTACACCTGGAAGACACTTCTGAGTAGTCATTTTCTAAGGGTTCTGAATATGGGCAATAAAACTACTCACCATAAGCAATTTACAAGCATCAACTCGAGAATCAAACTTAAAGAGAAAATAGAATATAAGAAGACACTTAACCAACATGCAGCCTCCACAGACTTTCAGTTCACCAGAAACAAACCCCAGGGACAATGAAGTGGAACAAGCCAAAACCCACCCACCTGGACTCTCTGAAGTGGTAACAGCACAAGTAACAAAGCAGATGAATGAGGCACTAGAAAACATCAAAGCAGAAAAAATTTCCCAGATAACTACAGAGATGGCAACCAGAATGAACGATACAGATAAAAAAAAAATAGAGGAGCTCAGGAATGTGATGGAAGCCATGAATACCCAGCATAGGAAAGAAATGGAATCCATGAAGCAGATTCAAACAGATATCCAGGAGATTAAAACCTCCATTGAAAATATATGCAGCAGAATGAGCCAATTCGAAGACAGAATATCAGATATAGAAGACAGGATTGCAGTTAAGGATCAGAGTGAGAGATTTCTTGAAAATAGCAAGGGATCATGAGGAATCAACCCAACAGCTACTAGATGATGAAAAGGAGAATAACATAAGACTGCAGTCAATGAAAAAGCAGGAGATAGCGGAAATGACGTAAAAAAACCTGTTCTCAGAAAACTTCCCAAACAGGGAAACAGAAGTTGACATACAGATAAGTGAGACATATAAGACTCCAATTAGCCATGATCAAAAGAAATCTTCCCCAAGGCACATAATAGGCAAGATTCAAGAAACTCAGCACAAGGACAGAATACTAAAAGCTGTGAGAGAAAAGAAACAAATCACCTATAAAGGAAAGCCCATCAGAATCACAGCAGATTTCTCAACACAAACTCTCAAGTCAAGGAGAGCTTGGAGTAAAGTATTTCAACTCCTAAAGGAAAACCTGCAACTCAGATTGATGTACCCTGCAAAACTATCCTTCAAAATTGATGGAGAAATAAGATACTTCCATGACAAAGAACATCTGAAAAAAATCATGACCACCAAACCACCACTCCAAAGAGTTCTGAAGGATGGTCTAGAAAAAGACAATAAAGACTACAACTCCATGAACCCCAACAAAATGAATCCATCAAGCAAGTCAAGAAATTAAACAGAAAAGGAAGAAGGAAACCAACAGCAGGAAAATAACATGACAGAGATAAGACAATAACCATCAATGTTAGCAGTCTCAATTCACCAATCAAAAAAAAAAACAGACTGGTGGAATGGATCAAGAAGTAAGATCCAACAATATGCTACATAAAAGCAACACATTTAATTGAAAAACAAATTCACAGACTGAAAGTCAAGGGATAGGAAACAATATTCCATAAGACAGGAATCTGGAAAAAAGCAGGGATAGCTATTCAGTTTGCAGAAAAAGTGGATTTTAAGCCAAGACTGATTAAGAGAGACAAATATGTTCACTAAATCCTGGTAAAAGGAACAATCCACGAGGAAGAGATAACAATCCTAAATATGTATGCAACAAATAGCAGCGCACACAACTATACAAAACAAATATTAACTGATATGAAAAATCATATAAGCATAAAACAGTTGTAATGGTAGACCTCAATACTCCACTGTCACATATAGACAGATCAACTGGACAAAAAGTCAACAATGAAATATTAGAATTGAACCAAACTTTTGAACAAGTGGATTTACTAGATGTCTACAGAGTATTCTATATCACAACATCAGAATACACATTCTTCTCAGCTGCATATGGGACTTTCTACAAAATAGACCACATAGCGCTTCTTGGCCAAGATCAAGTGCAAAATAGACCATACCAGCACATAGAATATACTTAAGAAAATGTAAAGGAATTGAAATAATCCCATGCATATTATCAGACCATAGTGCAATGAAATAGGAAATCAATGGCAAAAGAAACCACAAGAATTTCATAAACACATCGAAATTAAATAACACCCTCCTGAACAACCAATGGGTCACAAGTTAAATTAAGGAAGAAATCAGGCAATTTCTATAATCAAATGATAATGACAATACAGCACACCAGAACTTATGCGATGTACTGAAAGCAGTCCTATGAGGGAAATTTATACTGGTGAATTCCCATATCAGGAAAACAGAGTGGGCTCAAATAAACAACTTAATGTGGAACCTCAAGCTTCTACAAAAAGAGCAAGTCAAGCCCAAAGCTCATATGAGGGAGGAAATTATAAAAATCAGAGCAGAAATTAATACAATGGAGACTAAGAAAACAATACAAAGAATCAATGAATCAAACAGTTGGTTCTTTTTTTTTTTAGAGCAATGTAATTACATTAGTCTATATTAAAGCTCTATTATTTCATACCTGAAGCATCATGAAAGTGACTTATGTAGTTTTCCTTCATACACACTTACAGCATATTCACAAACACACCCAGACACTATTATATATCCATACTCTTACACATTCAATCTTACATTCATATTCTCTGTCTCTTTCTCTGCCTCTCTGTGTCTGTCTGTCTCTCTCTGTCTCTCTCTCTCTCTCTCTCTCTCTCTCTCTCACACACACACACACACATACACACACACACACACACACACACTATACCACAGTTTCTCATAATACTCTAGGACAAGAGACAGTTGTATGTTAAGAAGCAGGAATTAACTAGTCTTACAAAATAAATTTCCACTTTTATCATTTCTGAGAATGACCATTTTGAACAAGGTGGGTGGGTGGGTATGTGGAAAAGCAGGTGATAGAGGGTCTGGAATAATTCTCAGATTTCTGAAAAGAATAGGAGCTCACTGGCTGGAGAGAGTTGTGTTTGTATTGCAGACAGCATATATGGCCAGAAAATGTTATTGAGGAGCTTTCTGAGGGAAGGCTTTTCAGAGTATTTAAAACTTGATCTTCTGTGGCAGAAACACAATGGCACAGCTTGATTTTGAAGTGAAAGAAGAATGTTTGAGAGAAGACTTGAAGTTTTACTTCATGAACCCCTGTGAGAAATACTGGGCGAGACACCAGATTCCATGGAAACTGGGCTTGCAGATTTTGAAGATACTCATGCTCACCACCCAGGTAACTCACACAATTACTTTTTCCTGATCTGAAGGGTCTATACACAAGTTCATAAACTGTAAAATTATGTTGTCCAAGAGAGAGCCAGGAGGGTGAAGTATGGTTTAGAAGATGACCTTGCTTCAGTAAGAAATCATGGGGTCACCTCCTTGTAGTGTTTATAAACACTGCATACTGCAGATCAGTATTGAGGAGACTTTCTACATCTATGTGAGGCCAAACAGTTGGTCCTTTGAAAGATTAAACAAAATTGACAAACCCTTAGTCAACCTTATCACAAAAGGAAAGAAAAGACTCAAATTGATACCATTAGGAATAAAAAGGGTGGAGGGCCGGGGATGTAGTTCAGTGGTTTCACCGCAGGGCCTGCTGCGCAAGCGCAAGGACCTGAGTTTGATTCCCAGTACCAAAAGAAAAAAAGTGAGGAATAAAAAGGGTGAAATCAAAACAGATCCTGCAGAGATCCAGAAGATTAATACCTACCATGAGAATCTGTATTCTAATAAGATGGAAAATACAGAAGGACTGGACAAATTCCTAGATACATATGAATTTACCAAAACTGTACCAAGAAGATATAGAAATTATAAATAAACCAATGTCAGTCAATGAAATTGAATATGTAAATTAAAAACTACCAAAAAAGAAAAGCCCTGGCCCTGATGTATGCACTGCTGAATTCTACAAGAAATTTAGAAGACCTAATGCTGCTACTCCTCAAACTCTTCAAAGAAATTGAAAGGGAAGCAATACTCTCAAATTCATTCCTGGAAGCAAGCATTACCAATTCCAAAAGCAGAGAAGGATACAACCAAAAAGGAGAATTACAGGCCAATCTCCCTAACGATGCAAAAATCCTCAATAAGATACTGGCAAAGAGAATGCAGCAAATCATCAAGAAAGTTACACACCATGACCAAGTTGGATTCATCCCAGGGATGCAGGGATGGTTCAACATATACAAATCAATAAATGCAATTCACTATATTAACAGAGCTAAGGACAAAAACTATACGATCCTCTCAATAGATGCAGAAAAAGCGTTTGACAAGGTCCAACACCCATTCATGATAAGAACCATTCAGAAAGGGCCAGGGATTTAGCTCAGTGGTTCCACCACCTGCCTCACAAGCGTAACATCCCGAGTTCAATCCCTGGTACCAAAAAAAAAAAAAAAAACCCTTCAGAAAATTGGCATAGTGGTCTTCATTTAGATCTCATCAAAGACATCTATGACAAACCAAAAGCCAACATCATATTAAATGGA
>NW_004624836.1:280136-302101 GCF_000247695.1 Heterocephalus glaber | reverse complement strand
GAAAGGAAAGGAAAGGAAAGGAAAGGAAAGGAAAGGAAAGGAAAGGAAAGGAAAGGAAAGGAAAGGAAAGGAAAGGAAAGGAAAGTTAAATTATCGTTATTTGCAGATGACATGATACTCTACATAGAAGACCTCAAAAACTCCAAGACATTTAGACTTGATAAGCAAATTCAGTGGTGTAGCTAGATACAAAGTCTACACTCAAAAATCAATAGTCTACCTGTACACAAATAACAGACTCACAGAGAGAAAACAGAGAAACAATCCCTTTCACAATAGCATCCAAACAAATGAAATACCTAGGAATCACTCTAATGAAGGAAGTAAAAGACCTCTACATTGAAAACTACAGTACTCTGGAAAAGGAGATTAAAGAGGATACCAGAAAATGGAACGATATCCCCTGTTCTTGGACAGGAAAAACCAACATAGTGAAAATAGCCAAACTTCCAAAATTGTTATACAGATTCAATGCAATCCCAATCAAAATTCCAACAAAATATCTCACAGAATTAGAAACAACAATCCTAAAATTCATTTGAAACCAGAAGAGACCAGAATAGCAAAGGCAATTCTGGGCAACAAAAGCAAAGCTGGGGGTATCACAATCCCTGGCTTTAAATTATACTACAAAGCTATTATGACAAAAACAGCACGGTACTGGCAAAAGAACAGACCTGAGGATCAATGAAACAGACTAAAGGATGCAGAAACAACTCCAGACATATTCAACCACCTTATCTTTGAGAAAGGAGCCAAACACCATCACTGAAGAATGACAGCCTTTTCAATAAATGGTGCTGGATAAACTGGATTTCCACAGGCTAAATATTAAAACTAGACCCATATCTTTCACCACACACTAACCTAAAATCAAAATGGATCAAAGATCTAAATATTAAAACAGAAACACTAAATCTGCTGGAAGACAGAATAGGTAGAATGCTTGAGGACACAGAAGTAGGCAAAGACTTCAAGAATAAAACAAAACCCAGACTGCATGGGAAATACTACAAAGAATCAACAACAGGGACCTCATCTTATTAAAAAGCTTTTGGATGGCAAGAGATAGCACCAAACAGAGTGAAGAGACAAACCACAAAGTGGGAAATATTTTTTACCAGTTATTCAGATAAAGGACTACTATCTACAATAAGGAACTCAAAAGAATCAGACCCCCCCCAAATGTAAAGACCAATGCAAAAATGGGCATCTGAAATGAAAAGACACTTCTCAGATGAAGAATTAGAGATGGCAAATAAATATATGAAAAAAAGTTCAACACTGCTGGTCATTTGTGAAATGCAAATGAAAACAATACTGAGATTATATCTCACTCCAGAAAGAATGGCTACTATCAAGAAATCAACCAATATAAAATGCAGGAGGGGCTATGGGTAAAAAGTAACTCTTCTCCACTGCTGGTAGGAATGTAGACTGGTGCAACCACTGTGGAAATCAGTGTGGAGATACCTCAAAGAACTAAAACTAGTGGTTCCATTTGACCCAGCTATACCTCTTCTTGATATCTTCCCGAAAGAATTAAAAGCATCATACCTGTGTTAGTTACTTTTCTCTCATTGCTGAAACAAAATACCAGATACCCAAAGTTAAAGGGGGAGGGGTTTATTTGGCTTACAGTTTGTAGACGTTTCAGTCCATAATCAGCCAACTCCAAGGCAGGGATGAAAAACAGGCATGGCAGAGCAGAAACAACATGGCACACACAAGGCAGCAAAGGTAACAAGAGAGTTAACAGTGTCTCTCTTCCCCCTTTATCTTATTCAGACTACTTAGGACGGTAGCACTCACACCCTTAATCCTAGTGCCCTTGAACCTAGCATTGTAGCATGAATCAATTTCAGCTTCACACACTCTAGATCAATCCTATGACCACATGAGGCTTTAGGGGGACATCTAGACCCAAACCATAACAACACCACAACAATATATGCACACCCATGTTTCTAGCAGCACAGTTTGTAATAGATAAATATTAGAAACAGCCCAAATGCCCATTAACTGATGAGTGGATAAAGAAGATGTGGGGTTTTTTTTTTTTTTTGGTACCAGGGATTGAACATGGGACCTTGCGCTTGCAAGGCAGGCAGCAGAACCACTAAGTTAAATCCCCGGCCCGAAGATGTGGTTTTTTTTAATACAATGGAGTCATAAAGAAGGATGAGCTTCAGACATTTATAGCTGAATGGATGGACCTTGAGACCATACTCCTAAGTGAAATAAATCGGACACATGTTTAAATACCGCATTGTTTCCCTAGTGTGAGAAACTGAATGTGGAAATAAGGACTGAGATATATAATGGATGTTGGGAAACAGAAAGAAAGTGTTCACATGGGAAGGGGAACAAGGGAAGAGGGAGAAAGGAAGGAAGGACAAGAAAAAAAAATAAAAATAGAAAGAAAAATGGAAACAAAATTTTGTAAATGGGGAGGAGAGGGAGAATGGGATAAAATTTTAAAAAAGAAGAATGACTGACATAAAGAACTCTAAAACCAACAAATGCTGGCAAAGTTGTAGGGAAAATAGTTTACATAAGTTTTTATTTCTGATGTTACCTTTTAGGTTTTGTAAGCAAGTAAATAGGTGATATGAAAATGTTGATGCTTATTCTACATGTGCAATACATATTAATAATTTACTATATTATTTTATTGATATTTATGTTCCTGCTAACTACACATTGTACAATATAGTAAGAAACTCCTGACAAAACAGCAAGGCCAGAGAGATGTCAAGTATGTCCTACAAAAAGGCCAGCAAAGTCAAACACATGTGCTGTCAGTGGTAAGCTATATGTGTGTATGGAACGTGCTGTTGTCATATGTGAAGACTGCCTTAAGTATAATTGCAGTAAAGATTTTTTTTTGTAGAGTGCCACTGGTATTTTCATTGTAGTACACATAGTTTTGTATTTCTGATGTTCTTTGTTAGACTTTGCACACCAAAAACCAGTCAATATTGAAAATTTTTATGCATTTTTATAAACAATAAATATTAAAACTCCAATATTTTTGTGACATTTTCCTCCTAATTTTTTAATAAAACTCATAAAATTGAAATTAATAATTCATCAATAGAAATAGTCCACAGAATAAACATGGGTTTGACATGCCCATGTTTATGCACCTTTATGACAAAAAACGTGTCATGCTCCTTAATGATCACAACTCCCTTGTATTTAGGGAGCTGAATTGTGTATGGCCAAGTTTTAATTATCAGCTGTAGAGCCTTTTTTCCTGAATGGTGATGGGCTAAAACATTCCAAGAACTTTCCTTTTAAGAGAAACATTTGTTAGTGTTTAGCAATATATTTTTTTTGGTACCGGGAATTGAACTCGGGTCCTTGCACTTGCGAGGCAGGCCGTGGAACCACTGAGCTAAATCCCCGGCCCAGTGTTTAGCAATATTGAAAGATTCAACTAATAGATAAATCATTGAAATACTGTATAGCTATGTATACAATGTACAAGGTATGATTAAAATGTTTAAAATTTTTAAAAATTATTACAGAAAGAGACATATGTCATTAACCCCCCTCAAAACACTCCTTGCTTTGAACACATTTATCCCATTATTCTGGCCACTTCTGAAGCAGTTCTGGAAGTCCTCTTTCATGATTGTCTTTATGAGGTACATAGTAAGTGCTCAATACAGTGAATGCTATTGCTTGTAAACATTACAGTGTCCTCATTCACCTTATTCATTGGATTTGGCATAGTGAGAATTCTAGGTCTTCCCCAAGTCAAAAAGACAATGAAAGGTAAATGTTTTGAAGTGGCACAAGACTGAGGCAGTCATGACAGTCCAACTAAAGACACTAAAAAAAAAAAGAGTATATCTCCCACTTCTATTCTTTGCCAAGTCTCCTAGCAGAACATGGTGGCACATGCCTGTAATCCCAGCACGCTGGAAAGCTGAAGCAGGAGGATCAGTTTTAGCCTACCCTGGGCAACTTAACAAGACCCTATCTCAAAATAAAAAAATTTAGCCAGGGATTTAGCTCAATGGAACCATGCCTGCCTTGCAAGCACAAGGTCCTGAGTTCAATCTCCAGTACCGGAAAAAAATAGTTATAAAAAAATTAAAATTTTTAAAAGATTGGCGATGTAGGTCAGTGTTAAAAGCCCTGGTTCAATTCCCAGTATTGTGCAAAGAAAAAAAGTCTCCTTCAGTGCTTAAAAAAAAAAACCTTTCTATAACATATTAGGCAAATGATCATTCAGCCTTTTCCCAAATACCACTGGTGAAGAGATTATTATTTCTGAAGAATGGCCAATTCATTTGTTGAGCTACTCTAATTTCAGGGATACAATCCCCTGCCATTTGTAACTTTCAGTATCCTCTAGATTCTAGCCTTGGTAGGTATACTAAAGAATAAAAAAGTCAAATCCTTTTGTTACATAGTAACCCAAGAAATGTTTAAAGACAGCTACTGTTTATACCTTATATCTTTTCTCCTAACATGTGAAGTCCCATTGCTTTCTTCTGAAAAGTCTCTAGTTCATCAAAGCCTGAGCCTCTAAAAAAAAAAAAAACAAAAACTAAGTAAAATATTCCAGTGGAATGATTAGTCCAAGAATGCAGTGGATTGTGTCCATTCATCGGGGAACTATACTTCTATGAATGCAGCTCAAGATAGCAAAGGCTACATTAGGTTTTTTAAAAACTGCCTTTTAGTACCAAGTGACCAAAGAAGACATGACCAATTTTGACTCTTTCTTAATAAGCACATGCAAGCTCCTAATGTTCATCTCTTTCTTTGCTAAGAGTACAGAAAGCATCTCCTGAACAGATCTGTCTAAAATTTAAATTCACCAATTTATAGTTTCTGGAACCTATCCTTTGTTTTTTATATACTTGCCCACTGAATTTTTTTTATTTTGGTACCGGAGATCAAACTCGGGACCTTGCACTTGCGAGGTGGAACCACTGAGCTAAATCCCTGGCCCCCACTGAATCATTTAAATTTCTCCTATTCACTTTGATTATTTTTTAACATTTCTTCATTTATTTCTTGATAAATTAAATATAAAATTGAGTCATCCATATCCATATATCCTCTTTAAGGAAAATTATGAGAGAAAATAACTTATATGTCTGATTTAAATTAAAAAGTTATGATTTTTACAGACATAGGAAAAATTTGCTAAATGCCAAGGAAGCTGGGATGTGGGTGTGTGGTAGTTAAGAGCTAAGATAAGGTTCCTGAAAAAAGAGGTTGTTTTGTTTGTGTTTTGGTTTGCTGTGTTTCAACTTTATTTTATTTATTTATTTATTTATTTATTTATTTTGGTACCAGGGATCGTACTCAGGACCTTGCGCTTGCGAGGCAACTTTATTTTTTATTAGCACATATTTGTCATACATATTGATCACGTTCATCATAGGAAATTTGTACCTGTACATAATGTATTCTTTTTCCCCATTCCCTTCCCCCATTCACAAAAGCTTTATTTTCGTTTTTCCCTTTTATTTTTTCCTTCTTCCCTCCCCACTCCCCTTCCTGTTTGAACAATTTCTTCCTACTTCCCAATATCTACCATTAATTTACACTTTTTGTTTCTCACACAACAGAAACAATGCAATATTTAAACATATATGTGTCTGCTTTATTTCACCTAAAAGGATGTTCTCAAGGTGCATCCATTTACCTAAAAATGTCTCAAGTTTATCCTTTATGGCAGAGTACAAACCACAAGCTTATCCTTTATGGCAGAGTAAAAACCACATTTTCTTTATCCATTCATCTGTTAATGGGCATATGCACTGTTTCCAAGATCTGGCTATTAAAAACTGTGCAGCTATAAACATGGGTGTGGTATGATGCTTTTAAGTCTTTTGCGATCAAACTCAGAAGAGGAATAGGTGGGTCAAATGGAACTTCTACTTTTAGTTTTTTGAAGAATCACCATATTGATTTCCATAGTAGCTATAACAATTTACACTCCAACCAACAGTGCAGAAGGGTTCCTTTTTCCCCATAGCCTTGTCAACATTTGTTATTGGTGGATTTCTTGATGACAGCCATTCTTTCTGGAATAAGATAGAATCTCAGTGTTGTTTTGTTTTTGTTTTTTTGGTACCGGGGATCAAACTCAGGACCTTGTGCTTATGAGGCAGGTGGTGGCACGACTGAGCTAAATCCCTAGCCCCTCAGTGTTGTTTTAATTTGTATCTCTTGAATGATGAGTGACGTTGAACATTTTTTCACAGACTCATTTGCTGTTTATACTTCTTCATCTGACAAGTGTCTATTCATTTCAGATGCCCATTTTTGTATTAGGTCTTTAAATTTGGGAGCGCTGATTTTTTGAGTTCTTTATATATTTAGATATTAGTTCTTTGAAGAATACCTGGTAAAACTTTTTCCTGTTCTGTAGATTGTCTCTTCACTTGGTGGTTTGTTTTGCTGTGCAAAAGCTTTTTAATATGATGTGATTCCAGTTGTCGATTCTTTGTGATGTTTCTTGTATGATTGAAGTTTTGTTCATAAAGTCTTTGCCTACACCTATGTCTTCAAGAGTTTTGTCTATTTTATCTTCCAGAAAATTAAGTGTTTCTCTTTTAGTATTTAGATCTTTGATCCATTTCAATTTTAATAT
Organism: Heterocephalus glaber; assembly: GCF_000247695.1. The sequence continues at coordinate 295,476 of NW_004624836.1, read as the reverse complement.
CTACTAGTGAAAATTATTTCACTCTACCAGATTAATTTGAGCCTCTTAAAAAGCAGCAAAGTACTCATGTATTTAGAATTTTGTTTTCTTTAGCCATGCTTAGTCTACACTTTTTAGTTCACAGGTTATTTCTCTTTGATAGAGAAAACTAAAGGAAATTATGGTTACCTTCAGCTTTTACATTTTAGTTATATCATGTATTCTCAAATAAACCTATGGGTTCCTTCATTTTAATGAACTTTAAAGGTCATTTCAGGTATTCTGATATGGGCTGAATCATATGAAACTGCTTACATTAGCCAATTCTCTACATACAAAAGCAGTAATTTTACATGGTTCAACCTAATAGCTATAATTGGAGTGTGGAGGGAAACAGGGGAATCCAGTATTATTTCGATCTAAGTATCCTACTTTTCTGCCTCCCCACTAGTATCATCCATACTGAGCAGCCCATAGGGATTTCTCACACTTTGTATCCTTACTCACTATGTTTCATAAGACAGTCACATTCTGGTTTGGATTTTGAATACACATCACCCTTTGCTACTCCTCATTTTCCTATTAGATCTGTTTGTTTAGAACCAAGTATAGGGACTCTTACCACATTTTAAGTACCAATTCCATTTCAAGTTGCTCTATAAATCTTGGAAGCAGCCTATATGTCCATCAACAGATGGATTGATTAAAAAAGTGTAATATTTATACACAAGGAAGTATTACATTTTGCCATAAAGGAAAAACTTGAGTCATTTGTAGGAAAACGGATGCCTCTTGAGAACATAATGTTAAGTGAAATTGAATGAATTTCTGTTCTGCCAGACTAGAAGTCTTTGCTCTAAAGGGAAAAATGTTTCCACAGAAGGACAAAATGATTCCATTGAACTGGAAGATATGACTGCTGCCTGGCCACTTTAAATTGCAGTGTTTCTGAAATAGGCAAAAGCAGGAGTTAATGGGATAAATTGATCCTGATTATCTAGAGGAAATTGAACTCTTACTACACAATGAAGGTAAAGAAGAGTATGTCTAGAATATAGGATATGCTTTAAGGCGGCTCTTAGTATCATACTTTTAGCATCCCTAATCGAAAAATCTAAAATTAAAAATTCTCCAGAATGGGAGAGTAACATGATATCTGAGTAAGATCCTCTAGTGATCTCTGCACAGATACACCAAGTTGGACACTATACCTGCACCAAACTACCTTCACAAGAGCTAAGGAAATCAGGTAAGAAACCATACTGCCTGTGTTTTACATAACAAAAAGTGCTGCTCACTAAGAAATGTCTTAGTTACTTTCTCCTCTCCAGGACAAAATACCCAAACCTAATGGAGGAGAGGCTTATTTTGACTGATGGTTTTTAGAAGATTCAGTCTGTAGTCAACTGGCTCCAAGGCAGAAAGGGCACAGTGGAAGGGTCTGGCAGAGCAAAGCTGTTCATCTCCTGACAGCGAGGAAGCAGAGTACAAAGAGGCAAGCCAAGGAAAGAGAGACAATGTTCCAGGTCACATCCCAGTGACCTTCCTCTTCTGACCAGGGCCCACCTTTAAACAGCACACTGAGTAATGGAGTCAACAGCAGATTAATCTAATGATGAGTATAGCACCCCCATGATTTAATCACCTCCAAAAGCCCTACCTGTTAACACATAGGCTTTTGGAAGATATTCTAGATCTAAACTATTAATAATGAAGGACAGAATGAAGGAATTGCTTATATCACCACTACAACTCTAAGCAGTCTTGCATGGAAAGAGGTGCCTCCTGCTTGGGTGAAAAGGAGAGAACTATGTCCAGTATTGTATTTTTAGTCCAGTAGCAGGCTTATCACAGGTGGTGTTAGGCAGAGCCTTGTGACCCCTATTGCCACACCAATACCACAGAATGGAACACTAGAACTGTGATAGCCAGGGGTAAATACACTGCCTCTACCACACATCACCTAACCTCAGGCAGCCAACAGGCTAAGAATTCACCCACCGAGGAGCAAGACACAAAAGCTAGCACAAGTCACTAGGAGCTCACTATAAAACCCCCTGTAGTAAAACACACCATGAGGTAGAAAGCAAAGGCACTATGTGCTGATCAGAGCTCACAGAGACTCCAGACCTTCCCTTGCATCAGACAGAAGTCTGCACTAACAGGACAAACTCAAGTTTCAGGCTGTGTCATTTCTAGTCTTGGACTAGGCCTGGCACACACAGGCCCCAAACTGAGACTGTGCAGGAACCCGTGGCTTTGATAGCCAGGTACAATTCAGCTTACTGCCAGGCTTGGTGGTCAAGAGAGTGCCTCCACCACCTATCTCCCAACCTTTGGCAGCACAGCTATCACTAGGCCCATGCTCACAAATGGAGCTTCAGAACTTCGATGGTACAAGGCAGAAATTTTTGCCCTAGTAGGACAGACTTATGTTTTGACCTCCATCACTCCTAGCTGGGGGATGGGCTTACGTGAGGCCTTGACACTGCAGAACTTTACAGCAGTGAAATTCAGAAACAATCCGGCTTAACATCAGCCTAGGTAGCCAATGGATTACTGTACCTCTCCTGGTACTATCCCAACCTCAAGGAAAATGATGGGGAGCAAGACACCATTTACTGGGGATAGTTCAAGAGAGTAAGCTCAGGACTTTGCTCTAGAATTTAGGGTTGGGCTGGTGAAATCTACACTGGGAATTTCCTAACAGCTCCCAAACACAGGCCTGACTATGAACAAAGCCTCTGGAACATCCCTGGTGCCAAGGAAAGACACACAGCCCCGTTCTACTGCAGTTCTATTCTACGCAGCATCACCTGAGGCTGGATGCAGCAGTATTAGATCACCAGTCTGTCTGCCTTAGCAATTGACAGCCCACAACAGTGTGAGCATTGATATTTCTCCAGTACTATGCTGGTTTTGGTATTCTGTAGGCTCAGAGTATGACACAACTTGTGACATCAGCAGACACAGTCATGGCACAGAAGCCTGGGGTTGGTGCATCCATGGTAATTTTACCCAGGATCAGGGTGAATCCCACAGTGCCTGAGGACAAGTCAGTGACTGTCAGCAAGACATCTGGGCCTATGCCAGCCCCAGGGAGGGATTATGGGGACTGACTACTCATTATAAGTACTCCCTTGTTTAATTCTGAGCACTATACCAACCGCGGATGTGGTGAAAACCTGAGATAAAACTGCCCTCTAGTGCTGAACCAGTGATAATACCAGCAGTATACCCTCAGCAAATCTGGACTGCTATGCCACCCAGCGCTCACATAGTAGAAGTGACTACACAGTGATGGTGAACCTTTTAGAGCTTTAAATGATACAAACAGCCCACCACACAAGTAATCATCATATAGTGCAAATAGGTACTAAGAAAATTTTTTAAATAAAAACATACTTGGTGCCGGGAATTTGGCACAGTGGCAATGTTCCTGCCTTGCAAGTGCTAGGTTCTGAGTTCGATCCCCACTACCTAAATATTAAATAAATAAATTTTTTAAATAAAGAAAGAAAATTACCTTCAAGCTATGTGTATATACAACAAAAATCAATTTTATATTTAGAATTGAATCTGATCCCCAAGATATCTCATTATGTGTATGCCAAATCTCCAAATCTGAAATCCCAAATACTTGTGGTCCTACATATTTCAGATAAAGGATGCTCAATCTGTATCTGCTTATCCCCTGTGATTAAATTCAGTGGAAAATTACAACCCAATCCAGGCAGGACTACTAATAGCACAGATATTTCAGAAATAAAGGTTTCATTCACTCTACCTTACTTTACCATCCTGGGTTATAGAAGAAGATAGTTATGAATACCAGCTATGACTACTATTCAACCAATTACAGAAATGAGAACTATAATTGTAATGAGTATTCCTATTTAGTTTGCATAAATTATTAAAGTAGAGCCACACTATAGTTACAAGTGAGCTACATAGTATTTTGAAAAAGATAACTCAAATACTAAATTTTTAATCTATGACTCGTTATCATTCCCAGCAGTACTGCCAGCCATCTGTGACTTGATATCTTAATTATATGTACATAAAATTGTAACACTTATAAAATAATCCCACAAACATCTTATTTGAGCTCAAACTAATACCAAGATTTGAAGTCAAAATTTTTCTTCAATTTGTAAATGAGGAAATTAAAGCCCAAAAAAACTAAAGGTTTTGCTCAGCACCACAAAGCCAATAAATGGCAATGCCTAAGATAAATCCAGGCCTCTTGATTCTAGTTCATTAGTTTTCCTACTTTACAATGTTGTTGATTTGATGACATAAAAAACATAACCTTCAGCCAAGTGTGGTGGTGCACGCCTATGATCCCAGCACTCTGGAAGGCTGAGGCAAGAGGATCACAAGTTCAAAACCTGGTCTCAAAATAAAAAAAGGGTCAGGTAGGTTGCTTAATCTCTAGTACCAAAAAAGAGTAATAAAGAAAAAGAAAGGTTCAACCATCCATTATTGTTGTTTGAGACAGGGTCTGACTATGTAGTCCAATAAGGCCTTAAACTGGTTATATAGCCAGTTATATAGCCAGTTATCCTCCTGCCCCAGCCTCCCACATGAGGAAATAATTTTAAACAGCAAAAAGTCTGTATCTTATTCCTTAGTCTTACTTCCACTTACCAAGACAACAGTCATCAGAGATTCTGGTTTCCATGCTATTCTATTAGAAACTGAACCTACTGGCAGATAAAATAGGTAAAACACTTAAAGTCATAGATATGGGCAAGGACTTTCTAAAAAGAACTCCAAATACACAAGAAATAACAGCAAGAATCAACAAACAGGATTATATTAAATTAAAATGTTTCTACACAGCAAAGGAATCAATTAGTATAGTAAAAAGACAACCTACAGAATGGGAAAAAAATTTGCCATCTACACCTCAAAGGATTAATATCTATAATACAAAAAAACCTCACAAAAATTAGATCACCTAAAACAAAAGACCCAAGAAGAAATGGACAAGTGAAATGAACAGACCCTTCTCAGAAGAAGTACAAATGGCTAACAAACATGAAAAAGTATTCAACATCTCTGGTCATTAGAGAAATGCAAATTAAAACAATGCTAACTAAGATTTCATCTTATACCACAAAAGATGGTAATCATTAAGAAATCATAGAATAACAAATGCTGGAGAGGCTGCGGTGAAAAAGGAACCCTCCTACACATTGTTGGTAGGAATGTAAATTAGTACAACCACTATGGAAATCATTATGGAAATTGCTCAAAGAACTAAAATTAGAAATTCCATATGACTCAGCTATCCTCCTTCTAGGTATCTTTCCAAAAGACCTAGAGACATCATATTACAGCAATATAAACATACCAATAGCACCACAATTCATAGTAGCCAAATCCTGAAAGCAGCCTGCACGCCCATCAATAGATGAATGGATAAAGAAAATGTGGTTAACTATACATAACAAAATACTACTCAGCTATAAAGAAGGATAAATTCAAGTCATTTGTAGGAAAACTGATATACATGGAAAATATGTTGAAAAAGAAAAAATGTAAACAAAGTCTTTGTAAACAGAGAGGGGTGGAGGGGTTGAAGGGAGGGAAGGGGAATGGGGATAAATAAGAATCAAGACATATTATGTAAAGGTACAAATTTCCAACGATGAATGTCATTATATTGTATACCTAAAATGTACCAATAAAATTAATTTAGAAAAAAACAGAAAATATAATGTTGAGTAAAATAAATTAAACAAGTTTAAATACTGTATACTATCCCTCATTTGAGTAAGGCAAAGGACAAAAAGCAAAATAAAGATGGACAGAAGAAAACAAAGAGATTGATCTCTTGCAAATGGGAAGGGGTTCAGGAGACGGAGGGCAAGGGGAGACGGGGAAGGGACAGGAAAGTAAGAAGATTTAAGATATACCATGAAGGGGCTGGGGATGTAGCTCAGCAGCACCGAGCCTGCCTGGTAAGCGTAAGGTCCTGAGTTCGATCTCCAGTACCAGAAAAAAAAAAAAGCTATACCATGAAAAAAAATAAGATATACCATGTACAGTTACCAATACTCACAACTTATATAAACATTATGTCATAGGGCCGGGGATTTAGCTCAGTGGCACTGCACCTGCCTCGCAAGTGCAAAGTCCTGAGTTCGATCCCTGGTAGAAAATAAATAAATAAATAAATAAATAAAACATTATGTCAAAAACATGAGCTAAAACTAGTAATACCAACGAAATGGGGGAAAGAGTTCTAGAAATACAGGGAGGAAAATGGCTGGAAAGGGGAAAGAGAATTAAAAAAAAGAAATAAACTGCATCATATCCATGTACCTACTCCCAAAGATGAATATAAACTTTACATAATACAAACATGCATTAATACAACAAAATTTAAAATTTATAAAAAAATCTAGGGCTGGGGATTTAGCTCAGTGGTTCCGCCACCTGCCTCGAAAACACAAGGTCCCTAGTTCAATCCCCAGTAGCAAAAAAAAAAAAAAAAAAATTCAAAGATTACTCTGCGATGGATACCTAAAAGTTGTTAGACCACCAGTTCATTCATTCTTTACTTACAGTAGAAAAAAATCTGTTTATATTAAAACTTTCATATAAGCACGGAACTTTTAACTGGCATCAGAAAATGTTTCTGGAGAAAAAAAAAATTTTTAACTCAACACAAAAAGAGTATCCATAGAGTTCCTAAATAAAATTAATAACAAAATTCTTATAGGCTGATCACATGGTTTTAAAAGATTTATAAGCGTATACGTTGAGTTGCAGGGCATGGTAGTACATACCTGTAATCCCAGCACTCGGGAGGCTGAGGTAGGAGGATCCCAAGTTTGAGGCTAGCCTGGGCTACACAGTGAGCTCAAGGCCAGCCTGGACTACAGAGTAAGACCCTGTCTCAAATTTTTTAAAAAGATTAAATCAAAACCTGCCATAGATTTAGCTCAGCAGTACCGCACCTGCCTTACAAGCACAAGGTCCTGAGTTCAATCTCTGGCACACACACACAAAAAAAGGAATCAAAACCTATCTGGGAGTGACAGTGAATATCAGCTAGGACAGAAAAAAAAGGTAGTCCTGTAATTCAAAGGGCCTGAGAGAACAGACACAAATAAAGGCAGTTGCAAAGTCAACAACAAACACTGTTCTTCCCAAGGTCATGCAGCAGTTGTAAAATATTATTAACAACCTCTGTGAATCACTATTGCTTTCTTACCAATGATGTCCCCAGACCTGTTTTGGTATTATTTATTGCCAGAGAGAATTAATTATCCAATTCCTAAACTGCCCTTGCTTCATGACAACACTCCAACCCTAGTTCATCTCCATTTTTCCTAATCTGCCTCCGAAACAGCCATTAATCCACAACTAATCCTGGCTTCCTTTAGAACCACCTCAGAACTTAGTGGAAGCCAAACCTTATAAAAGACATTTCCCTCATCCCTCCTATCCAGAGGCTTTCTGTAGTTCCTTGGAAATTTATTCCCTCACTGTGAGTTAATAAGTCTGACTTTGTGAGACTGTAGGCTAATTCTTGGTGGTCTTTGGTGGATTATACTTTAACAAGGAAATTTATTTTGAAAGATCCTACAGATTCAGCAGTTTACTACTGACAAAAGCCACCTCTACATTCCTCCTCAAAAATATTTCTGAGCCTAAACCAGAAAATAACTACAAGAGACTATTATTACCAAGAAATGTGGGCAACCCACTGAAGTCTACTGCATGTGGACTTAACCAAAATAAGGTAACTTTTTTATCTGCAGGAAGAGTTTATCGTCAAATTGGCACGGAGCACCAGCTAAAACCAGAAGTGTACTACTACCAGGCATGGTGATACATGTCTATAATCCAAATATTCAGGAGGCTAAGGCTAAAAGATTGTGAGTTAAAGGCCAGGCTGGGCTACATAATGAGACTCTGTCCCAAAATACCAAAAAAAGGTATATAAATTGGTGATAGCATTTGATTTTTAATACAAATGAATCACATAACTCAAGCTATTTTATGTGTCCTGCTACAATCTAACAATAAGTTATACATAGTATTCATAAAACCCTTATGTTGTTTCTACTGAGTTTTTTTTAGGGGGTAGAGTGTAGAGACAGGGTTTCATTATGTAATTCAGGCTGGCCTTGAAATCACAATGTAGCCCAGGCTGGCCTCACTTCCTAAGTGGTGGGATTACAGGTGTATACCACCATGCACAGCTATTTTTTAATTTAATTTAATATAAAGTATATAAAAATAGAATTTTTTTCAATTTCTGTAAAAGGCATTAAAGACAAACTGAATTGTTTTAGCCAAAAGTCAAGCTAATTGGATATAAATAAGTGCCATATTTGATTTGAGGTTAAAAGTACCTTGCTAACCATAAATTTTAGGAAAGAGCAAAGAATAACCTCAATCTATCTCTTCTACAGCCTTAAGAGGGAAATGGAAAACAAAAGACATTATCACCAAAATAATGTTCTAATATGATACCTATACAATCAAGAAGAAATACTTTTAAAGTCTTCTAAACCAACTTCAAAAGAATAATGCAAAATTTTGGAATTCCAATATGTAGCTGCACACCTACCTCAAATACAAGTCTGGAATATGGGGTTCTGATATGCAATAAAGCATGAAGAGGTATATTTTCAGCAAAAGCTTAAGACTGAATCAAAAATATCACCAGACTCAGCCAATAATTGCTGACCAAATAATAGTCTTAAGGCTTTATACAGCCAGGGCAGAAAGGTCTATTGTTCACAAAGTAGGCTTCTTGCATCATACTTATCACTATCAATATCCTCATCTTTAAACACAATGAGTTTTTCAGAAAACAAGCTGAATTTAAGCAAGGATAATTTTTTTTTTTTGGTACCGGGGATCGAACTCGGGACCTTGTGCTTGTGAGGCAGGCAGTGGAAACACTTTTAGTGGAACCACTAAATCCTCGGCCCAAGCAAGGATAAATTAATCTCAGATTAGTATTTTCTTTTAAAAAGTTACTTGGTCAACATTAGTATTTTCATTTTTTAAATCCGAAAATAGAATGTGGGCCGGGGATTTAGCTCAGTGGCAGCGCGCCTGCCTCAAAAGCACAAGGTCCTGAGTTCGATCCCCAGTACCAAAAAAAAAAAAAAAAAAAATACAGACAGAAAATAGAGTGTGTATTTGCAACCACCTAATTCGCTAAAATGCAGTTAAGTATTATTAAATATCATTAAGGTTCCCATAAATAAGCAGAATAAGAGTTTAAAAATACCATCAAAAACACTAAAAATACCAAAAACAGTAGGCTAAGAGTATAGCTCAGTGGGAGAGGGCTTGTCTAGTATGGGAGTGGCCCTACATTCAATCTCAAACACCATGAAAAATAAAAAATAAGAAAACACTGGAAAGGAATTCATGAAGTTGAAGATCTGCAATGTCTAGTGTGACTCATAGTTGGGAATGCAATACCAACCAAAAAAGCAATAACAACAAAAACTATTGATATAAAGTTGAAAAATTAGAAAAGTAAAAATGAATTTTAATAAAATCTGAAAAAAGTTCAGTGAAAGTATGAAACTACAGAATTATTTCGTTCATGGATTTAATGCTACTATGGATCAAATTATGTCTTAATTTAACCATCTATAGTAAAAGTTTTACAACATTGAAGGCTGATGCCAAGCCCATTCCATAATGCCCATCCACAGTACAACCTAACTAACATTAGTAAGTCCTATAGGATTACTAATTCATGGTCACCGAATGTGTTATTGCTTGGATAATACTGAGATTTGGCAAAGAAATACTATTTCTAATTCTAGTCAAACTTTGCAAAGTTCTCTTAATATAACTGAGGATGATGAGCATCTCAAATCTTTACTTTTATCTTCTCCTAAACCTTTCAACCTGATTTCAGTATTATACTCAGAAGTTTTAGACTGCCTATTCCTTAAACCTAGCACTGTTTTACACTTAAGCCCTTTTTTGTTGTTGTTTTGTTTTGTTTTGTTTTTGGTACCAGGGATCGAACTCAGGACCTTGCGCTTGTGAGGAAGGCACGGTGCCCTGAGCTAAATCCCTGGCCTACAGCTTCCCTTTGTCAATCATAAATATGAAGTTCTATTGCTATAAAGTAAATATTAAAAGATTCTTTCAGAATACATTGGTATATTAAGTGGAAAAGCTAAAGAAATAAGAAATATAGGAAAAATTATTCATAATAGGATTAAACAGAATTTTTTTCATTATATTTTATAAGGTGTGATTGGAATGTACAGTGAATATTTAAATTTGAGAAATGTATTATAGTAAAAGACACATTGCCATTAGTTCCCCTTAAAATATCTCCCCTTGCTTTAAATACACCTATCTCTTTGTTCTCACCACTTTCTACAGCAGTTTGTAAGTCCTCTTTCTTGAGTGTCTTTCTTTTTCCCTCTCTTATGTTTTTCTTTTTCTCTTTCTTGACTGTCTTTAGGAAATGAGATGAAAAATATAATGAATGCTGCTGCCAAGTGCCATCCAACAGAAAGGCAGGCTTGTAAAAATATTACAGTGTGCCCTCATCTACCAGATCTGGCACCATGCAAACACTGGCTCTTCCTCAAATTCAAAATGACCATAAAAGGTAAAAGTTGCATCAATTCAAGACATCAAAGCAGCCATGACACTGCAACTGAAGACCATAAGAAACAGGACCAGAAGAACTGCTTCAGAAAGCAACAAGGATAATGGGATAAGTGTTTTTGAAATGAGGGGGAATATTTTGAGGAGGATTAATGGCAATGTGTCTTTTACTGGAATTATTTTTTCAAAAAATTAAACATTCATTCTATATTTAATCATACCTTATACATGATGAAAATGAATCCCCATATAAACTTTGTTTTCTTTTAAAGATATTAAAATTATTAATCCTAATATACTATATTAATCCCAGAAATGGATGTAAAGGAGTAGAAACTCAGCTGTATAAAACCATATAAACACATTTTTTAAAAAGGAATGCTTCACTTTCCACATGTCTATAATCACATCACTTCTATCCATTTAATATTTGGAGAGTTTTCACCATGTAGCACATACAAAAGATTCTGAGTTTCTCCTCAGATAACATAAAAATAATGACTTTAGAAGCCACTTGCTTAATATACAATTATGTAAGTATCAAAAGGAGAAAGGTACCAGGCATGGTAGTACATGTCTGTAATCCCACCTATTGGGGAGGCTGAGATAGGAAGATCAAAAGTACAAGGCCAGACTGGGCAACTTAGCAAAACTCTGTCTCAAAATTAAAATTAAAAAGAAAAAGAAAAAAGGGCTGGGCATGTAGGAAGAGCACTTGCCTAGAATGTACAAGGCCATGAGTCCAAATACCACAAGGGGGTGGGGGTGGGAGGGTCGGGGATTTAGCACAAGTGCAAGGTCCCGAGTTCGATTCCCGGTACCAAAAAAAAGGGGGGGGGTAAAGTGGAGGGAGGCAGGCAACAAAAAGTTAAGGCCTTCCCACCAACAATGGAGGAGGGTTGCTTTTTCACCACAGTTATGCCAGCATTTGTTACTTTTTGATTTCTTGATGATTTCCATTCTTGCTAGAGTAAGATGGAATCTGCATTTTTTAAAATTTGTATCTCCCTAATGCTCAAAGATGTTGAACATTTTTTAAATATATGTGTTGGCCATTTGTACTTTTTCCTCTGTTAAGTGTCTGTTTTACTTGCCCATTTCTTGACTGGGTCTGTAGTTTTAGGTGATCCAATTTCTTTGAGTTTTTTATATATTCTAGATATTAGTCTTCTGTCTGAGGAGTAGCTGGCAAAAATTGTTTTTCCCTTCTGTAGGTTGTCTCTTCACTCTAATAAATGCTTCTTTTTCTGTGCAGAAGTTTTTTAGTCAGATGTAATCCCATTCGTTAATTTTTGCTGTTATTTCTCGTTACTGTGTTTCTGTTTAGAAAATACTTTCCTACACCTATGTCTTCAAGTGTTTTACCTATTTTATCTGCCAGTAGGTTTAATGTAAACTAGTATAACCATTATGGAAATCATTATGGAGATTTTTCAAAGAATTTAAAATTAGAAACTCCATATGACCCAGCTATTCCCTTTCTAGGTATTTTCTTCCAAAGACTTTAAGATATCATACTACAGCAAGCAATACATGCATTACAATGTTTACAGCAAAACAATTCATAATAGCTAAATCCTAGAAGCAGCCTGTACACGCACATCAACAGACGGCTAGACAAAGAAAATGTGGTATCAGGCCAGAGATTTAGCTCAGTGGTTCCGCTGCGTGCCTCACAACCGCAAGGTCCTGAGTTTGATTACCAGTATCCAAAAAAAAAAATGTGGTATCAATATATAATGAAATATTACTTGATCAAATTTGAGATATCTGTAGGAAAATGGATGCACCTAAAACATATAATATTGAGTGAAATAAATCAGACACACAAACTTGAATACCATGTGGTATCTCTCATCTGAGTAAGGCAAAATACAAACTAAGAGAAAAATAAGGAAAGATAGAACACGACAAGGGGATGGATCTCTTGCAGATGGGAAGGGGTCCAGGTGATCAAAAGTGAGGGGTATGGGAGAGGAAATGGGGAAATAGAGTGAAGAAATGCCATATACAAAGTCCTAATAACCTCAATGAATGTGGACATTATATTTCATAAACATGAACTAAGATTAATAAGAAGAATAAAAAGGTGGAAAGGGGAACTACAGTAGGAGGGAGGGATAGGAAAGGAAGGGGATTAAAAAATAAACAAGTTTGGGCTGGGGATTTAGCTCAGTGGTTCCGGCACCTGCCTTGCAGGTGCAAGGTCCTGTGTTTGATCCTCAGTACCAAAAAATAAAAAGATAAAAAATGAATAAACAAGCTGTATTATGTACATGTACCAACTCAAAATGACTGTAAAACGCATGTACTGCATATGGAGATTCCTCAAAAAACTAGGATTAGAAGTCCCATTTGATCCAGCTATTCCCTATTCCCCTGCTGGGAACCTTCCCAAAAGAATTAAAAGCATCATACCACAGTGATATATGCTCACCCATGTTTATAGCAGCACAGTTTGTAATATCTAAATCTTGGAAACAACCCAAATGCCCATCAACTGGTGACTGGACAAAGAAGATGTAATTTTTTAATAAAATGGAGTACTACTCAGCCATAAAGAATGATAAACTAGAGACATTTATAGCTAAACAGATGTATATCAAGGCCATATTCTTAAAATAAATAGGACACACATGTGTAAATACTGAATTGTCTCTCTGGTGTGAGAAACTGAAGAGGTAAATGAGGACCAAAAGGTGTAATAGGTAATGTGAAATAGGAAGCAAAGGTTCAAAGGGGAATTAGGGGGTTGGGGGAAAGGAAAGAATGGAAAGAAAAAATTTGAGAAAAGAAGGAAAAAAGGGAAACAAAGCTTTTGTAAACAGGGAGGGGTGGAGGGGTGGAAGAGTGGAAGGGAGGCAAAGGGAATGGGAAAAAAAAAACTAAGCTATACCATGTACAGGTACAAATTTCCAATGATGAATGTGATCATAATGTATACCTGAAACGTACCAATAAGGTTAATTAAAAAAAAGAAAAAAAAATGCATGTACTGCAAATATACATTAATAAAATTTAAAACAATAAAAATGTTAAGGCCTGCACTCTATTGGCAAGATATAGGAGCTACACAAAATTAGAGAGGGAGGATGACAAATATTCCTGGCAGAAACCCAGGCACCTCAGCCCAATAAAAGGAGTTTAAATAAGACTACTTTTTTTCAACCTAAAAGTGAATTCTGGCACTAAGTGTGACACAAAACCATAGAGTTGATCAATTTAAATGTAAATAATCATTTGGCTTTAAAATTAATGTGAGCCTCCTAAAGTGTATACAGTGTAAATTATAGGCCTACTACATAAATTACAGGACCTTGCTATAAGCTAATTATACTAAAGATAACAGGGAAAAAAGTAACAGCATCTATTGCATCATGCTCTTGACTCAGTATAGAAATACAAGCATGTACATTTGTTCATTGGGAATAATGTCAGTCTTGAATGAAATAAATAAGCCATCCTGCTGCCATTTTTATGGAGAATTTTTTGAAAATTGTTTAGGTATCACACAGGAAAATTTTTGGAATTTTTTAATGCATAACTACAGTACTAGTTCTTCAAATAGACATGAAATATATTTTTGAGAATTACCTCTATAGTGACAAACTAGTTCAGCATAAATTACATTTGCATGAAATTTTAATTTCAAATTCTATGATTTTTAATTTCAAATTCTAACTATTACAAGTTTTCCAAAACAAATACTAATCTTTAAGAGGATAAGGACAGTGGGAAAGTGCCTTACCTCAAACAAAACCACAAATATTACATATGTTCCAGAATTTGAGTGGCACTAGCTACTAATGCTGTTTTCAATTTAGTTCAATTTTCTTCTTCTGATTTAATTTTGGCACAATGCAAAACCAATTTTACTAGTCAACCATACAGCTAATGAAACAGCATAACTGGAGCTTAAATCTATAATAATGCAAAGATCATAGACATCTTTACTCTTACCCTAGAGAAATTTAGAAATTCACTCTTGGTAAAATTATATATACATTTAAACTGTTATAGCAGTTAGTATAGGGAATAAAATCTAGGAATTAACTACCAAGTGTCTTTTTCATGCTCCCCCACCTCTATTTCATTCAATTACTAAATAACATTGTTCACTAACTATGCAAAGAATAGGGGCACAGTGGGGAGTAGAGAGCAAACATAAGGTGTGAATTCTATTGTTTCTGGTCAAATACTGCGTAAATCTTCCTTAAAACAGAAAATTTAAAAACTAAATTCATAAAATTAGTCACTCATCAATAATTAACAAATTATATACCCATTCAGACAGCACTTTACCAGTTCCCATATTGTTCTAGACCTAGACTGTCCGATAAAGTAGTCATGAGGCAAATGTAGTTACTAAATGTCAAATTACTTAAATCTAATTTTTAATTACTTAAATTTAAAGAAAACTATTTAATTCCTAAATTACAATAGCCATTATTTCCACGACCAAGAGAAGTTCTATTGAGTAGCACTGGTCTACATAATATCAATTAAAATGTCTCAACAAATTCCTGATTTAATTCCAAGTACATTGGAAAGAGAGACATGTCCATTTGTGAGAAAATTCAATGCAAAGTAGAGGTAATACCAGTTTAGCAATGAAAGAAAAAAAAGGCACATAAAATTGGAAAGGAGCGTGAAGGGAGGGCTAGGAATGGGGAAAAAATAAGAACCAAGATGCATTATATAAAGGTACAATTCCCAATGAGAAATGTAATTGTGTTGTATA
>NW_004624836.1:246098-262490 GCF_000247695.1 Heterocephalus glaber | reverse complement strand
AATAAAATAATTTAAGAAAAACAAAAATAAGTGATTCTATTATGATAATTATTTTTAATTATTTTCTGCCAATTATCTTTTGTAAGCTCCTGCAAAACACAATTTTAATACACCAGTATAGGTAGGAACTGAGCACAAATTTAATTATTTCTCACATTTTTAGTGTGGTTTTCTAAGCAAATAACTATATAAAGCTATACTTCAGTAAAATACGATATTAAAATCAAAGCAACTGACAATTCAATCAAATATTTCTAATTATCTACAGAAAGTGATAACCTAAAATCCTACTTTGTAATTTTTTTTTTAAAGATAGAGTCTTGCTATGCAGTTCAGGCTGGCCTTGAACTCACAGCAATCCTCCTGCCTCAGCCTCCCAAATGCTGGGATTACAGGCATGTGCCACCATGCAGGCCCTACTTTGTATTTCTTACCCTCCATTATTATGGCATTTCCTAAGTAGCTCCATATGCAAATATACTTAGTACTTTATCCTTAAAATATACATATAGTATCTGAATAAGAAAAGTCTTGAAGCATTGCATACTAACATTTATTATAGCTCTGGCTTTTTTTTTTTTTTGCTTAAATTCTTTTATTGGTACATTTTAGGTATACAATATGTTTACATTTATCATTGGGTGCTTGAACCTGGACATGATGTATTTTGGTTCTAATTTTTTCCCCATTACCTGTGTGCCCTTCACCTCCTCCACCCTTCCCCGTTTACATAGACTTTGCTTCCATTTTTTTCTTTTCTCATAATTTTTCCTTATATAGCTCTGCCTTTTTCCCCAACACTGTCTTGGATATATTAGGCTTCTGGATGTTTTGTTTTGTTTTGTTTCGTTTCAGTACCAGGGATCGAATTTGGGACCTTGCACTTGCAAGGTAGGCGCGGCATCACTGAGCTAAATCCCTGACCCTTATTTTTTGGTTTTTTTGACACAAGGTCTTACTATGTAGCCCAGGCTGGCCTTAAACTTGCAATTCTCCTACCGCACCCTTCCAGAGTGCTGGGATTACAAGCATGTATCACCACACCCACTTAAATTAGGCTACTAATATAAATCATTACTTTTCAAATGCTATGTAAAGGGCTTTACAAAGGGTGGTAGTTGATGTCTTTATTGACAATTTTGCTTCATCCTCTGACCAAGAATTATTCACTAGATATAAAACCTCAACTACTTATTTTAGAAATGCAATGTATCTAGAAACATATAATCCAGAAAATGGGAGTTCTCTAATTAGAAGTTTTAGATTTACCTTGTAGAA
The DNA here is from genome assembly GCF_000247695.1 of Heterocephalus glaber. The sequence continues at coordinate 261,212 of NW_004624836.1, read as the reverse complement.
AATTTGTCAGAATTCTACCATAAACTGACATCTCAATTTCTCCAAACTATTTCACTCTATAGAAACAATAATGTCTGACTTTTGGCTAATTTATATAAAAGTGTTTGTCAACTCAGTAATAATCATAAACACAAAACCATAAATGGTTAAAATGAATCTGCATATTCAGCAATTAAAACAAGGCCTATTTGTAAATTCTCCCATTTTAATATTTGTACAGTAAACTAGTAAACAAATTTTACAAGTTTAATTTTTACCCTCCACAACAAAAAACCGCTGAATTTCTAAGCAGCCCAAAAATTCTTTCCTATAAAATCAATAAAAATTTAATTTTAGTGCTAGAGAAATATACATTCTATCAAAAATAATACTAATAACAATTGTTTTCAGTGAAAACATGTTAGTTTTCACTATCCTTTAACCATTAACAGGTTTCCAGTCTGTATCAGCAGTATTCCAAACTGCTCTTACAATGATGCTTTTCCTACATTAAATTTTAGGTCTTGTAAGTTGTAGTTAATGTTTACTTTAAGCCATTTGGTTTTTTTGGGTACCAGGGATCAAACTCGGGACCTTGCGCTTGTGAGGCAGACAGCAGAACCACTGAGCTAAATCCTTGGCCCAAAGCCATTTATTTTTTATGAAAGCTGGAATTTTTTTTTTGTACCGGGGATCAAACTCGGAACCTTGCGCTTGCAAGGCAGGCGCTGGAACCACCGAGCTAAATCCATGGCAAAGTTGGAATTTTTTAAAGGTAATCTTATGTACCCTCAGTAGTTTTAAAGTACTTTATAATTCCATATTTTAAAACGCAAATATAACAATATATATAATTTTTAAATTATGTATTTAAAAATATTCTAAAAAATTCATGCCTTAATATTATAAACCACTTTTTTCTTTTTTTTTTCAAATTTAACTAAGTGTTTTCTACTTTTATTTGGTGAATCTACCACCTCATATATGGTGATGGAGCACTTTATAGGCAATCTGGATCGGAATATTGTGTTGTATACCTAAAATGTACCAATAAAAGAATTTAAGAAAAAAAATTATACACAAGCTTAAATATCATATTGTTTGAGTAAGACAAAAATTGTACAAAGAGCACAATAAAGGATGAATAGAAGGAGACAAAAGGTTAGAGCTCTTGTAAATGGGAAATAGTCCCATGAGTGAGAGCAGAGAGGGAGAAGGGGAAATAAACCACTTTTTTCAATTAAGCTTATTCTAATTTCAGCCATTTGACATTTCTCTCTGGAATACAATGGTTGACTAATAACACCAAAGTAGTGGCTTGAGATCTGCAGAAGAAAAACATTCTCTAAAGCTACCTGGGTAATGGCACAAGCCTGTAATCCCAGCTATACAGGAGGCTGAGATGGAAGGATCCCAAGTTAGAGGTTAGCCGGGCAATTTAGGGAAATGCTCCCTGAAAATTAACAATGGGTTGAAGTTGTACCTCAGTGGTACAGCACTTATCAAGCATACATGAAGCTCTGAGTTCAATGCCCAATATCACAAAGAAAGGTAAATAAAGAACATTCTCTAAAAACAAAGTTTGATGCTGGGCATGGTAATGCACACCTATGATCCCAGTACTTGAGAGGCTAAGGCAGGAGGATCACCACCACAAGTTTGAGGCCAGCCTGGACTACATAGTAATTTTTTTTTTTTTTGGAGTCAGGGTCTCACCTTGTAGTTCAGGCTGGCTCTGAACCCACTATATAGCCCATGCAAGCCTCGAACTCAAGGCGATCCTCCTACCTCTGCCTCCCAAGTCCTGGGATCACAGGCGTGCGCCACCACGCCTGGCTACTACATAGTGAATTGAAGGCCAGCCTGAACTACATAGTGAGACTCTATCTCAAAACAAACAAATAAATAAGACAAATTTTAAAAGTATACCAATTTTTGTTTTATCCTATATAATATCTCCCAGACATTAAATTACACAATCTCTTTGAATAGGAAAGATCCTATTGCACAACCAACCTAACTCCAAGTCTTACAGAAGGGCAAACAACTCCAAAGAGAAGTGCAATTTGTAATTATCACAGTGAACAATCTGGGACTCTGCCCACTCTTTTTTCAACTGTTTTTCCTATAAAAGCAGTCAAAAACTTATAAAGCTAGAGATAATTAACACAAAGGCTGCAAAAGGATGAAAACTATAAATATGAATAAACTGAAAGAAAGTAAATGAACACTAGATTATAAACCTTTTTGATAGGAAGATTGGCTGACCTAAAGAACAATTCTCACCAGGTGTGGTGGAACACCTATAAACCCAGCACTCAAGAAGCTGAGGCAGGAGGGATCACCAGAAGTTAAAGGCCAACCTGGGCTACATAGTGAGTTCAAGGTCATCCTGAACTACACAGTGAGACCCTGTATTAAAAAAAAAAAAAAAAAAAGAGCAAATACAACAAACTAAATTGCAGAACTTCACAATCAGAACAACTGAGAAAACAAGAGAGCTAGCTCATTGAGTTGATCCTACTCATCATAATGAGTTAAAAGGGATACAGCTGGGCACTGAATAAAATGCAAAACGTAGCTAATCTCAGAAGGCCAGAACTGCATCAAGAAATACTATAAAGAGATACTGCAAGAGATACTGGAAATAATATTTTTTAGATAGCAATGACATAATTTTTAACCCAGGCTTTTAGAAATAATACTATCAGACAAGTAAATCTAAAAACTATAACATAAAACAGGTATGGTGGCACATGCCTGTAATCCAGTATTCTGGGAGGCTGAGACACAAGGATGGAAAGTTTGAGCCCAGCCTAAGCAACTTAGTGGTTTAGTGAGACCTTGTCTCACTATAAAAAAAATTTTAAAGGGCAGGGATTGTTGCTTAATGTGAAGGCCCTAAGACAGCGGTGGCAGTGAATCTATGGCACTGCAGTGGGCTATTTGTATCATTGAAAAGGGCCGGGGTTTTAGCTCAGTGGCGCCGCGCATGCCTCACAAGGACAAGGTCCTAAATTCGATTCCCAGTACCAACAACAAAAAAAAAAAAACAGAGCAAAAAAGGAACTGTATCATTGAAAGCTAAGTCTAAAAGGTTTGCCATCACTGCACTAGGAGGTTCAATCCCCAGTACCACAAAAATTTTAAAAATATAACAGGATATTGTGTCTGTTTCCTAAATAAAACCATGGCTACAGAGGGAAAATGAAAACTCAAACAGATAATGTACTAAAGAAGGAAAATGAAACACTCTGCCTAGTATTTTTAAAATTTAAACAGATTTTGAAAAATACAGCAAGGTAGTGAGACAGAGGGAGATGGAGAGAGGAGTATAGTCTAATATCTCCCTCCTACTACCAGGGATCAAACTCAGGACCTTGTGCGGCAGGCAAGGCGCCACTGAGCTAAATCCCCAGCCCTAGGAGTATAGTATAGATAAGAGCAAAGTACTTCAAAATCTGAAAGCCTGGATTATTCAGGCTTTAAAATTTACTACCTGTTACTCTTTTTTGGCAGTGTGACATAATAAAAAGACTTGGATTTGAATCTTTCCAGTATCCTCCAGTTTCTTTTTTTTCGGGGTGGGGGTTGAGACAGGGTCTCACTATGTAGTTCACGGTGGCCTTGAGCTCATGGTGATCATCCAGTCTGGGATTACAAGGCAAGTGCCACTTCGCTGGGGTTTCCTCCAGTATCTACTATGTGACTTTGGGCAAAGCTACTTAGGTTCTCTTAGCCTGAGCTTCCTCATATGAAAAAAGGGAGTGCTGATAAGTGAAAAAAAAAGAAGAAAGAAAAATTTATCCAGAGTATCACCTGATTTTGTTGTTTTTTTGTTGTTGTTGCTGTTTTTGGAACCGAGGATCGAACTCGGGTCCTTCCGCTTGCAAGGCAGGCAATGGAACCACTGAGCTAAATCCCCGTCCCAGTATCACCTGATTTTGAAGGAAAAAAAATACAAATTCTTGCGCTGAGGATGTAGGAGAGTAATGGGTTGCTGGCCTTGCATGCCCAAGACTCTAGGTTCAAGCCTCAATACCACAATGGAAAAAGAATATAAATGCTTCTACAGAAAAAGGCCAGAATAAAACACAAAAAATTAACTATAGTCTCTTTTCTTCTGGATACTTTTCAATAAAATATAAATGTCTACATAGCTGGGTGTAATGGTGCACACCTGTAGTCCCAGCTACTCAGGAGGCTGAGATGACACCACTAGAGTCCAGGAAAATTTGATACCAACCTGGGCAACAGAAAGAGATCCGGTCTCAAAGAAAAATTTATACACACACACACACACACACACACACACACACACACAAATGTCTAAAGTAATACGATAATGCATCTTTACAATTTAACTACTGGGTTTTAATGTTTGCTGAATTGGAAGGCGAGGGGGAAAACTGGGCAGAAATGGCAAGAGGGCAGGCAGGTGTCTCTCTAGTCATACTGGTAGTTATCAGGGTAAACTACAGAGTAGTAAGACTTCCTGTCACTTTCCTTTGAAAATGTTAATTATTATTCATAGCATTTCGTTTTATTAGTTTAAGATTTCCTCAAGAAGGAGATGGCCAGAGCAACCTTCCTAGGGTTAAGTCTTTTCTAGGTTACACTTGCCTCAACAAAGTTCTAAAAGTACTATGACCCTGAGGGCAAATGATATCAAGGCAAGGGCAGGGAACTCACCCACATTCTCTAAAAGTTGAGTAGAAAAAGGTACAAGGAAAGAATTTAGCACCAGCTAACAGATGAAATAAGCCCATATACATATACAGATATATATAAATACATATATAGGGATATAATTAAATGCTTCTAACAAAAATTAAGAAAATTAAGGGTCAGCTAACTATAAAGCGCCATAGTAGATGATAAAGAACATGAGAAAACATCTTCAACAAGGTAACTTAAAATAAAGAAAATAATTATCAATGATACATACAATAGGGGCCAGAGATTTAGCTCAGTGGTGCCATGGCCTGCCTCCCAAGCTCAAGGTCCAGAGTTTGATCCCCAATACCACAAAAAAAAGAAAAATACATACAACGGTGGTGCACACCTGTAATCCCAGAAATCTGGAAAGCTGAGGCAAGAAGATCTCACATTTGAATCCAGCCTGGGAAACTTAGTGACTTAATTAAGACCCTGTCTCAAAAAACATTGAGTATTCTGGGGATTTAGCTCAGTGGTGGCATGCCTTTCTGACAAGCACAAGGTCCTGAGTTTGATCCCTGATACCAAAAAAAAGAAAAGAAAATTAAATAGTGCAGGAGATGTAATTCAGTGTGAAGGTCCTGGGTTCAACCTCCAGGGTGAAAAATAGTAATAATAATAGAAGATAAGATCTGTCAGAAATCCCTGAAATAAAACATCTGAAAGACTCATAATACACCTCATTTCTTAAAAAGGAATATTATAGTAAATGTCATAATAAGTTATTTTTCCGGCATACATAAAGATGTAAATAACAGTATGTTTGTATTAACAAAGACACACTGCAAAACACTAATTTTGGGATCAATTCTGATGCTCACATTTTAAATATTCTTTTTTAGTATTGTTTAATATGCCCCTTAACTTATAAAATATTTAAGAAAATTAAAAGCTAATAATTAGCTAAGAAAAATATAAATTCTGGAGTCAGTTTTCCACATGTCCATGCTTGCCATTCAGCCTCAGTCCTAACTTTAAAAGGCAATAATCAATTCATTTGCACAGCATTTTATAATTAATAAAATGCATTTTTTCACCTTTAACTCATTTGATTAACACAACAACTTTGTGAAACAGGTAGGCATTTTTACTTTATAAATGAAGACATTGTATATCAGGGAAGCTAAGTAGCTTGCCCAGGGTCATTTTTCAAGCAAACACTATCTTCCACACTAATTTTAGTCTTTTCTACTATCCACAAATCTCTTCTAAGAAATATCAAATAGGGGGGCCAAGGATGTAGCTCAGTGGCGCCACACCTGCCTGGCAAGTACAAGATCCTGAGTTCAAACCCTGGTACAGGGGAAAAAAAAATCAAACAAGTGCATCTCTAAAATATGACACAAATATTAAACTGCCTTTAAATTACTATTTTGTTCTCCACCAGAAAAACTTGTTTATTAACCAATCAAGAATCAATATCAGTAGTAAAACAAAAACACAGAAATCAGACTCAAATATTCAAATGTGATAATTTCAAGACAAAACTTTGTAAGGTAAATTCACAAAACCTGAATTCTCTAACAGTCATTCTCATGACTTATAAAATCACCTCATTTATACTGATACCAATTTTCCTAGGATTAATGCTAATTCTCACAAAGGATTCTAATCATTGAAAGTGTGTTTTCTAGAGCTCAAGTGTGGGGGGAAAAAGCCAAGGATCAATCCATAGAAATAATTAAAGACAACATGTTTTAGAGAATAAGAGTGTAAACGTGGGTCAAGCAAGTCAGCAGTCAGGAATACTGGTTTCCAGATACTGACTGCTCTCTGCCATAGGATCTAGCAGTTACCATGACATTGCAAACTACTCTGTATTGGGGTTGAGGAGGACATACTTTTTGGCTTCCCATGATGCATTAGTTCTTCCTAACTATGATTGTGTATTCCCATGGCAGTTAATAAATCATACATGCTTAAATTGCATCTACACTTAAGAGATGCAATACCTCTGCTACAAGCACTCAAAGATCATTCTGCTGTTCTAATAGGCAATTTAAGCCATTACTAGTAATTGGAGAACAATAGCTGAGTAAGAAAAGAATACAAAGTGTGTCTGAAATTAAAATACAGTGGATCAAATGAAATAATATGAAAACATTTTAAACCTGAATATTTTATATGCAGATGCAAATTCTCATAACATTTTCCATCACAGATACATATATTCTTTTTAAAGTAATGGACATTTAATCTCGATAGAAGTTTTTTTAGGAAATAGCATTCCATTAATTTAAGTCTTTTTTTATATAAAATGAGGGTAATGCAATCTATGTAACTCCAAATATAAGAACTAGTGTTTTCAATTCTAAGGACGAAAAATGCTGAACAAATGTAAAAATATACTCACATCTAAAGATAACTATATCTTTGGTTCAATCTTATGATAGGAATTCTCTTAAAATGTTTCAAAATTTTGTTTATTTTTTTATGGGGGTGGTGAGACAAGTTCTCTCTATGTAGTTCAGGCTGGTCTTGAACTCACTATGTAGCCCAGGCTGGCCTTGAACTCACGGCAATCCTCCTGCTTCAGCCTCCCCAGAGCTGGGATCACAGGTGTGCATCACCACGCACAGCTAAAATGTTTCAAAAAATCTTATACCATGACTTACAAAAAGCTTCTAAATCATTCTTCCAATATATAAAATTTAAATATTAACAAAAACTGTTCATTTAAACTTGTGCCACCCGCATCAAATACTCTCTGTGGTCCCTGGTGGAGCTCTAAGGAGGAAGTAATAAAATAACCAACAATTCAATAGAGTAACCACAAATGAAGGACATCTGCATATAAATTATCTACCTTAAGATAAATTGCAAGAAGCAAATTATTATATTGTCAGTAATAGTCAACTAGAAAGTGGAAAATAAAGAAAAATACCCAAATCAAACCTCAAAAACAATCACCACAACTTTACAATGCTCCTTCTATCATTACAAAAAGTTATGGAAATTTAATTTAAAATTTTTATTTTGAGTATCATAATTAAAAACTTTACAATTCAACATAAACTGTCATACCTATCACTGTATAGACTCATTTTTTAAAGGTATCTCAGATCTAGATGTCAATACTTTCCTGCCAGTAGCTTTAACAAAAAACACTTTCTCTTGTGGATCAAGTAAAACAGTAAATCACATGATGATTTAAGAAAAAACAGGGAATTTCTAGAATAAATGATAGTAAAAGTAGTGGTAAATGAAGTGTTGAAGACATTCAATTTATCCTTACCCTGGATAAAATAGACTAAGCAGTACAATCAATTTACAGTATATAAAAAGAAAGATTTTTGTTTCAAATGTGTTAATATGGCTATCCAGCCTCAACTGGTGTAATGATATCCTTGCTTATAAACTTTCACTTGTTGTGGGGTTTGGGGTTTTTTGGCTTTTTGAACAGGGTCTCGCTATGTATTCCAGGTTGGCCTTAAACTCATTATGTACCATAGGCTGGCCTCCAATTCACTGTGAACCTCCAGCCTCAGCCTCCCAAGTGCTGGTATTACAGGCACATGCCACCAGGCTCAGCTAATCTTTCACTTTAATCTTTTAACTTTTAACTTTAATTATAGACTTGTATTCCTTCCACTTCATACCTCAAACTGCTGTATAATTTAATGCCAGATAAATCAAGATTATTAATACTTTGCTCTAAATTTCAATATAAAACATGTAGCTAAATCTAAGATTATACTGTATAAATCCATTGTTCTGATAAGAGCACTTTTAAAATACCTACCCCAAGAAAAAATATTTCATCTCTCTCACAACGAAGCCGCGATGAGGGCACATGTGAAATAAGTGTAATCAACAATACAACTGATGAATCTAGTAATTTATTATTGCTAGATTCTGCACATTCTTTTCTTAGGCTCTACACTCCATTTCCTTCTGTTCAGATTCCCACTCAACCCTGTCCCATCTTCCTTTAGAAAGAAATCAATAGGTAGAAAACAGACATTTGACTTAAAATACCATGGTATTAAAAACTGGTATGTCTTGGCCCAGGATTTAGTTCAGTGGTGCCGCGCCTACCTGGCAAGCGCAAAGTCCTGAGTTTGATCCCCGGTACCAAAAAAAAAACCTGGCATGTTTTGAAAACTCTGGGTTTGATATAGAAAGATAAAAACCTAAGTGAACAATATAAAAATTAAATGAAAAACAAAAAAGGTACACTATTTATCTAAAGTATACACAATGTTCAAACTACAGAAGAAACTCTGTATTTAAAAATTTTAAATGGACAAGGGCTACAGGTGTAGCTCAGCAGTACAGCATTTGCCTAGCATGCACAAGATCCTGAATCAATATCCAGCACTGGAAAAAAAAAAGTTTAAGGAAATATAAAAACAGAAAAGAATCAGTAAGTAAATACAAAGATAAAAGGTTAAAATCAAGCTTATGTAAGGATACAAATCCATTCAGAATTTACAATCTGGTTAAAAGTTAAACCTCATTAAAATGAAAAAAGGGCTATTTACACCTATGAAAAGCAAGAAAAGATTCAAACAAAATAACAACAAAAATCTCACACTAAGACAGGCATGGTGGCACACACCTGTAGTCCCAGAGCTCAAGAGGCTGAGGCAGAAGGACTTCTGTGAGTTCGAGGCCAGCCTGGGCTACATAGTGAGTGTAAAAAAAAAAAAAAAAAAAAACTTACACTAAGTTCCTAGATGTTGACATTATAAATGAGTACAATCTTCTGGAGAACAATATGACATTTGACAAAAGCTATAAAACTAATTAGCCCTTTTGAGTTGACAAATCCACTTTAGGAAATAAAGTCCAAGAAAGTAACTTCCCAGGTAGAGGGCAGAAAAATACCACCTAATTAGGCAAAGACCTTAGTAAAAAAACTGCTCAGTGGGAAGTTGGGATCAAATTAAAACATCTTAAATACAACTGCACTTTTTCTTATCATTAAAATAATGATGACTATTCAAATTCATAGTTATGTATATGTAAAAGTATTAAGTCAGAAAAATATAAAGCATAAAATGGACATTGGTTATAATTATGTGAAAATTTGCCTTTACAACAAAAAGAAAGGAAAAGTCTAGTAAACTGGATTTTTTATTTTGTGGTGAGAAGACTATTTTTAATTACTTTAATGTTCCATCAAGTTAGTTTAAAAAACTATTTTTCCTTTAAGTCTCACTTTACAGTTCGCTTAAAAATGGTCAGCCCGCATGCACTTATAGACTTTTAAGAGGGACAAATGGAGGGCTGGGGGTTTAGCTTAGTGGTTTCACCACCTGCTGCACAAGTGCAAGGACGCGAGTCCAATCCCCGGCACCGGGAGAAAAAAAAAAAGGACAAATGGAAACAAAAGCTACTTCAGTATTAAATTTTTATCTTCAATACCGTATCAGTAATTAATTGTTAAGACATATTAGCAAGCACTGTTGTTTTTGCCTTTTAGGAGGCAAACAAGACTTAGGTCCATCAAAAAGTCTGACAAATTAAATAAGCTGATAATACAGTTCTTCAAAAATTTTTTTCCATCAGACAAATTATTATCATTAATAGTACAAATGGTCAAGTTTGCCCTTATCAAGACTATTATACCATTTCTGTGATTTGTAAAAATATAAGAAAAACATCTGATAATTAACATTACCTTAATGTTATAATATACAAAGAGAAATACCAAAATGAACACCAAAGCAAGTTAAATACTCGATGCAAGCAAATTTTAAATCATTTTGTTTATATTTAGTCTACTGTACTTCTCCAACTTTCTGTAACTTATTTGATTTTCCTCATTTGAACTTTATTTGAAGATAGCTGATTTAGATTTTAGTATCAACCCTTTCTCCTTTCATTACCATATAATTCTCTATGCCTGTGATTAAACCAAGAGAACCTTCTACCCAAAATAAAAAGGACCTTTTTATCAATGCTGAACAGAAGGTGCATTTACATTATAACTTATATTTTCAAGAGGAACAACAGTCAATCCAATACCTTTGGTCTTTTACTAAAGTATATTCTATTTTAAAATAAGTCCATTGTTGTCTCCTCGTAAAATCGTGCTGGTCAATTTTTTAAAAGATCATAATCCATAGTTTTTATTTCATCAAATGCATCTATACAAATACGATTTACTTATGATTTAATGAGTTGTTTTTCCAAGATCTGAAATATTAAACGATATGCTTTTATTCAGTAATTTATTATCTAAAACTGGCAAATTTGGAATTCGCTCAGTGTTCCTTATTATTTTTAACTGTGCCGTTTTTCCCAGTCTGTGGTCCGTCAACTCCCCTGCTGAGCCCGTTCTCTCCCTTAAAAAAAAAAAAAAAAAAAACCAAGCCTGGCCTCAGTTCCCGTATTTCAAGCCAGGACCAACCAGAAAACAGTTTTCTTCCACTAATCCGGAACTCCAGGCTGTTACCAACGCTGCTATTGGCCAGCGTCAATCCTTGGTACGTGCCCCAAGATAACCCCCAGATTTCTCTCTTTTCCTCCTACAATGGGCCTTCCTCGATGTTTGCATCATACTCATAATCCACAACACCGCACTTCTGATAATCAACTCACATTCTTCAAAGTTTTAGGGTGGAAACAAGCGAGGCCAAGAGCGGAGGGGGGAGGTACCCTTTCTCCAACTCGCGGGGAGGGGGAAGGGGCAGTCATTCTCCACCTCAGCAACAAGCTCGGGAGCCTTGTCGACTGAGGGCGGAGGTGGGGGGGAGATATTAGAGGTACAAGGTGGGCAGGGAGTAGAGAATGAGTTGGTTTAAGTTGAAATGAAAACTTTACTCACCAGATCCTCAAAGCTTCTTCGGTGCTCTTTCCCCTCCCAGTCCAGGCGGCGCGGAATCAGCTGGGAGCCGCAGGAAAAGAAAGGGGGGGCGGTCAAAGGATGTAAGCGAAGCCTCTGCTCCCATCAGTCGGACCCAGTCTGGGTCCAGGTCCTCGACCCTTTGCAGTCTTTATTTTTTCTTATCCCAATAGCAATTGCCAAGGGAGGCCGGAGGGAGGGTATCCTTAAAAACCGCCTCCCATAAACATAAAGAGGGGGCGAGTTAAGAGCCTAGGGTCATCCACCCCTTTTGAGGGAAGAAAACAGTTCACCCTGGTGACAACAGCTATGGGTGTCCAGATCGAAGCCACCTTCCCAACCCCTGCCCTCCGCCCTAGACTTGCCCTCCCCTTCCTCCAGTCTCACCCCAGTCCTCCCCATCCCTTCCCAAAGGGGCCCCGTACCTGATGCTCCTCGAGCTCCTGCACTAGCACCTGAGCAAAAGGGAAACACAGACATGAAGAGCAGCTCCGACCATCAACCCATTCCTCCCTCCCCAATACGAATCCAGTCGCTGAATGTAGTACTAGTCAAGGCCGGCCTTTCCCTCAACCTCAAAGAACCGGTCACCCCGCTGCCTCTATTCCCCCACTGGGACCATTCCCCAGGACTCCCAGGTCTCTTCCCTCTCACCTGAGCGGATTTGTTGCAGGGTCCAGACTGCAAGAACCTAGCGATCAGGTAATACAGCTCTGAGGAAGAGGAGGGAAATGAGGTTGAGAGAGACGCAAAGAAGAGAAATAGAAGCTTTTTCAAAAGACACTGACAGCCGCGGCACTAAGCCCCCTTCCCCATATCCTCGGGACACAGCTACCCACCGGCTTCTATCTGGGTAGGTGCCGCCGCCATCCTTTTCCCAAGGGGGTTTGGGGTTTTGCTCTGGAGGGCTGACGGGGGCGCTGCTTCTATTGTAGTGAAGCCCCCATGTCTGGAAGTCCTGCTGCTTCCGCCACACTCCTCGTCCCAGTTTCGGTCTCCCTCGGATTCATCGCATCACGTTTCGACCCATAGATATTCTAGCCCAGGAGCTGAAGAGGCGGAGGAGGAAGGAGAGCTAGAGAGAGAAGAGGAGGGAGGAGTCGAAATCACAGAGGGGTGGGCGGGGGCAAAGGGGGTGGAGAGAGGAAGGTAAAAACGGTGAAACCGGATTGCAGCGCTCGCTGTTTGCCACCAGAGGCACTAACACAGCCTTCTGGCTTCTGCTCTCCCTAAGGGCCTACAGTTGCCTAGCTACAGTTCTGGGAAGGAGGAGGCGGTCTAACTGATGGCCGACGCTCTGGCAACCGCCATAGAACTCTGTGGTGGCGTTGGCTTCCGCAAGCTCCGGATTGGCTTGTCCTTCCTGTGAGGGCAGTCGGGCTGTTTCCTGTAAAGGACCCTTACCCCTGAGGTGATCTTGAGAAATTTTTGAGGGGCTGACTTGACTCTACTGCTTCCTTCAAACACTAAGAATTTGTTTTGTTTCTCCTATTTTTGTACCAAATGAAAATGCTGTACTTACCGGAGTCCTACACTAATATTGTTACAGAAGACTACTTAAAAATATCTTCCGGTGCTGAAAAGTTCCTGAGAATTTTGCAGTCAGCCTTGAAGCATTTTCCCCCTTCTGAAAGTTCAACATAAACTATATCTTATTCCCATAGGCTAGTTTTCTATTGTGTTTTCAAATATTGCCAAAGTACATTAGCCAAGGATTTTTTTTTTTTTTTGAGACAGGTTCTTGCCAAGTAGCCAAGGCTCGCCACAAGTTCACCATCCTCCTGTCTCCCCCCGGGGGGGGGGGGGGGGCTGCAAAGGTGGGCCACCAGAACCAACAAACCAAGGATTTTTAAATATTGCATGCCCATCAGAAATCGGATATACAGTAGAAGACAGCTCTCTACAGGTTCAATACTACATTTATTTATTTAATATATCAGAACAGCATTGACTGTTACTAATAGGCTACTTAAACTTTAAGTGATCAAAAAGTTTGTATAATAATTGACACATATAGTAAGCTGAACCTTTTTCCTTCCCTTCTCACCCCATGCCTTGACCAGAAGAATAGAAACTGAACCTGATAAAAATAGAAATGGTGTTTGACTTGTATATATTGCTTACATTGTAATTTACATCACAACTGTTTTTAAATCTGAAGGGTCACCTTTTAAATTTAGGGCTTTATTAGGAATTTGGTTTCCTCATTCAGAGCTGCACCATTACTGGGCATGGTGGCACAGGTCTGTAATTCCAGCACTTGGGAGGCTGAGGAAGGAGGATCCCTGAGTTTGAGGTCAGCATGAATTGCATGGTGAGACCCTATTTCAAAAAACAGCAACAAAAACCTAGATGTGCCATTGACCAAAGTGGGCCTAAAAATCCATTAAGCTGACATGAACTTAGCCTAAATTCACTGCTGTGCTCTGTATCTATCTGTCTATATTTTTTCCTTCAGAAATTAATAACCAGGCCGGGTGTGGTGGCACAGGCCTGTAATCCCAGCACTTGGGAGGCTGAAGCAGGATTGCTGTGAGTTCGAGGGTTCAAGGCCACCCTGAGCTACATAGTGAGTTCAAGGCCAGCCTGAACTACATAGCCAGACCCTGTCTCAAAAAACAAAAAAGAAAAAAAAAAAGCGATAGCCATATGAGGTTATTTGGTAATGATATGTTTATCTTTGTTATGTGTTATGCTACAGTACTTAAAAACCAAATATCATTAACTGAAAAAGTTAAATAATGAGATATATGCTACCCAAGTAATTGCTAGTGCTTTAGCAAAATGCCAGAATGAATACATTTTTCTTTTTTTTCTCTCTTTTTTTTTTTTTGAGACAGGGTCTGGCTATGTAGTTCAGACTGGCCTTGAACTCACTATGTAGCCCAGGGTGGCCTTGAACCCTGGAACTCACAGCAATCCTGCCTCAGCCTCCCAAGTGCTAGGACTATAGGCGTGCACCATCACAACTGGCCTGAATAATTTTTATAGTTCAAATATAATTAACATTTATCAAGTTATTACCATGACAAAACACTTTACTTGCTTTAACTCAATCCTTACAATGACCCTAGAAGGTAGATTATATTGTTATTCTCATTATACAGATAATAAAAATGACTATTTCTTAGGACTACTCACATTCTGTATACCTTATTCCTCACTTGTATAATGTGAGTAATAAATAGTACATGCCATGTTTACTTCACAAGAATTGCTGTAAAAGTCATGTAAGAATATATCTGTGTCCTATTTCAAAATTTATGTGAGAGTATTATTCCAGTGACTAATTCTTTACCAGTCTGGGTGCAATCAAGAGAGAAAAAGCACACAATAACTTGAACAGTAGAAGTTTTAAAGTTAACAATTAGCTGGGCATTGGGCTGGGGATTTAGCTCAGTGGTTTCACTGCCTGCTTTGCAAGCGCAAGGACCCGAGTTCGATCGCCAGTACCAAAAAAAAAAAAAGAATTAGCTGGGCATGGTGGTGCATGCCTGTAATCCTTGGGAGGCTGAAGCGGGAGGATCCGTGTGAGGTCAAGGCTAGCCTGGACTAGATAGTGAATTTAAGGCTAGCCTGAACTACATAGTAAGACCCTGTCTCTAAAAATAAATAAATAAATA
>NW_004624836.1:220947-245263 GCF_000247695.1 Heterocephalus glaber | reverse complement strand
GAACTGAGGATCTTGCACTTGTGGTTGCAAGGCAGGCACCTTGCCACTGAGATAAATCCCGAGCCCTTTGCTGTATTTTGGAATGTGATGACAAAGTAGAAGGAAGGAAGTTGATATGTATGTAAATGTTTATTTGTTGTTCAGAATAAATACTAATTAATTAGAGCTAATCAGAGCTAATGTTTTTAAGTGTTTTTGTAACTCTTAGAATCACTTGTCAAGCCTGTGGCCAAAGTTTTAATAGGGAAGGAAGGAAAATTTTTTAAAACTATGGCAAAAGTGGATTTACCTAGGAAAGCAGTCTGGAATGTTTACATGGTATATTAGTTTCCAAAGGCTGCTGTAGCAAATTAGGATAAAATGGGTGGCGCAAAACAACAGAATTTTTTTCTCTTACAATTCTGAAGGCTAGAAATCCAAAATTAGGGTGTGGCCAGGGTAATGCTCTCTCTGAAAGCTCTGGGGGAAAATCCTTTGCCTCTTCCAGCTCCTGTTATCTCCTGGCATTATTTGGTTTGTGTCAGGACAACTCTAATCTCTTCTTCTGTATTCACATGGTCTTGTTCCACATGTGTCCCTATCTCAAATCTTCTCTGTTCCTTTTTTTTCTATAGTGTGAGGATGAACCAAGAGCCTCACCTGTACTAGGCAAGCACCCTACTCCTGAGCAACACCCCTATCTCTCTTTTCTTGTAAGAACACAAGTCACTTAGGCCCATCCTAAATTCTGGATGATCTCACTCCAGAATCTTAATTATGTCTTCAAAGGCCCTACTTCAAGTAAGATTTCGTTCACAGGAACTATGCTTAGGACATGGTTACATCTTTTAAGACAATACAGTTCAATACACTAGATTATCCTTTATTTTATTCTGGCCTTTAAAAATCATATTCATAAAAATAAAATCACAATTCAATTGACTAGTAATATTGAAAACTGTTTACCATGGAAGATAAAAGAAAAGAAAAAAGGCAGGAAATCTTGAAATGGAAGAACAGAAGTGATAAAAAAGACTGCTGTAACAAACACTATGTAAATAGTTGCTCCCTTTTCTTAACTTTTTTAAAATTTTGTTTTATGTTAAGTTTCTTTGAGGTACTGGGGTTTGAACCTACAGCATTTGCACAGAGCTCTATACTTCTTGGCCATTTTTATTTTTTATATTGAGATACAGTCTCTCTAAGTCACTGAGTTGCCCAAGCTTGGCTTGAACTTGATATACTCCTACCTCAGCCTCCTAGAGTACTGGAATTAGCATGAACCATCATGTCTGGCTTTCTCTTAACTTCTTTAAGAAAGCAAAATTAATAGAATGATAAAATACATTGTATACATTATGGTAACATATTTCAGAGATGAATATAGGATAAAGGGAGAAGAAGAAGGGAAGCTCTGTAAGAGTAGCATTTGGATAACTCAAAAGAACTAATACAGGGGCCGGGGATTTAGCTCAGTGGTTCCAGCACCGACCTGGAAAGCTCAAGGTTCCTAGTTCGATCCCAGGTACCAAAAAAAAAAAAAAAAAGAACTAACATAAAACTGAAGTATATTTTTTTCCCTGGTACCGGGGAGCGAACTTAGGACCTTACACTTGCGAGGCAGGCACAGTGCCACTGAACTAAATCCCCAGCCCAAAGTGAAGTATATTCTGGTAAGCTAAAAGGTACATGGTAAGCCTAGATCAACTACTAAAACACTCAAAAATAAAGTGGAAAAAAAAATCTTTAAAAGTTCTGGAAAATAGTTACTTAAAGCCAGGTGCAGGAGGCAAACACAGGAAGATCACAAGTTTGAGGCTGTGAAACTAATAAAAATTAAAATATGAACAACCGTGGATACTCTTTGGAAATCATCCTAATGGCATAAATGAAAAAAAATATTCAATAAAATCTAAAACTCAAGAACAGAGAGTGTCTATGGAATTAGAACCATGACCCACTCAGCCCTCCCCACCCTCAGTGGAGAAGAAAATTCCACTTCAAACTGAAAGAACCAGCTGGGCACCTGCCTGTAATCCTAGCACTAGGAGGCTGAAGAAGGAGGATCACTGTGAATTTGAGGCCAGCCTGGGCTACATAGTGACTTCAAGGCTAGCCTCAACTCTGAGCCTGAGAGATCCTGTCTCAAAAGACAAAACAAACAGAAAGAGCCAAGGGGGACAGGGGTTTAGCTCAGTGGTTCCAGAGCCTACCTCGAAAGCGCAAGGTCTGAGTTCAATCCCAGGTACCAAAAAAAAAAAAAGATAGTACAGAAAGAGCCAAAGAGCCAAAACTTCCTCTTTCCCTAGTTCCTAGTATGAAAAAAAAGCACTATCCTTGCTTGAGGTGACTTTTGGCATGGAGGATAAGGTGAGTGAGAAGGAGGTTATTTTTTGGAGGAAGAGTCCCCTTCCATAAGGACATTGGAGAGATCTCCTTCAGGGGTTTCTGAAGATCTCTCTTCAAGGGTGTCTCTTAGCTGCAGGGTCAATTTTGATGAAAAATCTGTCTAATGGTACTCAATTTATCCTGCACTGCATAACCCTCCAGAAATGAGAGACCACATTATTGTTCATCAGATTCAACACTCTGTTCATTACGGTTATGTTGAGGTGGTACTTCTCAAAGAAATCCTGGCACTTGTTCCATTTTTCCATAATTGATTTTATCACATCACTGTTAACCTCCTCCCTATCTTCCTCTTCTTCAGTGCAGTGTACCTCCACAAGTGCCTTCTGCTGCTCACTCTGAAATTCAGCAAGTTTTTCTGTCATCAGCTCCTCCTTATGCTTCTCAAAAAGCTCCTCAATGTCTATACCCGCAATGTCCAGACCCATGCTTTTGCCCATGGACACAATCTCCTACACTACCTGTACTTCAGACCCTTCAAAGTTATGTTCAGTGACATACTCTGGCCACAGTTTCTCCCAGGATGAGTTCAAGGTCCAGTATGTTATATCTTCCCAGACTTTTTCAATGAAGTTGATGCAGAGGAGGACATTGAAATGTCTCTTCCAGAATTCTTTCGGAGTAAAGGACATCTCTTCAGTGACATTAAAACGCCTAGTGAAGAACACCTTTGTGTACAGCTTCTTGAAGTTGCAGATCACTTGCTGGTCCATGGGCGCAGAAGAGGTGTCGTGGGGGGGGGGGGTGACCTTTATGAAATCATACTCAGCATCCATATCTTCCACCAAGGCTGTAGGTGTACCAGGACATTGTCCATCAGAAGAAGGCACCTTTCAGGAAGTTGGTTCTCAGAAAGATATTTCTTAATGGTGCATGCAAACACCACATGCAGCCATTCCATGAACAATTGCCTTGTGACTCAAGATTTTGCACTAGTCCTCCACATGACAGACAGTCTGGCCTTGTTCACATTCTGTTCCTTGAATGCATGAGAGGCCTGGGAATGTTACACCAGTAGTAGTTTAATCTTCAGATTGGCACTTGTGTTCCCACGCAGAAAAAGCGTCGATCTGTCCTTCACAGGCTTGTGCCCCAGCAGTGCCTTTTCCTCCTGAGAGATATAAGTTCTGTTTGGCATCTTATTCTGGAAGAGCCCTGTTTCATTGCAGATGAACACTTGTTGAGCAATGTATCCTTCTGCTTCCATGAATTCCATGAATTCTCCCTTGTAGACTTCTGCAGCAGCCTTATCAGAACTGGAAGCCTGCTGAGTATGGTGGTGCATACTTGTAATCCCAGCACTCAGGAGGGTGAGGCATGAAGATTGCCACAAATTCAAGGCCAGCCTGGGCTACATAGCGAGTTGAAGGCCAACTTGAATTACAGAATGAGACCCTGTCTCAAAAAAAAAAAGAACTGGAAGCCTCAATACGTCTTTTTTTTTTTTTTTTTTTTTGAGGCAGGGTCTCCCTTTGTAGTTCAGGATGGCCCTGAACTCACTATGTAGCCCAGGGTGACCTCAAACTTGCAGCAATCCTCCTGTCTCGGCCTCCAGAGTGCTGGGATTACAGGCATGCGCCACCATGCCTGGCTCCTCAATATGTCTTATCACACTGCGGAGACCATGTCTCTTATGAAATTTATCAAACCATCTTCTGCTGGCTTTATATTCATCACTTGTTGCACTTGTAGAAGGGTTTTCTTGCAGTAAATCACTGTGAAATTTCCTGGCTTTTTCACAAATCATAGCTTCACTAATGTTACAAATGAAACATGAGAGACTACCCAAACACAAGCTTTGTGTGAGCAAAAGGCTGGATATATTTCTGTCTGGGTGCAGACAGGTTTGAGATTCTCAATGATTTCAGCCACTGGCCAGAGAAGAAGCCAAGCTTTTATAGGTTTTGGGGATGGGGTTATAATCCTAAGGAATCTGGGATGGAATGCTTGGGGTCAAAGTTTCAAGGATGGTAAGTACAGGAGTGCATATAATACTGGACCTTTCAGCACCAGGGAGTTTGTATATACTCTCCTGAATTTTCCTTATGGCCATTTTTTATGTTTACTGAGGACAATATTGCACTTTAGTGGTATCCTGCTGTTTGTGGAGTGTTGCATGTTTGCTAAGAGGGTCTCACTCAGGTCAGGCATGACAACTAACACTATCACCTGCCAGCTGCTTATTATTCAACCACACTAACAAAAGTTTTTCCATCTGTTCCAGCATTGTGTCCTCTGCTTGGGTAACATAGGTACTCATTTTGCCAAATCAGCTCCTTTCATGGCATCTTTGTTCTTCAAGATAGTTGAGATTGTTGACTTTGCCATCTTGTACTCTAAGGCTAGATTAGTCACATGAATACCACAATTATGCTTTTCTATAATTTCCTTATTCAAGAAGTCACAATAGTGGGCTCCTTGTGGCATCTGTGTCCTTATGTTCAGTCCACATCTCGTGGGAACCCACCAGAAATTCCACATTTGGGGTCTTGAAATTATTTGACACTGTCCTGGAATCTTGTAATTGACAGGTCTTGCTTATTTCCCCAGCCAGCTTTGCCACACCCTACCTCCTATATCATTTCCCCCTGAGACATAAATCTCATAAATTTTTATGGGGTGCTGAAAGAGTGGTGGTCTCTGTCTTCTATAGCTTTTTAAAGCAAGAAGGGCTGTAGAGCCTATTTATTGGGTATTATGTACTCTCCAACTACCCTGGAGTGTTGTGGCTCAAAGATGGGTTGAAGAAAAAATAAACTGTCCAGAAAATAAGAGAGTTAGTGACCATCAAAGCTGCCTGTGTGATGGGAGAAAGAAATTTTACTATTAGCCCAAATGTGAGGAGAAGCTCAGATTTCCACAATTCTTGTAGAAAAAAATGTATGTTCTAGAGGTATGTCAGATAAATTATCAAGAGCCTGAGAGCCATGGCCTTAGGAAGATCCTAATTACTTATCTGTACCAGCACTGGAGCCTTGCTTTTTGAAGAGACATTTCAAGTCTTCCAGAGGGTCACAGGAGTAGCTCCCCCTCCCCATTACAGGGATCAAACTCAGGACCTTGCACTTGCCAGGCAGGCACAGCACCACTGAGCTACATCCCCAGCCCCAAGCCCCACTTTATTCCTTTTGAGTGATCTTGTTCTTCAGATAGTTTAGGTGAGACTAGTTTTTCTTTTTCCTTCTTTCTTTCTTTCTTTCTTTCTTTCTTTCTTTCTTTCTTTCTTTTCTTTCTTTCTTTCTTTTTGAGACAGGATCTCACTATGTAGTGGAGACTGACCTTGAACTACTATATACTACAGGGTGGCCTTGAATTCATGGCAATCCTCCTACCTCAGCCTCCTGAGCACTGGCTTTACAGGCATGTACCACCATGCCTGGCTTGGTGGGATTAGTTTTAATCTAGAAAGATGAACCAAATTATCTATCTCTGCCACCTTTACTGCACTGGATATTGCAAGGATTATTGATAGGGGTCCTTTCCATTTTGGCTTTAACTAGTCTGCTGGTGTTTCCTTTCTCCAAGTTTTGACAAGCACTTGGTCTTCAGAGCAGACATTAGTTGTTCCCCTGGGCCAGGAGCTAGCAGGACTCTGTTCCCATATATTTGGATAGCCTGTTGTACTTAGCCCTGACTTATGAGATATTGTAAGAATCTTGTAGTCTCAGACTCTACCATCATATCACAGGATAGAAATGGCCTTCCATAAAACATCTCAAATGGCCTCACCCTTAGCCCAGTTTTGATCATGTTATGAACCCTTGTGAGGACTCAGGCATCTCTTGGCAAAGTTTTTCCAGAGGTCACTTTAGAATCTGGTTGGCTCTCTACCTTTCCAGAAGTTTGAGGCCAAGACATAGAATGAAGGTAGTACTTTATTTCTAAAGCCTTTGCCACTCCCTGAGTTATTTGGGAGGTAAAAGAAGGTCCATTGTCACTCTGGAGAGATTGGGGTATTCTAAAACTAGGAATGCTCTCTTTAAGAAGCACTTTGACTTCCTCAGTAGCCTTTTTTGAATGGGTAGGAAAAGCTTCAATTCAGCCTGTGACGGTGTCAATTAGGACCAAAATCTGTTTAAATCTTCCACACGATGGCCTAATATGGGTAAAGCCTAATTGCCAGGCCTCTCCAGGGTATGTCCCTCTCCTCTGTACAGGTTTTAGTAGAGGAGGTGGTTTGGGCTTGCCTGGCTTATTGTAGGCACAAAGTGGGCAAGCTTTGCAGACTTGTTGGGTGGTTGTTGCTAGTTCTAGTCCTGTGAAAACTCAAAAGACTATTTCCAATGTAGCATCTCTTCCCATATGAAAGTAATATAAAGTGTTTTTATAGTCATCTATTGTATCCTTTGGGAAAAGACAAGTTTGTTTCCTAAATACTACCAGAGTACCCTTTTAATCCCCTCTTGTCCTAAGGCCCATTTATAATCCTGGGGAGTAGAGACTGGTTTTAATGGTTCATTGGGAATTGGGAATAAGGCTTGAGTCTTAAGAGGCTATGGGACTTCCCTTTTTGCCTCCCTATCACCCTTTTGGTTTTCCAAGGAGACTTCAGACATGTATCTCCGGTGTTCCCTACAGTGTATTAGCACCAGAAAGGCATATCTGGAGTTTGTATAGATGTTTAACCTTTTGTGTTTTACTAATATCAATGCCCAAGTAAGAGCTACCAGCTCTGCCTTTTGAGCAGAGGTTCCTTGGGGAAGAGGTTTAGCTTCAATGACCTGTTGTGAACTGACAACTGCATAACTTGCCTTTTTATGTCCCTCACAGATAAAGCTGCTTCCATTAGTGAACCACACCTCCTCAGGGTTTTGGAGGTGCAGGTCCCTGATTTTCTCCCTGCTTGCTTAGGTCTGACATTACTTGTTCACAAGTGTGACTAACCTTTGGGCCTGTAGGCGTCAAAGATGTAGGGTTAACAGTAGTGTAAGTTTTATAATAACCTCAGGGGGTATCTAAAAGTGCAGTCTAATACTTGATAAACTGTTCCCCTGTTAACCACAAATAACTCTTTGTCTCCAGAATACCTCTGACATGATGGAGAGACAGAACTTCTAGTCTCTGTCCCAAAGTTAACTTTGTGCCTTTTTCTGTTAGTACAGCTATAGCTGCTACTGCTCTCAGGTAGGGTGGCCATCCAGTAGCCACCCCATATAACTTCTTTGAAAAGTATGTCACTCAGTGGGCTTCTTGTCCTAGCCTTTGGGTCAAGACCCCCCCTAAGCAATTCCTCACTTTTCTGATATATAGAGAAAGAAGAATTCTTTGTAAAGTCAAGTATTCCAAGTGCTGGAGCCTGAGTAAGGGCATGCTTTATTTTTCTAAAGGCATTGTTGTCTCTTTTGCCCATTCTAGGGGCACAGTCTCAAGGCCTTTTACTGCCTCATCTAAAGGCTTTGTCATTAGTCCCAAATTAGATAGCCAGATCCTACAGAAGTCTGCCATTCCAGGAAGGAATGAAGCTATTGTTTGATGACAGAAAGCCTAAGATCACAGATAGCCTGGATCTTGTCCCTAGATAGCTGTTGTCTCCAAGGTGTTTGAATATATCCCAGATATTGAACTTCTTGGAGGGCTATCTGAGCCTTTTGTTTTCAGTCTTTATATACCTTCTTAGTTATAATGTTAAGGGTTTGTACAGTGTTATGGTTAGATAGTTCCTGAGCACTGTCCTCACTTTTGCTGAGACAAAATACTCAACACCCAAAATTAAAGGAGGAAAGGTTTATTTGGCTCACAGTTTGTAGAGGTTTCAGTCAATAGTCAGCTGGCTCCAAGGCAGGGTGGCATGGCAGAAAGGCATCACAGAGGAGAAATAGTCCGTGGCAAGCAGACAGGTGAGAGCACACTAGCTCTCTTTCTGTCCCTTATATTTTATGAAGACTGCCCACCCTAGGGAAAGTGTAGCACTCACACCCTTAATCCCAGCTAGAACTATCCCAAACCAATCAGTGGACTGATTTAGTAATCTCACACCCTTGTTCCCAATGCCACACACTCTGGATCCAGTTACCTCTGAAAAGTCACCCCACCCATGACTGTGTGAGACTTTGGAGGGACATATAGACACAAGCCATAAGAAATATTATCTACATACTGTAGGATGGTTCCTTGTTCTAGCTTTAGGTTCTTCGAGTCCTTTTCTTCCACCTGAGTAAAAAGGTGAATACTGTCTCTAAACACCTGTGGGAAAATTGTCCAAGTATATTGTTGCTTTTCTTTTATAATAGGATATTCCCATTCAAAGGCAAACAGAAAATGGTTGTAGGGGGGTGGAGAAGCATGCACCTTTTACTAGATTTTTCTTTTTGGTGTGGGGGGGTTGAACTCAGGACCTTGAGCTTGTGAGCCAGGTGCGGTGCAACTGAGCTAATCCCTGGCCCAGCATGCATCTTGTAAATCTAAGACTGAGAAACAATTAGTGTGCCCTAAAATTTGAGAGAGAATTGTATATGGACCTGCCACTAGAGGAGGGATTAGAATTGTGGCCTCATTAATGAGGTGGACATCGCGTACCATCCTATATTCTCTTGAAGACTTTATTACAGGGACAATGGGAGAATTGCAAGGGGACTGACAAGGTTTCAAAAGGCCATATTTGAGAAATCTGTCTATGAGTGATTGGAGGCCTTTAAGTGCCTCTTCCTTGACTGGATACTGCTTTCAATTAGGAAATTGGCTGGGTTTTTTTTAGTCTGGTGATTACTGGCATAACTGAATTTGTCCTACCAGGTATTTCTTTATACTATGCTGCAGGATTTACCTGTTGACTAATTTGGTCAGGGAGGCCTGGTATAGTCCCAGCAAGCAAAATTTGTTTTGGCCTTAGCCAGAATTTGAGAATTGCCCCTAATTTTGATAATAAATCTCTTCCTAGAAAGGGAGTAGGACACTGTGGGACAATTAGAAACTCATGGTTAAACATTTGACCTTCAGGGCTGGAGATTTAGCTCAGTGCTTTTGCCGCCTGCTGCTGTTGGGGCTGCTGCTGCTGCTGTGCAAGTGCAAGGAGCAGAGTTCGATCTCCGGTACTAAAAAAAAAAAAAAAATTTGACCTTCAAATTGACCACATCAGAGGAGGAGTAATGAATCTCTTACTAGAGGTCCCTTCCACCCCAACTATATAGATTTAGAGGAGTTTTCCAGAGCAGGAAATCAAAACAGAATGAGCCACCCCTGTATCTATAAGCAGTTGAATTGGCTCATCCATGATGTCCAAGATTACCCAGGGTTCCTCAGAGAAGATTGTGATGTCTATGGACAGTAGCATTGCAGTTTCCTCTGGGACTCTTCATTTGTCAGAGCAGGAAATAAGGGTTTTGGCTGGCCTAGACCGTTTCTGGGAGTGGGGACACTCAAACCTCCTGTGTCACAGGTCAGGTATAATAGCTGCCTCACACGTAGAACTGGACCCAGGCAGAGGCTTGGTACAACCTCATGCCCAGTGTCCAGTTCCTCTGCACTTGAAACAGGAACCATTTCCTCAGTTGTGCTGGATTTTTCCTTAGATAATATGGGTTTAAAGCCTTACCAATTGCAACAGCTATAATCTTAGGCTTTCTCTTTTGTCTCTCCTCTGTGTCTTGCTTGTTGAACACAGAAAAGGCCATGACTAACAATTGGGTCATTTGTGTCTGTGGTCCCATCTGAAGTATTTGTAGCTTTCACCAGATACCTGGGGCTGGCTGACAGATGAAATGTCCCATTAGTACCTCTCCCTCCCTGGTAAGAGAAGCTAGCATATCAGATATCATTCTTATCCCTCAGTAGTATTACAGTCCCAATTTAGTTTTATTGAAGAAAGAATAACCTTTTCAGTGTTTATTTTTAATGTACATTGCTCTTTTGTATAGTTTAGCCTTTTGGAGGATGTCTAGACTCTTAGTTTTGTATGGTTGGGTATCTGCAACAGAAAAAGAAACCCATACTCAAGTATTTCCTTCCAGCTCTGGGACTTCTTTTAGGGACAAGACAAGTTGTGAGCCAGAATAGTAAGAAGTATCACTTTGGGTTCAACCTGTGGGGCTTAAAGCTGTCTGTGTGTACTTAGTGAGACTCAGGGCTGCCTGAGGAAGCTGCTAAGGGAGCTGAAGAATGTTAGGTTCCTTTGGGACACTAGAGTGTAATGGAGTCCTTTGGTTACTTGGCGGGAATGGACCCTGAGGATTATAAGGTGGAGGTCAAGGTGATCTCCTAGTGTGTTTATCCTCCCTAAATAGATCAGCAAGACCAAGATCCCCCTGAGAGACAAATGGACGTCTTAGAACAGGGTCATCCAGGATATGTTTTTTTTTTTTTGGTACTGGGGATCAAACTCGGGACCTTGCGCTTGCGAGGCAGGCAGCAGAACCACTGACCAATATCCCCAGCCCTATCCAGGATATCTTTGTCTTCCTCAGGGCCCACACTAAGTAGCATAGTTCTTCAGCATTCCCTTTAATAAACAGTCACAAAAATGCTCCGTTCAGCAGCATATATCTAAAAAGAGTCACAAAAGCTTGAACATAAGGCATTTCATTCCACCTTTTGTTTTCCAAACAGAAATGCTATAACTGGAGAAGAGTCTCATAGTTTAAAGTAACATCCCATATTCATCTTGACACCCTCCAGTTCACATTGAACCTAGACTATATTACAATAGTAGATAAGGGGTTATTGTTTTAAATTGTCAGGATCAAACCTGACCCATTCATCAAGGATAGGGCCTATTGGTGAAGTCTGTGGAATCTGTGTGGTGACAAGATCAAATACATTTCTCATCTGCTTGCCTTGAGACCTATAAAGAGAAGGAGACAGCTAGGCCAGGAATCCATAAGGTGGAGTCTCACACATAAGGAGGAGACCCTAAGTCCACAGGGTTCCCTTGGTGAGCCTTTACACAACATGGACAAATGTCTCCATCTAAACCTTAGGGTGATGCTGGCACCATTTACCACAGAAGAAAGCCTTTGTTTATATGTTGGGGACTCATTAACTCCTTAGAGACTAGAGGGCTTGGCCATCTGTTGGCCTGCCTAGTCCTAACTCCCATGAGGTAAGGGCAGAATTTTCCAAGGCAAAGTTCTTTTAACCAACTAGTTGAACCTCTTAGTGGCCCAACTTGTATTTATTCTAAGCCACTTAGATGGTATTTCAAGTCTCTTGATGACTCTACTTAGCCAGAGTGGAAAACATTTCTTGCTTTTACTCTGACAGGAAAAAGTACTAAGAACTGGGATGCCTTTGTTTTTATACACTCACAGTTACTTTAGTTATGTTTTTAAATGTTAAATACTGTTCTGTTCAGGTATCAGGCATGGGTCTTTAACTTATCTGCATTTAAACAATGAAGCACAAAAGCCAGGTGGCACTGGCCTCAGGCAGGCTCCTGGAGAGGCTGAAGTATTTGCCTTGGGCATTTTAAAAACAGACAAGTTGTTGTTTTTTTTTTTCTGGAGTCCACAATTCTGCCTGGAGCCTTGGTAAGATGGTCACTTCCACTCCAGAACGGGAGCGGGCCTCCTGGTTGACTGTGGGCCTGCATCAGCCTGGCCTCTGCACCTGCATTTGCCCAGGGCCACAGCCCTGATCTTCCAGTTGTAGCTTCACTCCCCAAACCTTTTCCTGAGTTTTTAAAGGGATAGTACACAGTGTGTGTGTGTGTGTGTGTGTGTGTGTAGAAAGAAAAACATTCCTCTCTTGTTCTCACAAGCCCATATGCTGTTTAAAAACACAGGCTTAGTTCATCAGGCCAATAATTTTTAAAAAACAAAAGAAAAGAGGAGATAGAGAAAAATAAAAGATGGTGGCAGCCAGTGATGCATGCCCAAGTGAAGGTTACACATAGCCACACAACAAGACAAGATGGTGGCTGACCATGTGGCAAGGCACTGAGACTAAATTTTCGCCTGCCTTGCAAGTGCAAGGTCTTGAGTTTGATCCCTGGTACAAAAAAAAGACTAAATTTTTGGGGTCTAATATTTTCAATTTTTAAAATATATTCTAGATATTAGTCCTTTGTTTGAAGAACAGCTGTCAAAACTTTTTCCCACTCTAGGTTGTCTCTTCACTATGTTGGTGGTTTCTTTTGCTGTGCAAAAAAGCTTTTAGTATGATTTGATCCTAGTTGTCAATTCTCTGTAGCATTTCCTGTGTGGTCAGGGTTTTGTTCATGAAGTCATTGCCTACACCTATGTTTCTATTTTCATATTTAGATATTTGATCCACTTCAATTTTAGTTTAGTACATGGTGAAAGATATGGGTCTAGGTTTAATCTTCAGCAAGTTGAAATCCAGTTTTTCCAGTGCAATTTATTAAAGAGGCTATCTTTCTTCCAGTGAAAGCTTTTAGCCCCTTTGTCAAAAATAAGTTGGCTGAGAATGTTTGGAGTTGTTTTGAATCTTCTAATCTGTTTCAATGATCCTTGGGTCTTTTTTTGGGGGGGGGGTGCCAGTAATATGCTCTTTTTTTATCAGAGTAGCTTTGTAGTATAATTTTAAGTCTGGGATTGTGATCCCCCCTGCCCTGCCTTTGTTGCCCAGAAGTGTTTTTGCTAATCTAGGTCTCCTCTGGCTCTGAATGAATTTTAGGGTTTTTTTTCTCTAATTCTTTGAGGTATGCTATTGATATTTTGACGAGGAGTGTATTAAATCTATATAATAGTTTTGGAAGTATGGCCATTTTCCCTCTATTGGTTCTTCCTACCCAAGAACAAAGTGATATCTTTCCATTTTCTGATAACTCGTTGATCTCCTTTTTCAGAGTACTGTAGTTTTCCATGTAAAGTTCTTTAACTTCCTTCATTAGATTGATTCCTAAGTATTTTTATTTTTTATGCTATTATAAAAGGTGTGGTTTCCCTAATTTATCTCTCAGTGAGTTTTTTGGGGTACAGGAATGCTATTGATTTTTGAGTGTTGACTTTGTATCCAGCTATGCTACTGAATTTCACTATTAAATCTAAAAGTCTTCTGGTGCAATTTTTGGGGTCTCCTATGTAAAGTATCATGTCATACACAAATAATGGTAATTTAAGTTCTTCCTTTCCTATCCTTCTTCCTTTTATTTCTTTGTCTTGTCTAATTGCTCTGCCTAATGTTTCCAGAACTATATTGAACAGGAGTGGTGGTAGTGGAGAGCCTTGTCTTCTTCCTGATTTTAGAGTGAAAGCTTTCAGTTTTTGATCATTTAGTATGATGTTGGGTGTTGGTTTGTAATAGATGGCTTTTATCAAATTGAGATAAAGACTATCTATTTCAATTTTCTGTAGGGTTTTCATCATGAATCGGTGTTGGATATTTTAAAATGGTTTTTCTGCTTCTATTGAGATGTTCATGTGGAGTTTTTTTTTGCTTAAATTCTTTTATTGGTACATTTTAGGTATATAATATGTTTATATTTGTCATTGGGTGCTTGTACCTGTACATGATGTATCTTGGTTCTTATTTTTTCCCCATTACCTGTGCACCCTTCACCCCCTCCACTCTTCCTTATTTACATAGACTTTGTTTCCATTTTTTTCATTTCTCATCATTTTTCCTTTCACTTCTTTCCTTTCCCCTTGCCCACCCACTTCCCCTACTCCTTTGGAACTTTTCTTCCTATGATCATGTGGTTTTTGTCCTAGGTTCTGCTAACATGGTATATTACATTTATTGATTTGCATATGTTGAACAATCCCTGTATCCCTGGGATGAATTCTACTTGGTCCTGGTGTTTAATTTTCTTGATGATGTGCTGCATTCTGATTGCTGGTATCTTATTTAGGATGTTTGCTACTCCCTCTATTAAGGAGATTCACCTGAAGTTCTTTTATTTGGTTGGATTTTTCTCTGGTTTAGTATCAGGGTAATGCTTGCTTCCAGCAATGAGTTCATGAATATTGCTTCCCTTTCAATTGCATTAAAAAGTTTGAAGAGTAGTGGGATTAAATCTTCTCTACATTTCTTGTAGAACTCACCAATGAGTCAATCAGCACCTGGGCTTTTCTTTATTGGTAGACTTTTAATTACATCTTCAATTTCATTGACTGATCTTGGGTGATTTATCATTTTTATAGCTTCTTGGTTCAGCTTTGTTAATTCATATGAATGTAGGAATCTATCCATTTCTTCTGTGTTTTCCTTAAAATACATGTTCTTGAAGTAGGTATTGAAGATTTGGATTTCTGTAGGATCCATTGTGATTTCATCCCATTGATTCCTGATTTCATGGATTTGAGTCTTTTCTTTTCTTTTTTGATAAAGGTTGGATAAGGGCTTGTCAATTTATTTAATCTTTCACTGAGCCAACTGTTCAATTCATTGATTCTTTGTATTTTTTTAGTCTCAATTGCATTAATTTCTGCTCTGATATTTATAATTCCTCATATGAGCTTTGGGCTTGGTTTGCTCTTCTTTTTCTAGAAGCTTGAGGTACAATTTTAGGTTATTTCTTTGAGCTCATTCTGTTTTTCTGATGTTGGAATTTACCACTATAAATTTTGCTTGTAGGACTGCTTTCATTGCATCTCATAAGGTCCTGTATATTGTATTGGCATTATCATTTAATTGTAGAAACTGTCTAATTTCTTCTTTACTTTCATCAGTCGTTCACGAGGGTGTTATTTAATATTTCTATATGTTTATGCAGTTTTTGTAATTTATTTTGCCATTGATTTCTGATTTCATTACAATATGATCTGATAATATGCATGGGATAATGTAAATTGATTTGCATTTAGTTCAGCATGTTCTATGAGCTAGTATGTGGTCTATTTTGGAGAATGTCCCATGTGCAGCTGAGGAGAATGTGTATTCTGATGTTGTGGGGTAGAACAATCAGTAGACATCTACTAAATCCATTTGTTCAAAGGTTTGATTCACTTATGATATTTCTTGGTTGATTTTTTGTCTAGTTGATCTATGTGTGACAGTGGTGTATTGAGGTCCCTCATTATAACTGTATTCATGTTTATTTGATTTTTCATGTCTGTTAATTTTTATTTTATATAGTTGGGTATATTTGTATTTGGTGCATGTACATATATGATTGTTACCTGTTCTTCTTGGATTGTTCCCATAGCAAGGGTGTAGTGACCTTCTTTGTTTCTTTTGATCAGTCTTGGCTTGAAATCCACTTTGTCTGTGAAGAAAATAGTGACCTCTGCTTTTTTCCCGGTTTGTGTTGTATAGGGTATTGTATTCCAACCTTTGACTTTTAGTATATGAATTTTTTGTGAGTTAAATGTGGTTTTTTTTTTTTTTTTTTGGTACCAGGGATCAAACTCAGGTCCTTGTGCTTGCGGGGCAGGCAGCAGAACCACTGAGCTGAATCCCTGGCCCTAAATGTGTTTTTTTTATGCAGCATATTGTTGGATCTTGTTTCTTGATCCATTCTGTCAGTTGGCTTCAATTAATAATAATAGAAGATAAGATATGTCAGAAATCCCTGAAATAAAACATCTGAAAGATTCATAATACACCTCATTTCTTAAAAAAGAGTATTATAGTAAATGTCATAATGAATTATTTTTCTGGCATGCATGAAGATGTAAATAACAGTGTGTTTGTATTAACAAAGACATACTTCAAAACACTAATTTTGGGGTCAATTCTGATGCTCACATTTTAAATACTCTTTTATAGTATTGTTTAATATGCCCCTTAACTTATAAAATATTTAAGAAAATTAGAAGCTAATAATTAGCTAACAAAAATATAAATTCTGGCCTGCCTTGGAAGCACAAGTTCCTGAGTTCGAACCCTGGTACAGGGGAAAAAAAATCAAACAAGTGCATCTCTAAATATGACACAAATACTAAATTGCCTTTAAATTACTATTTTGTTCTCCACCAGAAAAACTTGTTTATTAACCAATCAAGAATCGATATCAGTAGTAAAACAATAACACAGAAATCAGACTCAAATATTCAAATGTGATAATTTCAAGACAAAACTTTGTAAGGTAAATTCACAAAACCTGAATTCTCTAACAGTCATTCTCATGACTTATAAAATCACCTCATTTATACTGATACCAATTTTCCTAGGATTAATGCTAATTCTCACAAAGGATTCTAATCATTGAAAGTGTGTTTTCTAGAGCTGAAGTGTGTGTGTGTGGGGGGGAAGCCAAGGATCAATCCATAGAAATAGTTAAAGACAACATGTTTTAGAGAATAAGAGTGTAAACGTGGGTCAAGCAAGTCAGCAGTCAGGAGTACTGGTTTCCAGATACTGACTGCTCTTTGCCATAGCATCTATCAGTTACCATGACATTGCAAACTACTCTGTATTGGGACATACTTTTTGGCTTAATCCCAGCAAGCCAGCAGTAGAATTGCAGCCATGTGGTAGATAATCCCATAAAACCTGCACCTTTAGTTCCACTGAAATTAAGGCTGCTTTCGGCTTCTGGCTATGAGGCTGGGACCTGAGTTGTTCAACCAGCAGCATTCTGAGTCCCTCCTACTGCCTTGAACTGGGCCCCCTGCCGGCTTCAATTTGGCTACCTGACCTCCTGCCAGCTTGATTTCTGCTGTGCCTCACCATGACATTGGGAACCAGTAGCTGGAGCCAACTCACACCTGCTCTGAGTTCTGAATTCAGCTGCCCCCTTTCCAAGATTGCAACCAGGCAATTGCCCTCTTCAGGGGACATGTGAGTCCCAATAACTCAACAGCCATTGGAGTTTGCAGTGTCCACTGCTCTGTTCCACTGCTGTGTTTCTCCATGGAAGTCTCTAGGGATTCCAGTAGCAACCGTGCATCTGCAGATTCAAGCTGCCCCTCCCATACCACAAGCTTGGGCTCAGGGAGAAAGTGCCACTTGCCACCTCTCTTTTCTGCATTGTGGTCCCTCTCTTTTCTCTCCCTGTGGGCTCTAATTCTTGCTTCAGATCCTTGCTGGGTCCTATAAACCCACTTTCCTCCTCTTTCTCTTCATGTTACTATATTCCAGCACATCTGGATTCCAAATATCAGAAAGGTTCTTTCTCTGCTGCTCACCATTCTGCCTTCTTCCTGGAAGTTCCTCTAATATCTTCCTTCATTTTTTCTTGAGGTCGATTGATCATTCGGTTGTGTATTCTTTAATTTCTATACATTTGCATAATTTTTTGTTATCTTTTGCCATTGATTTCTATTTTCATTGTAGTATGTTTCAATAATATTCATGGAATAATTTTGATTCTTTTGTTTTTATTTAATTATGCTTCATGGGCTAGTCTGTGGTCTATTTCAAAGAAAGTTCCGTGTGCTGCTGAGATTAATTAATATTATATGGTTGTGGGTGGAACACTGTAGATATGACCATTTTTTCAAAGGCCTTGATCACCTTTGATATTTCTTTGTTGATTACTAGTTAATCTGCGTATTTGTGATAGTGGGATATTGAGTTTCTGCCCTAAAATTATGTTTATTTTTAGTTGTTTTGCAAGTTTTTGGAAGTCCAAGCCCTGGAGAAACTGTGATATGCTGCTAAATTCTATGCTGCCATCTTCCTTCCCCCACTTGGTAGAAGTTTTATTGTTGCCTCTATTTTGGTACCAGGGATCGAACTCAGGACCTTGTGCTTGCGAGGCAGGTGGCAGAACCATTGAGCCCCTATTGTTGCCTCTATTTTATTTCCTATTATTAGTCTATTCAGAGTGTTTATAACTTCTTAGTTCAATATTAGTACTACAAATGTGTCTAGGAATTTTTCCATTTCTTATAGCTTCTCTGCTTTATTGGAATATTAGTTTTCAAGATTTCTTATAATCCACTGAATTTTATACTGTTGGTTGTTAACTTCAGTTTTTTCATTTCTAATTGCATTGACGTGGGGTTTTCTCTTTTTTCTTTTCTCTTGGCTAAAGTTTTATCAATTATATTTATCCTTTCAAAGAATCAAGTCTGATTCATTGATCCTTTGTATTGTATTTTTAGACTCAATATCATTAATTTCTTCTTCAATCTTTATACTTTCTTTCCTTCCACAGATTTCAGATTTGGATTGCTCTTGCATTTTAAGTCCTTCAGATACATCCTTAGGTTATTTGTTTGGAATTGCTCAGTTTTTTTAATGTATGCATTCAAAGCCAAAATCTCCCTCTTAAAACAGCTTTCATTCTGTCCCATAGGTTTTGGCGTGTTATGCTTCCATTTTATTTGATTTTAAGAAATTTTTTATTTCCTTCCTTATTTCTTATGTAATGCATTGATTATTCAGTAATGTACTATTTTATTATTCATGTATATGTAATTTCTATACTTTCTTTTACTGTTGATTTCTAGCTTCATCCCACTTTGAATCAATATTATGCATATGATCATTTCAGTTTTTTTAGATTTATTTTGGCATGCTTTATGACCTAAAATATGGACTATTTTATTAAAAAGTTCCATATATTGCTGTGAAAAATGTGCACTCTGTTGTTATGGAAGAGACTCTCTCTAGATATATGTTGAATCCATTTGTTCAATGATGTGGCTTATCCCTGATATTTGCTTGTTAATTTTTTCCTCTGGTTGACCTCCCTAATTATAGAAGTGGGTTGTTGAAGTCCGCCACTATAATTATATTGGTGTCTGTTTGTCCTTTCTAATCCATTAGTGTTTGTCGCACAGTGTTGAGTACACCAACAACATTTGGATAGATATTTATTATTTTCATCTTCTCTCACTGAATTTTTCCCTTTACTAGTATGTAGGGGCCACCTTTGTACTGACCATTATTTGCCTGAGGTCTGTTGTTTCTAAAAACAAGATAGTTACAGGGCTGGGGATATAGCTCAGTGGTTCTGCCACCTGCCTCACAAGTGCAAGGTGTCCTGAGTTCAATTCCCAGTACCAAAAAAAGAAAAAGATAGTTACTACTTCTTGCATTCAGGCTTTTGTTGCATGGAGTATCTTCTTTCAACTTTTTACATTTAGTAAAAGCCCTATGAGCTTACTTTTGTTTGAGGTATGTCTCTTATAAGTAATACATGGTACATTTTGATATTTGACCAAATGTGCCAATCTGTGTCTTTTGAATGGGAAGTTAAGACCATTAACACTAAGAGATATTAGTGTAGGGTGTTTTCTGAGTCTTGTCATGCTACCATTTCCTAATGTTGCTTCTCTTTTTGTAAATTCAAAATTTTTTTTTGGTACTGGGGATCGAACTCAGGACCTTGCGCTTGCGAGACAGATGGCGGAATCACTGAGCTAAATCCCCAGCCCCTACTGCTTCGTTTTTTATTCCTTTGTTTAATTACTCTCCCAGTTAGATGTATAGTTTCCTTTGGATCTTTTCGTGCCATTATTATCCTTGTTTCTGTGTAGAATTCCTTTGTATACAATGCTGGCTTAGTGGGCATGTCCTTTTATAAATTCTTTGTCAGAGAAAGACCTCTGTCAGTTTTGAAGGCTAATAGTGAGGCTATGTAACTCTGGATTGATAAATACTTTGTTTTATGCCCTGAAAACAACTCCAGTCTCTTCTGGTCTTTAAGGTTCATGCTGTGGAATATGCGGTTTTTCTAATGGGCTTGCTTTTATAAGTTACTTGCTGTCTTTGTTTAATAGCTTTTTTTAATTTCCCCTATTCTTAAATTTCTAGTTTTGATTGTAATATGTCATGGAGAGATTATTTTCTGTTCATAACTGGAATGTTGAATTTCCTCCTTGGATTTTGTGAAAGGAGCCAGTCTTTATTTTCCCCCCTAGTACTGGGGATCAAACTAAGGACCTTGCACTTGTGAGGCAGGCACGGCGCCACAGAACTAAATCCCTGGCCCTTCCTTCCTATATTTTGAAAATTTTCTGCTATACTTTCAGTGAAGAGATTGTTTAAACTTTTTGAGTCATCATCATTTTTTCCCTTTTTTTCTATAATTCTGATGGTTTTTTTTCTAATTCATCAAGCAACTGTTGAATCCAGCTTGCATGGTATCTTTTCTTTTTGGGGGGTATTATTGAATTTATGATCTACTACAACCACCTTGTCTTTAATTTTGGACACTGTGTCTTCATATTGGTTCATTCTGCTAGCTATTCCTTCTATCGATTTTTTTCATATCTTGTATTTCTTTTTTTTTTTTTTTTTTTGGTACCGGGGATCGAACTTGGGTCCTTGCGCTTGCGAGGCAGGTGGCAGAACCACTGAGCTAAATCCCCGGCCCAAAAGCTATGTGTATTTTTGTTTTAAATTATGTTTTTGTTTTCGGTACCAGGGATTGAACTCAGGGCCTTGTGCTTGCAAGGCAGGCGCCGTACCACTGAGCTAAATCCCAAGCCCTCATATTTTGTATTTTTGCTTTCTTTATTTTTATAATTTCTAATTTTTTACTGACCTGGTCATTCATAGTTTGTAATGTCATATTTAACTCAATTTATTATTTCTTCTTTAAGCTCATCACACTTTTTTTTTTTGAGACAAGGTCTTGCTATATAGTTCAGGCTGGCCTTGAACTCACTATATAGCCCAGGCTGGCCTCAAACACATGGTGATCCTTCTGCATCAGCCCCCTGAGTGCTAGGCCTATAGGCATGCACCACCTTGCCTGGCTTTATCAATCATTTTATAAGTAATTCCTTTATCTATTTAATAAAATGTTCTTTAAACTTACTGAACATTTTATGAAAATTTTGACTATTTGGTTTTTTAGTTCATTGTGCGTAACTTTCTTTACTTCAATGTCCATTAAGTCAGCTTTTGAGCTTCTAAGGGCTTTTGTAGGCATCCTGTTTTCTTGCTTTATCACATTTCTATTGTTTTTTTTTTCCTGCAGTTTGAAGTTTAGTTAGGGTAGAATACTCTGTCCCTTGGGTTTGGATGGCTTTAGTTAGAATCTTTCTCCTTGTTGTGTGTCCTTATATTTGGTTATGTTTTAGTGTTTATAGTCATCTTCAACCTACTCAGTGTAATATTTGAGTGTCTACTGAGTGTCTAATATTCTTCTGGGGGCTTGATCCCAAGGACCTCATAGACAGAAAAAAAAACACACTACAGTAATCTTGATGATACAAAAGCAGACCAGATATTATCATATAGTAAAAACTAATTAAAACCAATAACTGTACCACCTTGGGCAATAGCAAAGAAATCAGCAACAATAATAGAGTCATAGACAAATTAGAATTGACATGCCATAAGAACTCATAAAAGGTATATAACTGTATCACCCTTATTAATATAAAAGAAATCTACAATAATAACAGACATAAAAGACAAAGCAAATATTGACATACAGTAAATATTGACTAAAAGCAACAACTATACCACAATTAGCAATAGAAAAAGTTCATGGGCCAGGAATTTAGGTTATTGGCACCACGCCTCCCTCACAAGCACAAGGTCCCGAGTTTGATCCCCGATACCAAAGCAAAAAAAAGAAAAAAAAAAAAAAAGAAAGAAAAAGAAAAATTCAGCAATAATAGTACTTGATCAACTAAATATCTAAAAATTTAATAACACAATTGTAATAAAAATGAAAATGGCAGCAGTTTGGGAAGGGAAAAAATTAAAAGTAAAATTTGAAAAAGAATGTGAAAAATACAAGAAGGAGGAGGAAACTGAGATAAAAAATCCAGTTAAAAATAGAAGAAAGTTAATAAAAATAAGTTAAAGTAGCAGGAAGAAACAAATAATAAATAGAAATGAAGTAAGGGCAAGAATAAAATAAAGAGCAAAAGACAGAGGAAAAATAAGAAAGAAGAGGGGCTAGGGATTTAGCTCAGTGGTTCCGGTGCCTGCCTTGCAAGCGCAAGGTCCTAATTTTGATCTTCAGTACCCAAATAAATAAAGAAAGAAAGAAAGAAGAGAAAAAACCCAAATCCAAATAAAAAAGAAAATAAGTCCAAAAACTTTATCTTTGTGTTTAGGTGAGAGATTTTTTTCCCCAGGGCCCATAATATTAGAGTCTACCAGGTATGGGTGCAGAATGGTGAATCACACTAGGGTTTATTTTATTTCCACACTCACTTGTGTGTGTTGGAGGGGTGTTTATAATGAGTCCTTCCCTGTCTTTCTTAGTTAGGAGGTTAATTAATGCTGTGGTTTCTTCCCTAAATCTGTACATATTCCAGGGGCTCTCAGTTACCACAACTCTCTGTGTGAACCAAGTCACTGCTATCTCTATTGAATTTCATGGTCTGTGGGCTTTTGAGGTGTCCCTCTTTCTCTAGAAGTCCCTCTATCCATACATCCCTGGTTTTGGTAACCATTTGACTGAGGCATATCCTGATCCCTGTATGTAGGCAATGGGGAGAGGTGTTAAGTAGTCCACTGATTTAAGCCAGACCCAGCACTTTCAGAAAGCCACACTACCAATTTGGCTCCTCACCACAGAGTACAAGACCACTGTGTCCTTCCTGGCATGAGTTTGCCATTGCATAAATTTCTCAGGGGATTTATGACTAAACCAATCACTCTACAAGATGGCCTTCAGTGGCCATTTTCCACCCAGTAACTATGGTAGGGTGGCCACACAAAATATAAATTGTAGTTGTTCTGTGACTTCTAATTCCTAGAATAGCTTAGTCATAAACAAGGAACCTCTTCTCCAAGTGGCGCCTGATTATATCACTCCCAAATATTGTATGTGCTGGAATGGATTTCTTCTCAACATCTAGCCTGCTTTACAGAAGGAGTCACATTCAGAGAAAAAAATTCCAACTTTTAATCCAGTTTGCAATAACTATGGGGTTTTCTTGGGGTGAGAGCTGGTTGTCCATTGTTTAATTTTTTATTAGTACATGTTTGTAATACATAATGAATACAATTACTGTGAGGAATTGGTCCATCTACATAATACATCATAATTTAACACTTCCTCTAAATTCTCCCTTCATTGGTAGCATTGGATTCTTTATTTATCTTATAAGTCCTTGTAAAGTTAATTTTCATTCATATAGATTAACAGACAGACTAACAGGCCAAAAATCATATAAAACATGTGATGATTATACTAAATCAAGGTACATTTTGAGATACATAATTCTTGTGGCATTACAATAAGTATTATCACCATTGCTTGTCTTTTATTTTATTTTGCACTTCATTTATATATTGAGTTTCTTATATAAGAGAAACAATGTGATATTTAAGCTTGTGTGCCTGATTTTTTTCAAAGATGAGGTGGCTGAGTATGTCTGGAGTTGTTTCTGCGTCTTCAAATCTATTCCACTGATCTTCAGGTCTGTTTTTGTGCCAGTACCACACTGTTGTTATCACAGTAGCTTTGTAGTATAGTTTCAAGTTGGGGATGGTGATACCCCCCTTCCATGTCTCTGTTGCCTAGAATTGCTTTTGCTATTCTATGTCTCTTCTGGTTCCAAATGAATTTTTGGATTGTTTTCTGTAGTTCTCTGAAATATATTGCTGGAATTTCAATTGGCATTGCATTAAATCTATGTAGTAGTTTTGGAAGTATGGCCCTTTTTACTATATTGGTTCTTCCTACCCAGGAACAAGGGATGTCTTTCCATTTTCTGATATTATCTTCGATGTCTTTTTTCGGAGTGCTGTAGTTTTCAGTGTAGAGGTCTTTGATTTCTTTCGTTAGGTTGATTCCAAGGTATTTCAGTTTTTTGGATGCTATTGTGAAAAGAATTGTTTCGTAATTTCTCTCTCAGTGAGTCTGTTATTTTTGTACCTGAACCCAGCCCTCCATTTTTTTTGTTGTTAAATTCTTTTATTGGTACACTTTAGGTATACAACACAATTAAATTTCTCATTGGGAATTGCACCTTTACATAATGCATCTTGGTTCTTATTTTTTTTCCCCATTCCTAAACCTCCCTTCACCCCCTCCACCCTTCCCTATTTACAAAGACTTTAGTTCCATTTTTTCCATTTCTCATCACCTTTCCTTTCCCTTCTTTCCTTTCCCCTTTCCCTCCCATTACCCCTACCACCTTGGACCATTTCTTCCTGTTTTGCATTATCTATTATTCATTCTAATCATTGGTACATTTTATGTATACAATATAATGACATTCAT
>NW_004624836.1:190188-215477 GCF_000247695.1 Heterocephalus glaber | reverse complement strand
CTCGCCACCTCGGTAGGGTATACACCTCCATTTTTTGATATCGTCTTCAATCTCCTTTTTCAGAGTAGTGTAGTTTGCAATATAGAGGTCTTTTACTTCATTTGTTAGATTGATTTTTAGCTATTTCATTTTTGGGGATGCTATTGTGAAAGGGATTGTTACTCT
Organism: Heterocephalus glaber; assembly: GCF_000247695.1. The sequence goes on along the minus strand of NW_004624836.1, from coordinate 215,312 downwards.
AATTTCTCTCTCCATGAGTCTGTTATTTGTAGCTATTGATTTTTTTGGTGTAGACTTTGAATCTAGCTATGCCACTGAATTTGGTTATCAAATCTAAAAGTCTTTTGGTGGAGTTTTTGGGGTCTTCTATGTAGAGTATCATGTCATCTGCAAATAATGATAATTTATCCTCTTCCTTTCCTATCCTTATTCCATTTCTTTCTCTTGTCTGTTTGCTCTGGCTAGGGTTTTCAGAAGAATATTGAACAAGAGTTTTGACAGTGGATATCTGTCTTGTTCCTGATTTTAGAGTGAATGCTTTCAGTTTTTGTCCATTTTGGCTGTCGGTTTGTTGTTGGCCTTTATCAGATTGAGATAGAGACCATCTGTACCAATTTTCTGCACAGGGTTTTTACCACGAATGTGTGTTGGACATTTTCAAATGCTTTTTCTGCATCTATTAAGAGGATCATTTAGTTTTTGTCCTTGTCTCTGTTACTGTAGTGTATTACATTTTTCGTGGTTTTTTTTTTTTTTTTGTACCAGGGATCGAACTCAGGACCTCATGCTTGCCAGGCAAGTGCTGTGCTGCTGAGCTAAATCCCCTGTAATATTTAATTTCCATATATTTTCATAGTTTCTCTAGTGTCTTTTGCCATTGATTTCTAGTTTCATTGCACTATGCCATGATCATATGCATGGGATAATGTAAATTATCTTATATTTACTTAAGTAAATGTAATATTATGGGCTTAATATGCAGTCTATTTTGGAGAAAATCACATGTGTTGCTGAGCAGAATGTGCATTCTGTTGTTGTTCCATGGAACAATATGTAGATTGTTATAAAGTACAGATTTCAAAGGTTTGGTTTAACTCTAATTTTTTTGTTCATTTTCTTCTAGTTCATCTGTCCATTTATGACAATGGGGTATTGGGGTCCCCCATTAAAATTCTATTGGTGTTTATCTGATTTTCATGTCCATTAGTGTTTTTCATGATGTCAGTTGTGCTTGTATTTAATGCATATGTGTTTTTTTGTTTTGTTTTTGGTACCGGGGATCAAACTCGGGTCCTTGCGCTTGCTCACCAGGCAGCAAAACCACTGAGCTAAATCCCCGGCCCCTAATGCATATATGTTTATAATTTTTATATTTTCCTATTGAATTGTTCTCTTAACCAATATGCAGTGACCTTCTTTGTGTTTTCTGATCAATTTTGGCTTTAGATGGACATTGCCAGAAATGAGGACATCTACACCTCTTTTTATTTGTGTTCTCATTGCATGGAGTATTGTCCTCTATTCTTTGATTTTTAATCTGTAGTTTCTTTTAAAATTACATGTGTTTCATATATTCTGCATATTGTTGGATTTTGTTTCTTGATTTAGTCTGACAATCTTTGTCTATTGATTGGGGAATTGATACCACTCATATTGAATTATTACTGAGGGTTGTTGACTTATTCCTGTCATTGCATTATTTTCTGTTTGCTGATATTCTTATTTTTTTCCATCTATTTAGCTGTTCATCCTGCCATGGTATATTCATTCTTTTTGACTCATTAGCACTTTTGGCTTCATTGTCATTCTAGCATATCCTTGAGAATTTTTGTAATGCTTGTTTGGTGGTCATGAATTTCTTGAGGTGCTCCTTGTTGTTGGACTATCTTGTCTGTCATTTTGAAAGAATGTTTTCCAGGATATATAAGGTGGAGTTCAAAGTTGCTATCTTTTAGGGCTTGAAACACTTTGTTTCAGGCCCTCCTGGCTTTAGGTTTTGTGTAGAAGTCTGCTATAATTTTAATGGGCTTACCTTTACATATCATTTGTTGCCTTTCTCTAACAACTTTTAAGATTTTGTTCCTATCATTGTATTCTGGTACTTTGAGTATAATATATCAATGAGACGTTCTCTTGGTTGTGGCTATTTGAGTTTTTATAAGCCTCACTTATCTGTATGTTTCTTTCTTTTTCTATATTTGGGAACTTTTCTGCATTATTTCTGAGAACAGGTTTTTTATACCATTTATTTGGTCTTCTGATTTTTCACTTATTCCAATTATTGTTAGATTAGTCATTTTTTTTCCAGTTCTGGTGATCAAACTTAGAACCTTGTGCTTGCAAGGCAGACGTGGCACCACTGAGCTAAATCCCTGGCCCAGATTAGTCACTTTTGGATCATCTTGCAGTTATTGGATCCATTTTTCATGTTCTCTTCATATTTTAAGGTGTCTTTTAGTAATTGGCCTTTTAAGAAATCATTGTCATAAAGTTCTGAAATTCTGTCCTACCATTGGTCAATTCTACTATCAATATATATATATTTTTTGAGACAGGGTTTCACTATTTAGTTCAGGATGGGTTTTAACTCACTATGTGTCCTAGGCTGGCCTCAAACTCACAGCAATCTTCCTGCATTAACTTCCTGAGTGCTGAGATTACAGTAATGCGCCACTATGTCCCACATTGCCCATACTTTAAATAGGATTTTTAATCTCCGGGATTTCTGATTGAAACCATTTCTTGGACTCTAATTCTTTAATAAACTGGTCATTAATGTTTTGTATCATTTTGTTGGACTCATCTAGTTTTTCCATTTGTACTTTTCTTTTTTGTCCCGGGGATCAAACTCAGGACCTTGCACTTCTGAGGCAGGTGGCAGAACCACTGAGCTAAATCCCCGGCCCTCATCTAGCTTTTTTTTTTGTACTGGAGATCAAACTAGGGACCTTGTCCTTGCAAGGCAGGCAGCAGAACCACTGAGCTAAATCTCCAGCCCCCTCATCTAGCTTTTGATTAGTGTCTTTTAGAAGCTCCTGCATCTTTTTGGTTGTTACTTCAATTATGTATTTAATTATATCTTGTCTGATCTCACTGAGTTCCTATTTGATCAGTTTTGTCTACTCTATTATCCTTTCAAAAAATTCAGATGTGTGGCTTTTATACTATTCTGCCCCTTGGTGCCACCTGGAATGGCTTCAGAGGAGTTGGGAGTTTTCGGAGGCATTTTGTTACCTTGTCTTTTCATATTTCCATTGTTTTTGGTTTTGTTTTGTGGTGACATTTGTGGATCCTTATAGTGTAAAGACCTTGTTGCTAGCATAGAAATTTCTTTAATTGCTTTTCAGTGATGTACTTTGGGCATGCATAACTATAATCCTTGGTCACAGAGCCAAGATTTGACCACTTTAGTTAATTTGGGAGAGAAAGATGCAATGTAGTTAGTCCATTGACCAAGTTCTCTGGGAATGTCATCTAGTACTGTTAATGTCACAATGGTAATATGTGTTGATTTACAGGGAAATAGTGACACTGTTAATGTCATGTGAACCAGCTACAGTAATATCATCCAAGCCAAATTGAATATTGACATACCTTAAGAACCAATCATGTATCACCCTTAGTCCTACAGAAGAAATCCACATTTTTCATGTAAACATTGAAACAACCCAGGAACTAAATGTGATAGCTTTGTATTTGCTAATGGTAGAAAAGAATTCAACAATAATTTTACAGCATTGACTATAAAAAGAATAGAAAAGCTTTATTGTTTTACTATTAAAAATACAGGGTTTGTCAATGGGGGAATGCAAAGGGGAGACTCTGAATCCTTAAACTCTATGGTATTAGGAGGAGAGAAGTAGTACAGAGGATGCTATTGGGGGAGTAGGTTGTTTATGGAATTAGGTAAAGGTAGGAGAAAACTGATGAAAAGAGAAAAAAAGGGAGAATAAATAAATTATATAGAGAGTAAATCTAAGGTCAAAATAATTAAAGGGAAACAAAAGGGAGAAGAGGAAAAAATAAAAGAAAAAAGAAGTAAGAAAAAAGATAAGAAGCAAGGAAGAAGAACAAAGGAAAATTTCCCAGGTTAAAATAAACTGCTGAAAAAGAAAGGTGGATAGGAAAGAAGACAAAAAGAGTAAAACAACAAAAATGCAAAAAAATAAAAAAATATGCACAGTCATAAAAAACAAAACCAAAATAAAGAGTAAACCCTGAAAATTGAAAACAACTAAAAACAAATACAAAAGTAAACAAAAAGACATTTCTGTATCATCTTGAACTTTTGGTTTTCTTTCAGGATTTACAGTTGTGGGGCAGTGTCTATATGAAGACGTGTCCCTGCTCACACTGATAAAGAAGGCAGTCAGACCCCAGATCTGTCCTGGCTGCAGGCACCAGCAGGCAGTAGAATTAGAGTGAGGATGCCCATTCTGTAAATTTAAGATTCAGAACAATTCAGGCTGAATCTGGCCTCTGGCTGTGGGGGTGCAGCCTGTGTTCTTTAGTTTAAACCCTCAGGGTATTTCTTGCTAGCCTGGAGGAGGCTCTCTGTCCAGAGCTTTTTCACTTGTCTTTCTCTCATTGAATCATTGTGGGAACATAACATTGGGATCGCTGAATTGAAGTAATCCCAAGGCTGCTCTGAGTCCTAGGTTTAATCAATCCCTTGCTAGTATATCATCCAGCCAGGCACTTTCTCCAGGGCGTGTAGCAGGTGCTTGGGTCAGAGTCACTCACTAGCTGTTGCAATTCTCATCATCTGCCAGTTTGTTCCACCACTGCATTTCTATCTGAAGCCCTCTAGATTCCTCCAGTATGCTTTGCATTAGTAGGTTCAGTCTTCCTTTCTCATGAACCACAAGCAGAACCTGGAGCAGAGGAGAAAGTAGATTGTCCTTTTCCACATTGTATTCTGTCTTTTCAATTTCTCTGTAAGATTTAATTTTCCTGTGATATCCCTTCTGGTTTCTGGGGACATATTTTTTTTATTCCTAAGTTGTTATTTTCCAGTGTGTAGATTCTAAATCTTGGAGATGCTGAGTTATTGCTTACCACTCTGCCATATTCCCAGAAGTCTCCCCACATTGTTAATCTCTAGGGCTGCTTGCCTTTTCTGGGCTTACCTTATATTTGTGTAGACAGGTCCTCTTCCCCAGTAGTAGGGTTTGGAATTCCAGAATGCTTCATTCTTTTAAATTTTAATTATAATTTTTATTTTATTGGTTCATTCTTTTCTCTGCCTTGTCTTCAGTTTCTCCAGTTTCTCTGTAATTTCTAGTTTTCCCACAAGTTCGTTCTTAATCCCTGGAGCTCTTCTTCCTTTTCTCTTGGCTAAGTTGTTCCAGGTATCTGGATTCCAGGTCCTGAAGAAGCTGTGATATGTTGTATCAGAGGGCGATTAATCCTCTGACTGCCTAGAAAGGGGGATGGCAAGGGCTAAAGAAAAAAAGACACTAGAGACTTGGATAATTTTAAAGTATATGGAGGCTGGGAGGTTAGTGCCTCAGAGTGGGCAAAGACCAAGACTCTCTGAGCTAGGCACTATTTATTAGGTACTCACAATAATTGGAGGGAGCATCAGGTTGATGAATATCTTGTGCTGATGAAAATGTTAAGTTGTGAGGATCTTACATTGATGAAGGCAGTAAGGAAAGAATCTTACAATAATAGGGGGGTGAGTTAAGCAGATAAGGAATTTGTCCCTCCCCAGGTCAAACCTTTCTCTTTTGTTACTACTGCTTAGTTCTCAAAGAACCAGGATGTCTTCAGCTGATGTAATCTTGCCCTTGAGCACCACAGCATCACTGGACCATTGAGGATTCAGCTGTGACCAGAGGCAAAGTGGAGTTAGTTTTCAGCATACTGTAGCTGGCTCATGGGCAAGGCAACATTGGGCCTTAGACAGCTATAGTCATACTTTAATTATGAAATGATTTTTTCCCAAAATTTATGTAGAATGGCTCTCAACATTGCTGCAAGTGTTTACTCTGCCATTTTTCCTCTCCCTGAGGTTACTATACTGTAACTCCTAATTTATTCCCACCTTAGAGTCCCTTGCTATTACCATTATACTTTCTTATCACTATGGATTTGAATAACTTAGATACCTCGGATAAGTGGAATCATACAGTATTTGTCATTTGTGACTGACTTATTTTACTTATATAATATCATCCATGTTGTTGCATGAGTCAGAATATTCTTTTATAAGGCTGAATAATAGTCCATCTTACGTATATACTACATTTGCTTATGCATTCATCTGTTCATAGGTACTTTGCTTACTTCCACATTTTGGCAATTATGAATAATTTTAACATTTACTAAGGCATACTAAAAACTAGCTGCTTCTATACATTTTGCTATATCTTATGACTGTTGAATCTATCAAGAAAGTATTATCTTGAATTCATTATTTCCTATTTATTAAAATTTGACCTATTAAAAAAACGTTTACAGGCTATATTCTATGATGTTTAATTATTTTCATTGTTGCCTAATGTAGACTTTAGAGGCCAGAAATGGAGATTAACATTGTAATATATGATTTTTTCCTATAACCCAAATATTTCTATCCTTATAGATTATAAACTAATAGATAAATATTGGCTGCAAAATAACACTCATTGAGATATTGATGCATAGGTCTTGTTTTAATAAATAGGAAATTTTTAGTGAATTGAAGATAATATCTGACAGATTCAACAGGTAGTCATGCGATATTGCAGAAAATATAGAAGTAGCTAGATATTAATGCATGCTGTATGCATATATTGAAGTACTACATTGAACCCATTCACATGCACAATTAATATCTATTAATTATATATTTAAACAGTATATAATTGAAATTTTTAAAATTGTATGCATTCTTGAGCCAGGGATTTAGCTCAGCAGCACCGCACCTGCCTTGAAAGCGCAAGGTCCTGAGTTTGATCCCCGGTACCAAAAAAAAAAAATTATATGCATTCTGGAATGATTAAAAAAATCAGACTTACACTGTAGTCATTTTAAGCTATGACAGTATTATTAATGTAAATCGCCTAAGAGATATACCATGAAAAGTTTTTGAGTAGAAATGCATATTGACCTAATTTCATAGACAAAAGTGAGACATGTTATTTTTGGCTAGTAATGTAGTTTTAAAACGTGTAAATATGTTTTTATCAAAAGACATTTGAGTCTCTTTTTAAATATAGTTTAATAAAAGACACTTGATATAGTATTTAAATTTAACATATTCTCAAATACTTAAGGCAGTTATACTATAGAGAAAAGATGGGAGTATGTGGCTATAGTAGCAAAATAATTTCCTTTAAAGTGAGATTTGTATGTCAAAGTGAGTGAGAGTGCTGCATTTTTCCACTGTTAGGATAAACACAAGTCATAATGTAGTATTCACTCATTTATTACAATCAGTAGAAAAAATCCACCAGAAAAACTGTTAAATTGAATTTAACAGAAGTGTATATTTTTCTCCAAGCAAATGTAATAATGTAGAGAGATTTTAGCGTTTTTTTTTGTTACTGGGGATCGAACTCAGGACCTTGTGCTTGTGAGGCAGGTGCAGTGTCATTGAGCTAAAATCTGGCCCTTAATTTTGTTATTGAAATTATAAAAACTAGACATGAAAAAAATTTTAGCATAGTAAAATAGAAAGTTTCTTTGAGATGCATTAATGTGTTAAAATCCGCAAAACTCAAAAGTGTGGAAAGGATTAATATCTAAAGATGGAGGTATTAATAAAAATTTTTAAATCCTTCAATCCTCTTTATCCTTTCCTACTAACAGCATTTTCATTATCTACTTTCTTTTTTTAAAACTCAGATTATTATTTTTTATTAGTGCATGTTTGTAGTACTTAATGATTATTATAGGGAATAGGTACATGTAATGGTTTTCATTCTTTTCTTCCTCCCCCCACCCCTCTCTCCATTTCTATATTGTCTTCCTATTTATGAAAGATATATTTTCCCATTTCCTATTGTCAACTTTTTTTTTGCTCTTTAATTTATTGACACTATCCATAAAATACAAGTGAACACATAGGTGAAATTAGTTAACATATAGTTCAAATTCTAGATACGTATGAAGTTTATGGCTATATACCTGTGGATTCTACCTCCAAATCATCTTTTCAATTTCTTTTTGATGTCAATTCTCGGTAATATTTGCCTAATTTAATCCATTGTCATGTTATATATAGGATAATGTAATGGCCCCACCTTGGGTCTCTATTTTCCTTTTTGTACTTCAGTCCATTCTACATAATGCCACTAGGGATTTCCATGACACAGTCTGATTCTGTTATGTTCTCACAAGATAAAGTTTAGGATCTTGCATATAGCTACATAGGCTGTAAGCATTGCAGTGGTTATGCTTAATTGTGTCAACTTGATTGACTTGGAAGCCACCTAGGAGTTAGTAAAGCACACTTCTGGGAGGGTATTAATGGGACACCGGGATGTGAATCTAGGTACTATGTGCTCCCTGGCCCCCTTCCTTCCTGGCACTATTCTTTTTCTCTGCTTCCTGCCTGTCATGAATTAAACATCTATGCTCTGTCATGCCCTTCCACCATGATATTGCTGCCTGAAGCCACGAAATCATTGATTAATCTGCTGAAATCATTAGTTAAATTAAACCTCCCCTCCTTTAAGTTGCTAGTATTGGCTTTGTGTCACAGTGAGTGGAAACCTGACTAACACAAGCCTCTTCACAATTTGTCTCCAGCTCACTTTTCTAGTTTCATCCCCTTTCAGCTAATTTTTCCATTTAATTTTAACATTGCTCTCTCTGTTTACATTCCCTAATTCCTGAACATTTAGCAAACTTTTTTTCTAGCAGTACATCTTTGTTTATATTGTTCTCTTTCTCGGTCTGGAAAATATTCTTTAAAATGCAGCTAAAATTTCATTTGTTCTGTCAACACTTCTCTAACACTATCACTGAAATATCTTTGATAACTGTGTGAACTTAGACAAGTAATTTAGTAAAATTACATATATTATTTATTTAGTTATGTTTTAGTTAAGTTTTAGATTTTTCAATCTGCAAAAGGGAAATAATAAAAAGTAATTTAAAGAGTTGTTTTAAAAGTTGAATAAAATGACCACTGTATACAATGCCCCATACATTATTTTCCCTAGAAAATATTGGTTCCCCTTAGGAGTTAACATTCTTCATTTGGACATAAAATTGGTTTTTGACTTTTTTGTTTATATGTACATTATAGCACTTATCTTTTGTCATCTTTTTTAGGAAGATAAATGAGGGGCTTCTTTTTTTTTAAATGAGGGGCTTCATAATGAAAGGAAGCCACAGAATGTGGCTACTGATCAAAGAACTAATATCTAGACTATATAAGGAACTAAAAATTATTAGACCTCTCAAATTTAAAGGCCCCATCAAAAAAAATAGTCATCTGAAATGCATAGACACTTCTCAGATGAAGAAGTAAAAATGAAGTATAAATTCATGAAAAATGTTTAACATCATCAGTCATTCAAGAAATGCAAATTAAAACAACACTGAAATTGCATTTCACTTTACAAAGGATGGCTATCCTCAGGAAATCAACTAATAACCAATGCTGGTGGGATGCAGGGGGAGAAAGGAACACTTCTTTGTTGCTGGTTGGAGTGTAAACTGGTAAAACCACTATTGAAACCAGTGTGGAGATATCTAAGAAAAATAAAAGTAGAAATTCCATTTGACCCCACTATTCCATTTTAGGTTTTTTCCTGAAAGAGATAAAGACATCATATCACAGTGATGCATGTGTACCCCTGTTTATAGCAGTGCAATTCATAACAGCTAAATCTTGGAAGCAGCCTATATGCCCATCAACAGATGAATGGATAAAGAAAAATGTAATATTTCTATAAAATGGAGTAATACTCCGCTATAAAGCAGGATAAATTCAAGTCATACGTAGAGAAATGGATAGACCTTAAAACCACAGTGTTAAGTGAAATAAATCAGACACATGAGCTTAAATATCAAATGATTTCTCTCATATAAGAAACCCAAAGTATAAGTAAATCAAAGGGCAAAATAAAAGGTAGATAATGGAAACAAGGGATTCTATCTTTTGTAAATGGAAAGGGTACTAGGAGGTGGAGGAGGGGAGTAGGAAAAGGTATGTAAAAATAATCAAGATGTATCACATACATTTACCAACTTTTCACAATGAATGTAAGCATGATGTATTATTAATGAAGAGTTTTAAACAATAGATTCAAGTAACAGAAGACTTAATAGACTTAAGCAACAGAAAATGTATCAATGAGCTAGAAGACAGAATGTTTGCAATTATCCAGTCAGAGGAGCAAAAAAGAGAAAATCAAGCTGGGTGTGGTGTGGCACATGCCTGTAATCCCATCACTGGGGAGGCTGAGGCAGGAAAATCACTGTAAGTTTGAGGTCAGCCTTGATTACATAGTGAGTTCAAGGCAAGCCTAAAATATACAGTGAGATTCTGTCTCCAAAAGAAAAAAAAAAGACAGAATTAAAAGGAATGAAGAAAATAAAATAGAATTTATGGAACATGATCAAGATACTAAATAGTTACATAATAGAAATTATAGAAGATGAAGGAAAAAGAAAGATCCAGAAAGTATATTTCAGCAAGTTATAGCCAGAAACTTCTGTAATCTGGGGATAGATGTCTCACTTAAGTACAGGAAGCACTGAGCTATCACATTTAAATAGCTCACATTCAGGTCTCATTTTCTTTCTTTTATTTTTTTTGGTACTGGGGATCGAACTTGGGAACTTGTGCTTGCAAGGCTGGTGGCAGAACCACTGAGCTAAGTCTCCAGCCCCAGGTCTCATTTTCTGAAATCTGTGATGCTTTAAATGGCAACATATGTTATAGTTACATGAAAATGTTAAGGTCCTGACTGGTCAAGAGGGATTTTGAACAGTCTGTTACATTCTGTCTCTCCTATCCTTTCATTGACTGGTGGAGTAAATTGATCATTAAGATTTTCACATTGAAAATGCAATCTGTGACCTCCCAAATGTGTGAGACCTATTTGAAGCAAAGCTCATAATGTTGCTTCATTACTGCTGTGTTCTTTACAAACTAAATTCTATCAAGTCCAGTAGACTCAAATTTGTCCTAAAATGAGGTCCAAGTAAGGAGACAGAGAGAGAATATAGACCAGGTGTGGTGGTGCACAACTCTAATGCCCTCACCCTCAGAGTATGAGTTAGGTGGATTACAAGTTTAAGGCCAGCCTGGGTAACATAGTGGCTTAGTGAGTCCCTGTATAGAGAGTGTTGTGGCTTATAATGTAACTCAGTATATAGGCCCTGTGTCCAATTCACATTATAGATAGATAGCCATTAGATTTTACTCAACATCTGGAATGACAATTCAAAGAGCCAATAAGACCATAATACCTCAAGATTATTGTGAAAGTTTAAAATATAAAAACATCCAAGATGCTTTACTTCAGGACTATTTTGTCATAAGCTATATGAAATTGCATAGCAGTCTTTTGTAAAATTATAATACTTTCTTGCTTGGAGAACAAAGAGATATCACCTTCCAGTTATAGTGTCACAGACAAAATCACATATTAATAAATACAGGATTTGATGTTTGTTTTTAAATAGAAGTGCTTTGATTATTACAAAAGATTGACTATTACATGGGGCTAGGCTGAGTTTTCATTTGGTATTTCATTTCAGTGGGAAATGTTTTCTGGAAGAAATATAATTTGAACTGAATTGATGAGTACTTGAGAGATATAATGCACATTACAGAATGGTTGGAGACTACATGAGTGAGTATTCAGAACTTAATACAGCAATGATATGTGTGCATGTGAGTTTGTGTAAATTAACCCTGTCCATGCTGTACAGTATGTGTACTTAAACAAATTGCTTTGAGGCTGAAGACAGAAATTGTAAACAAACCTTTCAATAAATGTAAATTTGTGAGAGGTAATAGGATTGTCCTGCAGAATAAAATATATGCTCTTACCAGATTTGGAAGGAGAAGGAAGGAGTCAGAAACTAAGAAAACAAGATTACTGGTGTAGTTAAGAATGAGAAATGGGTGTCCAAGGAAATTAGAAATTTGATCTATTAGAAGAAATTTGAAATAAGAAATTAGTGAGTGGAAACTTATCTGAAGCAAGGAGTAAAACCTTAGAAAACTCTGAAGAATTAATTCTCTGAAGTGGTGTAGCTGAGTAGAAAACAAGAAACAAAAATGTCACTTTCTGGGGCTGGGGATTTAGCTCAGTGGTTACGCTGCCTGCCTGGCAAGCGCAAGAGCACAAGAACCCGAGTTTGATCCCTGGTACCAAAAAAAAAAAAAGTCACTTACTGGGTCGGTGTTCCTAGATCTTTTTTTTTTTTGGTACTGGGGATCGAACTCTGGTCCTTGTGCAGCAGGCAGCTAAACCGCTGAGCTAAATCCCCAGCCCAGTTAGATTTTATGCTGTAAGCTAGCCTTGGAGGAAGAAGAGAAATGGAATTATGGAAAGAAACTACTAGAGGAATTGGAGATATATATATGAATGATTAAAGGAGCTGGGGAATTAAAAGTACTAAGGAAAAAGAATAAAGCATGAAAAATTAAAGTTCTATTATCTAAACAAAAAGAATTTAGACTTTTATGGGATGTGATGAGGAATTGCATGTGGCTTAACAGAAATGAGAAATGTTGTCTAGAGGCTTCTGAGCATTAAAATTTTAGCCATAGCATTTGGAAGTAATCCAAAACAGAAGATTTAAAGAAGCCAGTGAAAGATGTTTATAGAAGTCTATTTTAGAGATTATTAGAGAATACACAAGCCATTTTTCTATGAAAATAGAGAAAAAATAATGTAATTAATAACAGAAAATGATTCAGATTTTATCAACTGTTAAATATGAAATACCAATGATTGAGAAGATGAAGATAAATCTGAGGTTTTCTATTTGAAAGGTTGCCAGTGGTGGTAAATGCCACAGCTATCATGAAGCCAGAAATAGATAAAAAATTTAAAAAGTGGGCTGGGTTCTGATTATAAAATATGCTTGCTAAATTGAACCTGAAATTATAGCTACATATACAGAAGAAAGGAAACAAAGGCTTTCAGGAAAATTCAAATGAGTATTATGTCAAAGCCAAAAAAGGCAGTAAGATGATTCTTTTCTTTTAAATTCAACGTTCAGCTGGGTGTGGTGGTGCACACATGTAATCTCAGCACTCAGGAGACTGAAGCAACAGGTTTGCCTTGAGTTTGAGGCTAGCCAAGGATGTATAGTGAGTTCTAGGCCATTCTGAACAACATATTGAGACCCTGTCTCAAAAAACCCCAAAAAACAAAATAAAATAAAATAAAAATAAAAAATGAATGCTCAAAGTGTTCTTCAATGTTTAGTGCACTTCTTTCTTGTAAAACTACAGTATCTTGAAAACCTGGTAACAAGGTAGGATGAGCATTTCATTGTGAAAGTTTAGTATCATAAAATACTCTTTCTCATGCTGGGGATTTAGCTCAGTGGTTTCACCGCCTGCTACACAAGCACAAGGACCCGAGTTCGATCTCTGGTACCAAAAAAAAAAAAATACTCTTTCTCTCCTTTTTTATGGTACTGGAGATTGAACCCAGGGCCTTGCACATGCTAGGCAAGTGCTTGACCACTGAGGTACATGCCCAGCCCTCATAAAATATTCTTAATACTTAAATCTGTTATGAAGTGAGAAACAAAATTTGAATTCTTGTACTGTCATTGTTTTCTGTGGCCTAGAGGTAGTTATTTATTTTGCAGTTAATATAATACTATTGATCTATCTTACCATGACATTTCTTTTTTTTTTTTGTATTAAATTCTTTTATTGGTACATTGTAGGTATACAACACAATTACATTTCTCATTGGGAATTGTATCTTTACGTAATGCACCTTGGGTCTTATTTTTTCCCCATTCCTAGCCCTCCCTTTACCCCTCCACCCTTCCCTATTTACGAAGACTTTATTTCCATTTTTTCCATTTCTCAGCATTTTTCCTTTCCCTTCTTTCCTTTCCCCTGCCCCTCCCACTACCCCTGCCCTTTGGACCTTTTCTTCTTATTTTACGTTATCGATTACTCATTCTAATCATTGGTACATTTTAGGTATACAATATAATGACATTCATCATTGGAAATTTGCACCTTTACATAGTCTCTCTTGGTTCTTATTTTTCACCTTTGCCCAGCCCTCCCTTCAACTCCTCCAGTCCTCCCTATTTACAAAGATTTTGTTCCTATTTTTCCATTTTCTCATATTAATCCCATCCCCTTCTATCCTTTCCCCTAGCCCTCCCACTTCCTTCCCCTTTGCCCCTTTTCTTCCTATTTCCCATTACCTATTATACATTTAGTCTTTATTTACACTTTCAGTTTCTCACACCAGAGAAACTATTCGGTATTTATACATGTGTGTCCTATTTATTTCACTTAAGAGTATCGCTTCAATGTGCATCCACTTAGCTATAAATGTCTCTAATTTCTCATTTTTTATGGCTGAGTAGTGCTCAATTTTATAAAAAAAACCACATTTTTTTATCCAGTTTCCAGTTGATTTGCCATGACATTTCAATAGTTGTGGATATGTATCTGCAGCACTTGCCTTTTTTATATATTGACATTAAAAAATTTTATTTACTATATTTTGTAATTGCTTTTTAATTTTAGAAAATATTGTACTTCACTGTTGCATTTCAATACATATATACATTTTGATCATATCCATCTCCCATGTTATCTTCCCTTACCCCCTTCCCTTGTGCTCCCTTTCTTCAGTCTAATTACAGCACTTGACATTAAACTTTCTACTTGAAACAAACTGCATATATATGCTAGACATGGATTGATGTTTCTTTTGAAAAATTTCATATATGAATTTGGGAAGTATTTAACAAATATATCAGTTAGGGTTCACCAGAGGAACAGATTTAATATTTTATATGTATGTATATATGATACATAAAGGATTTATTTATTTATTTATTTATTTTTGGTACTGGGGATTGAACTTGGGACCTTGCGCTTTCGAGGCAGGCAGCAGCACCACTGAGCTAAATCCCTGGCCCACATAAAAGGATTTAGAAGGTAGTCTTACAATGATCATCTGTAGAGTCAGGTGTGGAAGAATGTAAAAGAGACATCTGCACATTGGAAAGCCAGAGGATCTAGTCAAGGCTTGAAGACCTTCAGTTCACTCCAAGCAAATGGATCTGCATGGGAAGCATGAGGAGTCTGTGCTAGAAGACTGAGGAGTTTGCACTGGTTGGCTGAATAGTCTGTGCTGAACGCTTGGAGATGGATGTCCAAAGATGATGGTGTGGACTGGAGTTTCTTTGAAGAAGCAGAAGTGAGACTTCCTTTCTCTTTCCCTTTTTATTCCATCCAGACTACAAGCCTATTGGTTAGTGCCACCCATACACAGGGTTGGTCTTCCATCTTCAGTAAATCAATCCTAAACCTATGTGCTAGGAATTTCTTATTGAAGTGGACACCATGATTAACTATCACAACTAAAGTAAAATATGACTTATTACATTTAGATTTAGGGCAAAATTCAAATCATTATTTGAAGTGAATATGATAACAGAAAATGTGGTTATAAATTTTATGATTCACTCCTATTGGAAAAGAATGGTGAAGCCAAGTGTGGTGGTGCATGCCTGTAATCCCAGCACTTGAGAGGCTGAGGCAGGAGGATTACCATGAGTTTGAGGCCAGCTTGGGCTACATAGTTAATTCATGGACAAGCTAAACTACATGGTGAGACCCTGTCTCACCAAATTAAAAGAAAAAAGAAAAATGGTGATTTTTTAATGGATAATGACCAATTTTTAAAGAATAAAAATTATCACAGGGATGTAACAATAGGAAAATATTTTGGAACTACCAAAAAAACCCATGATGTATAGTTAGTATAATATATACCTGTGTTAGTTACTTTTTCTCATTGCTTATTTTTTTTTCTGGTACCTTGAATTGAACTCAGGACCTTGCACTTGCCAGGCAGGTGTGGTGCCACTGAGCTACATCCCCCACCCCTTTTTCTCATGGCTAAGGCAAAATACCTGACAACAAAAGTTAAAGAAGGACAAGTTGATTTAGCTTACAGTTTGTAGAGGTTTCAGTCCATAATCAGCTGGCTCCAAGGCAGGGTGGCTTGGCAGACCAGAATCACAGAGGAGAAACAGTTTGTGGTGGGCAGAAGGCAGCAAGCTACAAGCCCAAATGACCTTAGAAGCTTCTTTCTGCCCCTTTCATATCTATCTAGGCTACTAGGCTTAGGACAGGTGCCAAGCCAATCAGCTAACTAAGTTAATAATCACACACCCTTAATCCTAGCATCACACACTCTAGATTCAGCCACGTCTGAAAAAGTTCCCACCTATAATTCCATGAGGATTTGAGGGGACATCTAGACACAAGGCATAACAGTACCAAAATTTTTGTCAATGTTATCTAGTTGCCAAAACATATGACAGTATTCTATCTTATTAATGCTGCCTGTTAGGGCAATTGTGCCAAGGTTAAAATAAAAATTATGAAGAAACATTGCTGCATCTTTCTTGTTTTGGGAAAGGGACACAAAGCCTAAACCATAATCACTTCACAAATGTTCTTGCCATATCATTAATGTTTTACTTGGTTCCCCCAATAATGAGAAAAATCATGCTTATAAGAGTATTTCTAAATCTCAGTCTAAGAAACTAAAAGTTTAAAAAAAACTATACAGTTGTTACTAAGTTTTGAAAATCAAATTTAAGCAAGCAAAAGGATTGTAACAAAATGCAAAATATGGCAGTCCTAGTCCAGTGAAAAGGAAAATGTTAAATGCAAAAATTGTTTCAAGGATTTGTTTAGTATGATTAGGGAAAATTGTATAATAGAGATACTGGAGTGGGAGTGGCTATACAATTAAGCTGTGACCTAAGACTGGAAAGAAGGCCCTCTGCCAAAAAGAATATTTATAGGGACTTACAGGGAAATGGTGGAATAGTGAGTAGCGACAAGTCAGTCTGTGAGATTGGGCTTCTAGATGCTGGAGTACAGCAACTTGGGAAAGAGAAAGAGGGAGGCGAAGTCTCAAGACCCATGAAAGTTCTGAAGGGTGAATAGGAGTGCATAGGGAGAGTGAAGGGACAGACCTCAGGGCAGAAGAGGGAGGTGGCAAACTGTGCTTTCTTCCTGACTCCAGGACTGATGTGATAAAGAGGATGCTCAAGCCTACAGAGGTGCGGTGATGGCAGTGGACCCTGGAGGCCTCCAGGGAGAAATGCACCAGTGGAGTGGAACACTGGATGGGGTAAGCTGCAGCAGCTGATGAATGACCCCATTCCAAAAGTCCCCAGGAAAGAGTGATTGACTTCATGCCATTTTGAAGTCGGTCCAACTGAACCCGGGACTCAGACCAGCCATTGGGTGGCTCCATCTCCAGGCTCCCAGTGTCTGGGTGGAGCACAGTCCTGGGAGATGCCTAGGGTCAGGGAAACAAGACAAAGCTGGCAAGAAACACCCGTAGTGTTGTGGGCTAAACAACTCAGGTCATAGACTGAAAGCCAGAGACCAGGATCAGCATGAACTTGTGCAGAGTTGAACTGGCACCCCACCTTATTCCTACTGCAGACTTGTAGTGATTATACAGCATTCCACCCTAGTCCTACTACAGGATTGCTGGAATCATACAAAACAGATCTGGGTTCTGTCTGCCTCCTTTGCCTACCAATGACAGCAGAGACATGCTCTGAAGTGGACACTACCACAAAACTGTAGACCCTAGAAGATAATGACAGGCTTGAAATCACATAGAAATGTCTCTTCTTTTGTTTGATTGTATATTCTTGTTTTCTCATGAATGTGAATATTGTTTTTAGTTTTTTGGTTTGGTTTAGTTCTTGTTTTTGTTTTTTGCTTCTTTGTTTCCCTCTTGACTTTTTCACTAGTCTCCAAAAGCTTGGGTAATCTTCCTTTGTCCTTCAACATTGCTTTTAATCTCTTTCCCTTCTATTTCTCTATTCTTTTCCCACTATCCCATTTAAATATTCTCACTGTAGGGTAAAATCACTCAATTGAGGGGATATGTAATGTGTGTAAATTTTTGGTTTGTTTAATATTTTCTTATATACCTATACATTTTTTTCATATGGTTAAAAGTGGCAGATTAAGTTACCACAGTTTGTCATTTTCTAGGCTGTGCTAGATCCTATTGTTATTATTGATTGTATGACTTTAACCAAAATGACATAGTTTTTCTAATCAGTGGATCCTTGTATGCCAAGATCATGATTGTGTGAGGGTCATAAAAAATACTGTAGCCCAGTTTCAAAGAACCAGGGGCTAGGGTAAATAGGAATCAACTTCTCATCCCTAATAAATTGAAGAGGTTAGATCCTATGATAGACTCAAAAGACAAAATCTCACTATACTTAGAAGACATTTCTCAAAAGTAATCACTTCCTAAGGAATCCTCAATACTAGTAATAAATCTGCCTACCATAAGCAATTTACAAGCATGAATGCAGAAAATAAATAAATCAAGAAAAAGAAAACACGGAAGCAAGATGCAACCTCAGAACTCCAGCTCACCCAAGGCAAATCCAGGGGACAGTAATGGAACAAATCAAAAGCCACCTACCTGACCTTGCTAAAATGGTAACAGCTGAAGAAACAAAGCAGATGAATGAGGCTCTAGAAAAAAGCAAATTAGAAATGATTTCTCAGATTGTAAGGAGATGATGATCATAATGAAGGACATGTTATTAAACTAGCATAGATATAGATAAAAAAATAGAGTAGCTTAGGAAAATGATGGAAACGATGAATGTCCAATGGAATCCATGAAACAGAGTCAATTGGATTAAAAATTCTCTTAAAATAATATGCAACATAATGCACCAATGTGAAGACAGAATATCAGACCTAGAAGGCAGGTTTGCAGTTGGCAATCACCAAAAGAAAGATTTTTAAAAATTAGCAAGAGACCATGAAAAATCAATCTAACCACTGCTAGATGATGCAAAGAAGAATAACATAAGATTGATTGGAGTCAGTGAAAAAGCAAGAGATAGTGCACACAACATAAAAAAACCTGTTTGCAAAAATAATGGCAGAAAACTTCCCAAGAGAAGAATTTTAAATACTGAAAAGTGAGTCATGTAGACTTCCAATGATGAAAAAAATCTACAGTCAGGCATATAATATTCAAGTTCCTAGAAATTCAACAAAAGAACAAAATATTAAAAGCTGTTAGAGAAAAGAAACAAATCACCCATAAAGGAAAGCCCATCAGAATCACAACAGACATCTCAACACAAACACTCAAGTGAAAAAGATATTGGAGTGAAATATTTAAGGCCTAAAAGAAAACATCCTCCAACTCAGATTGATGTATCCTGCAAAACTATCCTTCAAAATTGTTGGAGAAATAAGATACTTTCCTGATAAAGAACATCTGAAAAAAATTCATCTTCACCAAACCAGTGCTCCAAAGTTTTCTAAAGGATATTCTAGGAAGAGAAAATGAACACTACAATTCCATGAATCCCAATAAAATGAAACCACAAGGCAAGGCAAGCAATTAAACAGAGGAGAATGAAAAGGAACCAACAAGAGCAAAATAATATGTCAAGGATAAATCAATGAATATCAGTTATGACATCAATGTAATCATCTCAATTCACCAATCAAAAAAGCCAGACTGACAGAATGGATCAAGAAACAAGATCCAACAATATGCTCCATAAAAAACACATTTAACTTAAAAATTAATTTATAGAATGAAAGTCAAAGGATGAAAAAATGATATTCCATGTAACAAGAACATGGAAAGAAGGAAGGAGTAGCTATTCTATTTGCAGACAAAATAAATTCCAAGTCAAGATCAATCAAGAGAGACAAAGAATGTCATTATGTACTTGTTAAGGGAACAATCCAAGAGGAAGAGATAACAATCATAAATATATATGTACCAAATACCAGCATTCTCAATTATGTAAAACAAATATAAACAGACATGAAAAATCAAATAAGCACTAATATACTATTGTAATGGGGGGGCCTTCATTACCCCAGTGTCACAAATAGATAAACTACATAAAATATCATCAAAGAAGTATCAGTAGTGAAGCAAATGTTTGAATGGACTTAGTAGATATCTATAGAGTGATCCACACTACAATATCAGAATACACATTCTTCTCAGCTACCCACAAGTTTTTCTTCAAAATACTAAGTCATAGAACATGCTTAAGTAAATGCAATGAAATTGAAATTAGCTCATGCATACTATCAGATCATAGTGCATTAAAATTGGAAATGGCAAAAGAAACCACAAAAACTGCATAAACAAACAGAAATGAAATAACACCCAGGCCAAGGATGTAGCTCAGTGGTGCCATGCCTGCCTGGCAGGTGAAAGGTTCTGAGATCACTGTGAGTTTGAGATCAGCCTAGGCTACTTAGTTCAAAGTCAGCCTGAACTACACAGTGAGACCCTGTCTCAATAAATAAATAAATCCCACCCGAATGAGCAATGGGTCACAGATGAAATTAAAGAAGAAATTAGACAGTTTCAACAATTAAACAATACTGTCATTACGACATACTGTAACTTATGGGACACAAATAGTTCTATGAGGGAAATTTATAGTGGTGAATTCCCACATCAGAAAAACCAAGTGAGCTCAAATAAACATCCTAATGTTTAACCTCAAGCTTCGGGAAAAAAAAAAAAAGGCAAGTCAAACCCAGAGCTGGTACAAGGGAGGTAATTATAAATATCTGATCAGAAATTAATACAATCAAGACTAAAAAAGTACAAAGAATCAATGAATTAAAGAGTTACTTCTTTGAAAAATTAAATAAAATTGACAAATCCTTAGCCAACCTTATCAGAAAAAGGAAAGAAAAAGACTCAAATCCATGCAGTTAGGAAAATAATTAGGAATTAGGTAGGGTGAAATCACAGCAGATCCTGCAGAAATCCAGAAAATATCAAAATCTACTTCAAGAACTTTTGTCTAATAACATGGAAAATATAGAAGACACAGATTCCTGGATTCATATAAAATACTATAGCTGAATCAAGAAGATATAAAAATTCTAAATCACCCAATATCAGTCAAGGAAATTGAAGGCATAATTAAAAATCTACCAACAAAGAAAAGTCCAGGTCCTGATGAATTCCCTGGTAAGTTCTACAAGAAATGTAGAGATCTAAGGCCACTAACCCTCACACTCTTCAGTGAAATTGAAAGGAAAGCAATACTTATGAACTCATTACTGGAAGCAAGCATTACCCTGATACCAAATCCAGAGAAGAATCTAACCAAAAAAGAGAACTACAGGTCAGTGTCAGTAATGAACATAGTAGCAAACATCCTGAATAAAATACTGGCAAATAGAATGCAACAAATCATGAAGATTATAAACCATGACCATGTAGGATTCATCCCAAAGATGCAAGGACAGTTCAACACATGCAAATCAATAAATGTAATATGCCATATTTATAGAACCTAAGGCAAAAAGCATGTAATCATCTCAATGGAAGCAGAAAAAGCATTTGACAATATTCAATACCCATTCATGATTTTAAAAAACCCTGTAGAAAACTAATGCATGATCTTAATCTCAATTTGATAAAATCTATCTATGACAAACCAATAGCCAACCTTATATTAAATGGTCAAGTTATTGCTTTCCACAGTAGCCATGCTGTGTTTCCCAGATGCAGTGTCTACTTTTATCTTTGCTCTTACTCTCTTTTTCTCTTTACTCAGCCCAAGCTCACTCTGCAGAGCCAGTTTCTGTCCCACTCTTCACTTTTACTCTCTTGAATAAACTTTGCCACTGCTTAAAAAAATGGTAAAAACCTGAAAGCTTTCACGGTAAGATCAGGGAGAAGACAAGGCTCTCCACTTCCACCACAGTTATTAAATATAGCTCTGGAAACATTAGCCAGAGCAATTAGACAAGACACAGAAATAAAACAAATAAGGACAGGAAAGGAAGAACTTAAATTAACATTATTTGCAGATGACATGATACTCTATACTGAAGACCTCCAAAACTGCACCAAAAGACCTCTGGATTTAATAACGAAATTCAGTAACATAGCTGGATACAAAGTCAACACTCAAAATCAATGGCGTTCCTGTACACAAACTCCCTGAGAGATAAACTAGGGTAACCACACCTTTCACAATAGCATAAAAATAAAATACTTAGGAATCAATCTGATGAGGGAAGTAAAAATTTTACATTGAAAACTACAGTACTCTGAAAAAGGAGATCAAGGAGTTATCAGAAAATGGACAGATATTGCTTTGTTCTTAGGTAAGAAGAACCAATAGAGTGAAAATGGCCATACTTCCTAAACTATTATACAGATTTAATGCAATCCTTGTTGAAATACCAATAACATACCTTAGAGAATTAGAGAAAACAACCCTAAAATTCATTCAGAACCAGAAGAGACCTAGAATAGCAAAAGCAATTTTGGGCAACAAAAGCAAGGGGAAATAACAATCCTTGACTTGAAATTATACCACAAAGCTACTCTATTAAAAGCAGCATGGTACTGTGGAAAAAAAGCAGACTCAATGATCAATGGAAGAGACTCAAAGATGCAGAAACAATTCTAAACACACTCAGTCACTTTATCTTTGACAAAGGGACCAAACACCTTCTCTGGAAGAAAGCCTCTTTAATAAATTGTGCTGAGAAAACTGGCTTTCCACATGCTGAAGATTAAACCTAGATCCATATCTCTCACCATGTACTAAACTAAAATCAATACAGATCAAAGATCTAAATGTTAAAACAGGCACACTAAATCTGCTAGAAAATAGACTATATATATATGAGGGTTTATTTTTTTTTTTTGGTGCCAGGGATCGAAATTGGGACCTTGTGCTTGCGAGGTAGGTGGTAGAACCACTGAGCTAAATCCCCGGCTAGAAGATGGAATATGTAGAGCTCGTGGAGACATGCGTAGGCAAAAACCATATGAACAAAAAGCTGATTGCACAGAAAATCTGGCAGAGATTCAACAGCTGGGATCTCATCTTATTAAAAAGCTGTTTTGCACAGTGAAAGAAATCATCAACAGAGTGAAGAGACAAAACACAGTGTGGGAAGAAAATTTTTCCTGTTGTTTCTCAGACAAAGGACTAATATCAAGAATATGTGAAGAACTCAAACAAGTGGACCTCCAAATTTAAAGACCTAATCCAAAACTGGGCTTCTGTAATGAACTGAGACTTCTCCAATGAAGAATTAGAAATAGCAAATAAAAAAAAGAAATAGCAATAAATATTTGAAAAAGGTTCAAAATCACTGGTAAATTAAGAGATGGAAATTAAAACAACCCTGAGGTTCCATCTCACTGCAGAAAAAATGACTATTATCAAGATATCAACCTATAACAAATGCTGGTGGGGTTGTAGGGACAAAGGAACCCTTCTCCACTGTTGGTGAGAGTGTAGATTGGTGCAAACACTGTGGAAATTAGTATGGAAATTTCTCAAAATCTAACAGTTGAGGTTCTATTTGAGCCAGCTATTCCCCTTCTTAGTATCTTCCTGAAAGAATTAAAAGCATGATACCATAGTGATATATGCACATCATTTTTATTGCAGCACAACTTGCAATACCTAAATCTTGGGAACTGCCCAAATGCCCATCAACTGATGAATAGATAAAGATGTGGTTTTTAAAAATACAATAGAGTACTAATTTGCCATAAGGAAGTTTAAATGAGACATTTCTAGGTAAATGGATGAACATTTAGACCATATTCTTTTCTTTGGTACAGGGATCAAACTCAGGACCTTGCACTTGCCAGGCAGGTGTGGCACCACTTAGCTACATCCCCGGTGGGACCATACTCTTAAGTGAAATAAATTGTACACAATGTTTGAATATTATATTGTTTCTCTTATATGAGAAAGTGAAAGGATCAAAATTTATATTAGTTATTGGAAATAGGAAGAAAATGTTCAAATGAGAAGGGAAAGAGGGGAATTTAGAGGGAGAAAGGAAGGATGGGGAAAGACAAAAGAGAATAGAAGGAAAAAATACAAACAAAACTTTTTAAATGAGGAGAGGAAGAGTGATTGCAGTGAGGGAAAGGGAATGGGGAAAAAGAATCGAGATATAGTATGTATAGTTGAAGAAGGAAACAGTGAGCACCCCAGCACAGACAATTCTTTTAACATGAGTATAGGAGCAAAAAGCAGCTTTTAATGATGTTGACAGTTCAGGGAGGGACTCCTGTCAGTCTCGAGAGCCCCGAATATAAGTTGGCATTTCCTTATATATTTCTTTTTACATCTATGAAGCTTAATTCCATTGGAGTTTCCCTGGGAATATAGTAAGCAGGATTTACACAAAGAAGAGCAGTGGAGAGGGAGAGAGCAAAGAGTTCTGGCAGGACTTTATGAGTCTGTTATGCTCCTTTTGTGACAGATTACAGAAGTTGTCTTGGCTACTCAGGTACATTCTACAAAGAGCATAGTTATCTAGTTAACCCATGGCTCCTAATAACACAGTAAACCCATAGTTGCCCAATTCCATATGGAGGGATGGTCTCCTCTCTCACAGGTACAAAACTGCTATGCTGAATATAATCATTATGCACATCTAAAATGTACCAGTAAGGCTTCTAGCCCAGAGGAAGGGGCTTCCAGGCAGCCATACCACCACTCCCAGCAAAGAGGTAGGTGGCTTCCAGCCCTCCTTTCCACCACTCCCAGCCCAGAGGTAGGGGTTCTGGGCCTCCATTCCACTGCTCCCAGCCCAGAGGAGGGGGCTTCTGGGCCACCGTTTGACCACTCTCAGTGCAGAGGAGGTGAGCCATGTGGGGACCAGCAGCACCCCCCACCATCGAAATGAGAAGCCATGTAAACAAGTCTAAAAACCAGACTTCAAGATCACCTATAGCAACCCCAATGTGAAAGGAGATTGAACACTCAGATACTCAAAAACCTGGACTCCATGAACTGGCAAAAAAGGAGGGTCTGGAAAAAATGAAATCAGAAATAATTTCTCAGATAACAGGAGAAATGGTGCTCATAGTGCAAGACATGATTAATAAATCTAGAGGAGAGCTGAGGAACATGATGGAATCACAATATAGGAAACAAATGGAATCCATAAAACAGATGCAAATAGATTTCTAGGAGATGAAAAACTTCATTGAAAGTCTGCACAGCAGAATGAGCCAGTGCAAGGACAGAATTTCAGATATAGAAGATAAGATTGCAATTAATGACCAGGAAAAGAAAAATTGCTTCAAAATTTTAAAGGACCATGAGAAATCAATCCAGCAGCTGCTAGATGATGCAAA
>NW_004624836.1:76166-88264 GCF_000247695.1 Heterocephalus glaber | reverse complement strand
ATCTCTTCCTCTTGGATTGTTCCCTTCACAAGGATGTAGTGACCATCTTTGTCTCTCTTAATTAGTTTTGGTTTGAAATCTACTTTATCTGCAAATAAGATTGCTATGCCTGCTTTTCTCTGAGTTACTGTCATGTGGAGAACCGTTTTCCATCCTTTTACTTTCAATCTATAGATTTCCTTTTGAGTTAGGTGTGTTTCTTGTATACAGCATATTTCTGGTTTTGTTTCTTAATCCATTGTGTCACTCTATTTCCTTAGATTGGTGAATTGAGGCCATTAACATTGATAGTTATAATTGAGAGAGATTGACTCATCCTTGTCATGAAGTTTTACTGTTGTTGGCTCTTTTATTTCTTATTTTCCCCCCTTTCATTTTAGTGTCTTACCTTGCATGGTGCCTTCTCTCTGCTGGGCCTCATGGAGTTGTGACCTTCATTGTCTTCTTCTAGGATATTGCTTAAAATTGTTTGGAGTGCTGGTTTGGTGTTCACAAAATTTCTCAGGTGTTCTTTGTCATGGAAGTATTTAATTTACCCATCGATTTTGAAAGATAATTTTGCCAGATACAACACTCTAGGTTGGAAGTTATTTTCTTTTAGGGCTTGAAATACTTCACTCCAGGCTCTCCTTGATTTGAGGGTTTGTGTTAGGAAATCTGCCGTGATTCTGATGGGCTTTCCTTTGTATGTGATTTGTTTCTTTTCTCTAACTGCCAGTAGAATTTTGTTCTTCTGTTAGGTTTCTGGGATGTTGACTATTATATATCTAGGTGTAGATATTTTTTGGTCATGGCTGGGTGGAGTTCTATATGCCTCAATTTTCTGTATGTCCAATTCACTACCTCTGTCTGGGAAGTTTTCTACTATTACTTCTGTGAACAGTTTTTTATGTAAATTGTACTTTCTCCTGTTTTTTCTTGGAGTCCTATGAGTCTTATGTTATTCTTCTTTGCATCATCTAGCAGTTGTTGGATTGATTTCTCATGGTCCCTTACTATCTTTTAGAAATCTCTGTTTTCATGGTCCTTAACCACAATCCTGTCTTCTATATCTGATATTCTGTCTTCACATTCTCTTAGTCTCCTCTGCATGCTTTCAATGGATTTTTTAATCTCCTGAATATCTGTTTGAATCTGTTTCATGGATTCCATTTCTTTCTTATTTTGGTGATCATGGTTTCCATTTCTTTCTTATGCTGGCCATTCATGGCTTCCAGAATGTCTGTATTTATCTGGGAGATTATTTCTGTTTTGAAATTTGCTAGAGCCTCATGCAGCTGCTTTGTTACTTCCTGTGGTATCATTTCAGGGTGTCCAAGTGGTTGCTCATCAGACTTTTCCACCTCATTCCCCCCAGAATTTCCTTTTCATGGTGTGGAAGCCTGCATTTGTGCCTTGCTTAAGTGTCTTCTCATTTTTGTTTTTGGTACTGTCCTTGATTTAATGCCTGGGTTGATATTTCAAAATTGCCTAATGTAGGTATCTTTGTTGCTTGTGTTTAAAACCCTTGTGGAATGATTGCTTTTCAGAGGTGTCTTCCAGATATAGGCTGAGTTTGGTTTTTGAGACTCTAATGACTCTGAGGCTATTTTATTTTCCTTATACCAGGAAGCAAAACTAATAAGATCAATCACAACATGTTAGCCCAAATGACATATTCAGCAATACCATAGCATCAAGTGCTCCTTAGAAAATGACAATATGTGGTAGTTATTAATCTATCACATTTAACTATGTGAGTTAAATTCAAACTGAGGAACAAGCCAACATAACTTTATAATGAATAAACTTCAATATAGCATCTTTCCCCTTTGGGGTGGGGAGTTAAAAGGAGTTGGGGAGGGAGGGACAGGTAGGAAGATCAGGTAAGATTAGCAGTGAGGCCAGAAGACACAGAAAGATCACACAAACTCTAAGAAGTTGTTAAAGGCAAGAGAAAAAGGCAGAATTAAAGAACAAATGTGTGAATAGAATCACCTAATAGCAACAGGGAGGCTACATACCAAATTTACTTTCCTTTAAACCTAATGATAAGAGAAGGAAAAAGAGAACAAAAGAACAATAAGGGAGAAATCTGAATTCAGTGCAGAAATGAACAAATGGGGAGTTGAGGAGCAATATGGGCAGTGAGAGAATGAGTGAGAGAGAAAAAGAAAAGATGAAGGAAAAGCAAAAATTTGAAGAGTAAAAAAGTAAAAATTATGAATTAACAATAGAGAAAAAAAAATTTTTTTTCCTTTTTTGCAGATAGCAATAAAAATTATGGGCCTCCTTCAGGGTATGTCTTCTGTCACAGTAGGCAACATAGGAATCCATGTGCATATACGAGTCAATGAGTCTCAGCAAGGCAGCAGCAGACCAAGTACAGTGGTCTGATGTACCTTTATTGTAGAGATTCTCTTTACTTTTCCGCGAGCTTCAGTTTTCATCGAGGAGCCTGAGAATCCCTCTTTTTGTTACTAACTTCTGCTGTATCTTGTGGTGCTCAGGACAAGGGTCTTTATAATCTCCTGTGCCTTTGTAGTGTGGGTCCAGATAGCAGAAGAGCCATAAGCCCAGAAGCCAGTGTGTGTGTGTGGGGGGGGGGACTGGGCCTTGGAGGCACCCACGCAGCTAAGCGGACTTCACTATGGTGTGCGCAGGGCCCGGCACGGCTGCAGAACTTCAAGCTGCTTGTTTCACCTGGCTGGTCATTGTTGGAGAACCCATCACTTCTGTTAACAGGTTTTTTTGTGTGTCATCTGCATTCTCTCCTGTTTCTTCATTGGCTCCAATCGGTCTTATGTTATTCTTCTTTGCATCGTCTAGCACCTGCTGGATTGATATCTCATGGTCCCTTACAATTTTAAAGCAATTTTTCTTTTCCTGTTCACTAATTGCTATCTTATCTTTATATCTGATATTCTGTCCCACATTGACTCATTCTGCTGTGTAAGCTTTCAATGGAGTTTTTTATTTCCTGGAAATCTGTTTGTATCTGTTTTATGGATTCCATTTTTTCTTATGTTGGGATTCCATCATGTTCCTCAGTTCCTCTGGGTTTTTTTGTCTGCATCTTCTCTAGATTCCTTAATTATGCCTTGCAGTATGGGCACAATCTCTGATGATATCTGGGAAATTATTTATGATTTTATTTTTTCCAGATCCTCTTTTGTTGCCTGTTCAGGGAGTCCAGGTGGTTAAGTATCAGTGTTCCATCTCATTTCCCTTTGGGGTTGCTTTAAGTGATCTGGAAATCTGGTTTTGAGACTTGTTTGCATGTCTTCTCATTTTGACAGGTGGCAGAGAGTTTGCTGGCACCCCTGTGGCTCACCTCCTCTGCCCTGTGGAGGCTGTTATGGTGGCCCAGAAGCCTCCTCCTGGGTGCTGGGAGTGGCTCACTGAGTATAGGTTTTTCTAAGCATCAGATGTCAATTTTCAAAAATGGACCATATATTGAGGCATAAATTATGCTTAAATGAATAGAAGATAATTGAAATAATCTCCTGCATATTATCCAACCATAGCATCATGTACCTAAAAATAAACATTGAAAGAAATCCTTAGGAAAAAAAAAAATCAAAAGAAGAAAATAAACCTATATCAAAGCAATTAGAAATGAAAAGGTGAAATCACCACATACACCACTTAAATCCACAATATTATAGAAAACTACTTTTGAAACATATTCCAATAAATTGGAAAACCTTTGAGAAATGAAATTTCTTGACAAATATGCAGTGCTAAAATTGAATGAACATTTTAAAACCCCAAATAGACCAATATCATTCAATGAAACAAAGGCAATGTTCAAATCCTACCAACTAAGAAAAGGCCAGAACATAATGGTCTCATCAAAGAATTCTACAAAACTTCAGAGAACTAACATGAATAGTAGTCAAACTCTTCTTGAAATTGAAAGGGATGGATCATTGACAAAATTATTCCTGGAACCTAATATTATCTTGATACTAAAATCAGATTTAAAATTAATAACAAATGAATACTACAGGCTGATCTCTTCATAGCCCTAGATGCAAAACTCTTCAACAAATACTTGGAAACAGAGTGAAATAACCTATTAAATGATCAATATCAATATCAATTTTACTTCATCCCAGTGATGCAAAGACAGTATTTCACATAGTTACAGCTTGCATGTTGATGTTCTTTCAAAGCCTCAGGCACTTATAGGTGGGGAGTTTTGGAGGTGGTTGGATCTAGGGTGCATGAATATGGATTGAGGGTGTGTGTATTAATATGGATTAAGGGAACAATAATTGGGTTGTCCACTGATTGGATTAGTATTGTTCTAGGTGTGGTTAATGGGAAGCCCCACCCTGCATGTGATAGTTAAATAATTGTGTCAATTTGATTAAGAAACACCCAATTAAATTGGATCAGAATAGTTTTGGGTGTGGTTGAGAGGATCTACTGAAGATTTTCTGGGATTTAGTGGGCCTGAGAGACAGCAAACAATGGGTTTGCAGCCTAAATGGTATAAAAGGAAAATGAAGAAGGAAGGCTTGCTTATGTTCCTTCAGAGGAGCTCCAGTATTCACTTTCACCTTGTACATTGTCTCCTGACTTCCAGCGCAGACCCTTCAGCCTTCCACTGAAGATCCATTGGTCTCCTGATATGGACTCACATGGGACACTACAGTGAGCTCCAGGCCTTCTTTCCTTCAGATCTCCAGCATGCAGATAGACCTTTTGAATTCTTTTATATCTGACTCTTTGAGCAGCCATTGTAAACCAATCTTGTGAATTTTTATATATTTGTATATCTTGCAATACATCTGTTTCTCTAGTAAGCACTAACTCATACACTGTGTGAATGGCACCAATCAATAGGCTTTTAGCCTAGGTTGAATATAAAAGGACAGAAAGAAGGTAAGCTCACCACTTGTTGCTTCACTGCCAACTGCCTTCTTTGTCATGGACTGTTTCTCATTTGTGACATCACTTTGCCATGCCATCCTATCCTGTGGCCAGCTGACTATGAAATGAAATGTCTACAAACTGTGTGCCAAAATAAATCTTTCTTTTTTTAACTTGTAGTTGTTTGGTATTTTGTGTCAGCAATGAGAAAGTAAATAAGACACATGCAAATCAGAAAAGGAATATATTGAATGAGAAGTAGCAAGGAAAAATCACATGATCGTATCAATAGGTTCAGAAAAAGCCTTTAACAAATTTCAACATCCCCTCATTATAAAAAAAAGATGCAAACAATTTTAGAAAGAATTATATCAATCTTATAAAAGTTTTAAAGAAAAAACTCATTGTAAATATCATACAAAATGGGGGGAAAATGAAAGGATTTCCTCTAAAATTAGGAACAAACTTTGTGTCCACTCTCATCATTCTTGTTCAACATAGGCCTTTTCTACTCACTTTCCTCATCACTGAGCCAAAATATCCTAGTATCACAACTTAAAGAAAAACTGGTTTATTTTGGCTCACAGTTTCAGAAATTTCAGTCCATATTCACCAGGATTAAACACAACAAAGCATGGTTGAAGAATGTAGGTTAAAGAAATCTGATCATGTCATAGTGGTCCAGAAGTAGGAAGAGAAATGATGAGCCAGGAAGGAAAATATACTCCTCCAAGTCATATCTTTAGTGATCCACCTATTCCAGATAGATTAAACTTCCAATAGCATGCTCAGCTACTGAGCTACAAGTGGATACATCCACCAAAGAAAAAAGCACCCTATGATCCAATCACTTTCTAAAAGATGCACATCTTAGCATATGAGTCATTGGGTGACATTCTGAATCTAAATAATGACAATCTAAAATTTTAGACAGAATAAACAGGTAAGAGAAACAAACAAAATCAAGTAACACAGGAAAGAGAAAAATCAAACTATCCTTATTCAAAAATAACATGATCCTTTACATAAAACACAGAAAGACTCCACCAAAAACAGCTAGAACTTACAAATGAATTCAGCAAAGTGGTAGGATACAAAATCAACACTCCAAAATCAATACCCTTGCTGTAGGTCAACAATGAACCCAAAGAGGAAGAAATCTAGAAATATTCCCATTCACAATTGTATCAGAAAATTTAAGTACCTATGAACTAACCAAACCAAGAAAGTTACAGACCTTTATGTCAAAAAAAGAGACTGAAGAGAACATCAGAAAATGGAAAAACATCTCCACTTTCTGAATTGGATGGACAAATATTGTCAAGATGCACATATCACCAAAAATTACACATATCTTTAATGCAATCCGAATCAAAATACTAACAGCATTCTTCTCAGAAGTAGAAAAAAACTTTTAAAATTTATATGAAACCAGAAAAGACTCAGAATAGCAAAAGCACTCCTAAGCAGCAAGACAAAAGCAGGAAGCACTAGAGTCCCAGATTTCAAGGTATATTACAAAGTTACAGTAATTAAAAACAGCAGTGTGCTGGTACAAAAACGGACATGTGAATGAAAGAAAAAGAATAAAGGATCCAGAAATAGCCCCATCCATATTAAGCTGCTTGATCTTTGATAAAGGGGCCAAAAATTTATGATGGAGAAAAGATTGCCTCTTTAACAAGTGGAAGTGAGAAAACAGGTTATCCACGTGAGAAGCAATGAATCTAGATATGTATTTCATACCCTGTTCTAAATTCAAATCAAAATGGATCAAAGATATAGATATTAAAACAGAAACAATGAATCTGTTGAAGACAACACAGATGAAACTCTTGACATGGTCAAAGGCAAGAATTTTAAGAACAGAACCCCCACTGCACAAGAAATGTCACCATGAACAGACAGGGTTACATTAAATTTAAAAGCTTCTAAAAAGCAAAGGAAACAACTAACAGAGGAAGACAACCTGCAGAATGGAAAAATTTGCTAAGGTATTCCTCAGAGGACTCATATCAAGGACATATAAATCCAAAAAGACATAATATTGGGTTACAACAACCCATCCCATACTTTTCAACTATAAATTTGTATCTTAGCATAATAGCAGCCAGCTGTGCATCTCAGTAGATGTACCTGGTGATACAAGAATCAATCTTTGTCTTTACTCACTTTGTTTGGTACAATGGATGGCAAGGTGTGTGTATGTGTGCAAAAGTGACAAAATTGGATTTTTATCCACTTAATGTTCCATCTAACAAGTTTTGTGCATCTTTACCTGAGCATTGCAAGGGGTGAAATACACCCACATCACTCTTCTGTAATGAAAACCTGTATTTTCTCATAATAGAATGTGGTTGTGACTCACAGTAGCTGCACCTGGGGAAAATAAAAACCATTCTGTGCATAGGTAGGGGAGGGGGCTTGAAGGGAGAGGGGAATGGGATAAAGAGGTTAAAGTATCATGTATAGGTACAAATTCCCTATGATGAGTGTTAATGATGCATGCCTAAAATGTACCAATAAATGTTTTGCTATAGGATTTGTCTGAAAATATTTTTCTTTTGATATTTCTGGTAGAAGTAGCCCAATTCAGTACAATGGCATATGAAAAACCAGATTTGCAAGTTTTGGAGGAAGTTCAAAGTGAATCATCAGATTTCTCATGCATGAATGATGAAGAAGATAATGACTTTGATGTTGACCATGTGAGCCGAAGGTCCTATGAAAGTGAATTGGAGCAAGAATCAACTGATACAGATACAGAGAAAGCAGACCTCTTTGACTCATATGATGAAGAAAACAGTAATGTGAGTACATATTTGACTAGTCAAAGCATTGCAAAATGATCATGCAACCAAATGGAATGATCCAATGTTAAAACTAGGTCCAAAAATATAGTGAGGATCTTGGCAGGAGTGAAATCTATTGGACAGAATATCAGCACTGCCATTCAAGGTTGGCAATTATAATAAATGAAATGCTGCAAGATGTTGTGAAATACACAGTGGCTGAAATACAAGTAAAGCGCTTTGTGTACCAATAGCCATATTCAAAATTGTGTTTATTATGCCACCTCACTAGCTGAACTGAAAGCATTCATAGGTCTGTTGTACTTAGCACAAATTTCTCATGGTAATTGCAGGAATGTAAAAGACTTATGGAAAAGTAATAGATCAAAATATAGCATAAAAATTTATACCCTTGTAGATGCAAAGACTTATTGCTTTCAATTTAGAAATTTATCCTGGAACTCAGCCACCAGGTCCTTATTCATATAGTAATAAACTGAATGAGGTTGTGAACAGACTTGTTGCTGCCATCTACCAAACTAATCAGAATGTGACATTTGACCATTGGTTTACTAATTTCCAATTAATGTTTCATTTGCTAACAGAGCACAAGTTGACCAGCAACGCAGAATTTCCAAATGTTGCACTTTCAAAACAGAGAACTGTATTGTACAATCTTTAGATTTCAGAAAGATACATCATTGGCCTCATATGTGGCAATGTAAAGCAAAGTGGTACTGCTGATATCAACATTGCACTATGATGGAAATATTAATAGGGAAACCTCAACAGCTTGAGATGGAACCAAAGGTGGAGTAGATGTTGATGAGTTATGTGGCAATTATGTCACTCTAAACAAAATGGTTGTGTTTTACTTGATCCTAAACATGTGTAGCATGAATAATTTGATAGCTTACAAGGAAAATAACAAGTACAAAATTTTCTTAGAGGATTGGGACTGGAACTCATAAGAGATCATTTACAGCAGAGGAAAAACAAAATGCTTCTACCTAGAGAACTATAGAAAAAACTTGTGGAGCATACTGGTGAGCTTACAGATGATTAGGTAGGTGCAGCATAACAAAGACCTACCATGACAATGGGAAAACAAAAAGTATGTCAACTATGTCCTTAAAAAAAGAACAGGAAAACAAACAGATGTGCTATCAGTGTAAGTGATATTTTTGTATGGAATATGCAGTTTTCACATGTGAAGATTGCCTTGGGTGTGACAGTTCAAGGAAAGATTGTTTCTGTGGCATACTTTTGCTTATATTTCATTTTAGTTCACATAGGTTTTTATTTCTGATGTTATCCTTTAGGTTTTGTAAGCAAATAAACAGATGATGTAAAAATGATGTCTATTCTAAGCACTCATTTCATACTTGATATTTTATTGATATTTTACTGTTAAGTGCACATTGTATACAGTAGGAAGCTCCTGAAAAAACAGGAATACAAGAGAGTGAGAAGAACACAGGAAAGGAAAGAATGCACATGTGCTGTGAGTGTAAACTAGATGTGTGCATGGAACATACAGCTGTCATGTGTGAAGACTGCCTTGGGTGTGAAAATTGAAGCAAAGTTTATTTTTGTTGAAGAGTTCTGTTGGTATTTTCATTGTAGTTCACATAGGAATGTATTTCTCATATTATCTTTTAGGTTTTTTAAGCAAATACACAGCTGATGTGAAAATGTTGATGTTTATTCTAAATGTGCAATACATATTAAGAATTTAATACTTTATTTTATTGATATTTTAAGTTCTTGTTAACTACACATTACATGATATGATGAGAACCTCCTGAAAAAATAGCAAGATGAGATGTCAACGATGTCCTACAAAAAGACAGGAAATAGAAACACATGCGCTGTCAGTGTAAGTGACATGTATGTTTTGAACTTTTTATTGTTATGTGTGAAGACTGCCTTTGGTGTGATAATTGAAGTAAAGTTTTTTGTTTAAAGATCTCTATTGACATTTTCATTGAAGTTCATGTAGGAATTTATTTCTGCTGTTATTTTTAGACTATTTTTATTAAAAAACCATTGATATTGAACATTTTGATGCTTTTATATGAACACAATAAATATTAAAAATTCAATACTTAATTTTTCTATATTTTTTCTCTTAAGTACTCATTGTTTAATATAATAAAACTCATAAAAGTAAAATTAAAAATTCATCAATGAAAATATTATAAATAATAAATATGAGTATTATACACTCATGTTTCTGTGTCTTGATGACAAAATTGTTATTATGTCCCTTTTAAAGAACTCAAATAAATATACCCCTCCAAATAAAAGATACAAAAAAAAATGGGCAATCAAAATGAATACACATGGGCAAAAAGAAGAAGTTTAAAGGAACTGATTGTAAACGAAAAAATGTTCATATATTTGGCCATTACAGCAATGTAAATTAAAACCAAACTGACATTCCATTTACTCCAGAAAGAATGGCTTTTTTTCATTTAGTTTATTGGTACATTTTAGGTATACAATACAGTTACATTCCTCAATGGGATCTTGTACCTTTACATGATGTGTCTTGGTTCTTATTTTCTCCCCATTCCCCTGCCCTCCCTTCACCCCCTCCATCCTTCCCTATTTACAAAGACTTTGCTTCCATGTTTTTCCTTTTCTCATATTTTTTTTTGTTCCTTTCCCCTTCCCCTCCCATTTGCCCTATTCCTTTAGATGTTTTCTTCCTATTTCACAATATTGATTATACATATTGATTATAAACATTTTTAGTTTTTCACACCAGAGAAACTATCCGGTATTTACACAAGTGTGTCCTATTTATTTCACTTAAGCATATGGCCTCAATATGCATCCACTTAGCTATAGATGTCTCTAGTTTCTCATTCTTTTTGGCTCCATTTTATAAAACACCCACATCTTTATCCAGTTTCTAGTTGATGGGCAATTGGGCTATTTCCAAGTTTTAGGTATTACAAGCTGTGCAGCTATAAACTTGGGTGTGCATATATCACAGTGGTATGATTCTTTTAATTCTTTTGGGAAGATACACGGTAGAGGAATAGCTAGGTCAAATGGAACTTCCAATTCTAGTTGTTTGAGGAATCTTCATATTGATTTTCACAGTGGTTGCACCAGTCTGCACTCCCACCAAAAATGAAGAAGGATTCCTTTCTCCCCCAAATCCCGCCAGCAATTGTTATTGGTTGGTTTCTTTTTTCCCCCATTAAATTTATTGGTACATTTTACGTATAAAGTACAGTTACATTCATCATTGGGATCTTGTACCATTTTGTATCTTGGTTCTTATTTTTTCCACTTCCCCTGTCCTCTCTTCACCCCCTCCACCCTCCCCTATTTGAAAAGATTTTGTTTCCATTTTTTTCCTTTTCTCATATTACTTCTGTTCCCTTCTTTCCCTTCCCCTACCCCTCCCACTTCCCCTGCACCTTTTGACCTTTTCATCCTATTACATAATATCAATTATACATTCTTTAAATTACAATATCAAGATCTAGGAGACATTACCACAGATTTCACAGAATTTAAAAGGATATAGAAACCATATTACAAAAAATATTTTTTGAAATAAACTTGACAACTTCTAAGAAGTACCTTTGAAGCCAAATTATTGAAACTAACTCTGGAAAAAATATAAAACTTGAATAGCACGTATTAAAGAAAGTACATTTCAGACACGCCAAATCAGCCTGCTGCAGACAGGCAGGTCTGTGCATGCCCTACCAAGGTCCTGAGTTCCTTGGAAGATGCCGAATCACCCCGCTGCAGACAGGCAGGTCGGCCCATGCTCTACCGAGGTCCTGAGTCACACAGAACACGCCGAATCAGCCTGCTGCAGACAGGCAGGTCTGTGCATGCCCTACCGAAATCCTGAGTTGCACAGAAGATGCCAAATCACCCCGCTGCAGACAGGAAGGTCTGCCCACACCCTACCAAGGTCCAAGTCATGCGGAAGACACCGACTCACACTGCTGCAGACAGGCAGCCACCTGATTCCACACTACAAAGACGCAGAGGACACCAGGCCACCAGATCAAGGTACTGAGTCCCACTGCTACCAGCCCAGAGGTAGGGGCTTCTGAGCCACAGTCCCACTGCTCATGGTCCAGAAGAAGGGGCTTCCTGGTCACCATCCCTCCTGCTGCTCCCAGCCCAGAAGAAAGGGCTAATTGGGCCACCTACTGTTCTGCTGTTCCTGGCCAAGAGAAAGGGGCTTCCTGGCCACCATCTCTCTCACTGCTCCCAGCCCAGAGGTAGGGGCTTCTGAGCCACCATCTCACTGCTCCTGGTCCAGAGGAAGGGGCTTCCCGGCCACCAACCCGCCCACTGCTCCCAGCCCACAGGAAAGGGCTTTTGGGTCACCATCCCTACTGCTGCTCCCGGCCCCTGTCCCACCTCTCCCAGTTCAGAGGAGGTAATCCATGCAGGTGCTAACAG